>WBMV01003883.1:1048912-1138397 GCA_013396655.1 Campylorhamphus procurvoides | reverse complement strand
CCGCGGGGCCTGGCCCGGCCCGGCCCGGCGATGCGGGGGAGCCCCGCCCGAGGGGCACTTTGCCGGGCCGGAGCTCCCGGGGGGCGCTCGTTCCAGCGGGGCAGGATGGGGCCATGCCGCCCCGGAGCGAAGGTCGGCGGCTCCGGCAGCAGTCCCCGGCCGGGCGCTGCCCCGGCCTCCGCGGGGGACTCAGATTTATAGGCACCGGATTTTTTTTTTTTTTTTTTTTTTTTTTTTTTTTTTTCTNTTTGTCCCTCCCACTTGCTGCAGGAAGGCGAGCGGTACGGGTATTTATTTACGTGCTCCGAGGCGAAGCAGCGCTGTGCCGGAGTAGCTGCGCAGGCACTGAGCGGTGCGGAGCGGTGCGGAGCGGGCCCGGCCGGTCCCGCAGCGGGCGGTGTGTGTGTGTGTCACCTGGCGCTCCCGCATCCATCCCTGCATACAGATCCGCCGGGCTAGGCCGCGGGGCGCCCACCACGGCACTGACAGGCAACGCATCGGCTGCGGGCGCAACCCGTGTGGGGATACTTCATTATACGCACTTTTAGCTGTGCAGAAAAGAAACGGGAATATACGCTGCCTCCAGGTCTACAGATGGTCTCTGGAGCTGCTGCAGCTGTATCCTTGTGCTTCTGTTGTCACTCTAGAGCAAAAGCAGCGAAAGGACAAAGATCGGTACGAGGTTTCCGAAACCTCTGGTGTGAGCCAGAACAGTTGGGAACAACTGCTAGTGTGAGTGGGGCTGGATTTGCGAATAGTAATAATAATGTATTGTCATGGGGTGGAGAGAAATGAACACAAAGGAATGACCCCAGAGTATAGCACAGCCTTTTGAGAATCTTCTGTTCTATTTATAACTAAGCTGGGAAGCACTATAGAAAATGAGTTATAAACCAGACCGTAATGGCTTTCTTAGTTAGGCTGTGTGTGCAGTTATCAGGTTTAATGTTCTTAATTAGTAAGCTATATTGCAGAAAGGTTGAGAGCCCTAAAATAAAATGCACTCTATTTATTTAAGGATGTTGTTAGCCTTAAAGCATGTGATATTAGTTTCCATGTTGTTCTGGAAAAAATGAATAATTTTTTTATATATTCTGCATAGTTAATGCCATGCCTCGGTTGAGCACATGCTTTGTTTTTGGGTACCTTACTTCCTTTCAGCTGTTGTATCTGAGAAAACAATAGATTAGAGTTTACTTAGCTGCTCTTGTTTGATTTTGGAAATGTTTTTTTAGGTCTTAATGATGTGAACTCGTGGTACAAAGATATCCAATATTTTTATTCTGTGTTAAAGTGCCGAGAATACTTTGGTGATGATTATTCATTTGCTTTACAGTGTGAATTGTGTTTAAAAAGTAGGTAAACTTTCTTAACTTGTTAAACCAGAAGTATGTTTATTTATATTTGGCCTATCAAAGAAATTATATATAGGGACGTTTGACTGCAGTAGTATGTGTCGTCATTGGTTAAAAGTTGTTTTGAAAATAGTGCATCAAGACATCATAGTTTAAAAAATGTGAAGATGGAACTAATTATCTCTGACAAGTACTTTGTTCTTCTCTGATATATTCCTGATGTACCATTAAGCACCTGAAGTACAGCATTTTTTAAACTTCCTGTTTGGAAAGGATGGGCCTAGAATGAGAAGAAGAAATTCTGACTGGAGTATCATGATGTTGCTTAGTTTTAGTGTACTCACTGTACTGCTGCCACGTACTGCAGGCTCTGATTCCTCTAACATCACAAATCCCAGAGAGGTTTTTGCAATGTGGGTGATTATATTAAGAAGATTTTTGAGTGTGACAGAAGAGGGATTTGAGTGGAGTTTTCCTTGTTCAAAACTGGCTTCTAAATGATCAGCTTCTACCAGTACTAGATATATGTGTACAAAAGGGTATAAGCATTCACTTAGTGTATGAAGTTGCACTGTATAGTATGTTAATATACTACTGTGTTTTCTGTATTAGTTAAGGCTTGTTTGTCTAGAGGCAGTGAATTGATACTTTACAAAGGAGATTGGCAGTTTCTGCATATTCCTATGTGTTGCCTTGTCTCCTTTTTTCTCTGGGAAAGCACTACACAAAGCCTTTGTGTTTGGCTAGAGGGGAGGAGAAACAGCTGCCTTTTCAGTACAAGACACCAGGATTCGTCATGGTCTCACAGGGATGCGTTGTTGTACGTGGACCAGCCGCTGTCCTTCCTCCCTTGTTCTGTTAAACACTCTCTCATCATGACACAGAAACCTGAGCTTCCTTTGATTGATCTCCAGAGCAGCATCTTGTGCTGTGGATACAGCAGATCAGTCTGATGGGCCAGTTTAAAGTATAGGTGGGCAAGAATTAAAACGTGCGAAATTGACTAAATGCAAGTGTACATTAGGGAGTCCAAAACCTACAGATCATGTTGTTTTTAAAAATTGCTTGTTATGAGCTTGACTTCTTGTCCATAATTGAGATGAAAGAAACTTGTTCAAATGGTAAATCTTTTACTTGGGTTATTTTTTGTTTAACAGTTTACTGTCTAGGGTACTTACATGGGAATTAGTCAAGTTAATTTTTAGAAGAGGAAATAAAAACTATTTCAGTTGGATGAGAGAGTACAACTAAATCGAGCAGTTTCATTTTTCTGCTCTCCATGCACTGAGTGCTTTAATGGTTGTACTGTATTCTGTGTCACCCAGTGGTAGAATAAAAGTTAACTTTCCTGTCACTCTTGGAAACATAGGTTACTATATAGTGTGGCTTTTAGTAGCTGTATCTTATATGTTCTCTCAAAATAACTTATTTGAACGTGTTATCCCATCTTTTCCTTAGTGTTTACAACTTTATTATTAGAGTTGGAGTATTCCCCTCCTCTCCCCCCTTCAGTGCTACATTTTAAGTAGTGTGCTTTAGAGGAATTTAGTAACTCTATTTTTTTTTGCCCTAAGCTGCTTATGAAATTGAGGTGGCATTCTCAGCAGTTTAAATTTATAGCCTGTCTTTCTCTGTATTAGCTTATAGGTCACTAATCTTGAAACCTAACTAGTAAAAGATTCAAATAATAAAATCTGTCCGTTTGACACTTCACCTCTCTATCTTTTCCCCATTTTTGACATGTTGTGCAAGTCATATCTTTTGATAATTTATTTTCCAATTAATGGGGACAAATCTTTGAAAACCTTAAGTAATTTTTTTAGGAGGAGAAGGAAAAGATTTGAGAGGAGTGAGAAAAGGAAGGCACAGTGAGAAACCGAAGGAATCTTTAGTGTTTTTAACAAAACTGTTTGGTTAAAAATTTTAAAATGTGTTCATTGTTGTGTTTGGGCATGTTTTTCTGTGGTTCTTGTATTGCATGGTTGAGAACAATTCTGTGATGAAAAACATCACTCAAATGCTATTTCATGCTGTTGCTCTGTCTCTGAAGAGATAAAACAGTTACTGAGAATTAGGTTATTTGCACTGATGAGGAACTCTGTCTGGTAATTCTTCCTTTTGGAGAAATGTGTGTATGTTGTTTAGCCTTGCAATTCAGTGCAGGAGAAGTATCCAAGCAGCTGAAAGAGTTGAAGGCCTCTTTCATGGATGGATCTTCATGGATGAAGTTTACCAGTTCACCGATGGTATTGATGCAGAGACTAATATTTTTTTTCCCCAATACAAAGCTGTCTGATGTATACAAGAAAGATGAAATATGCTGAACCTGCTTTGAGGGCTTGTAAAAGATGTGATGTATTTTTAATATGAAGCAATTTTTTTTCTGCCTGTGTGTTGCAAAGGAACTTGTTACTTGTTGCAGGGGCAGGTTACTATATGGAGCTCACTTAAGGAAAAGCAGAAACCATAGGGGTTGGTGTTGGCCTGGTCTGTTTGAATGGAAATAATTTTGTTACTTTTTTGATACACTTCAGATTACACAAAAATTGTACCATTGGGCTTGTCCACAGTTAGGTAAATTCCTGCCTTTTAGAGTTTGTCTTTTGAATATTTGGGAATTGTCTCTGGTCAACAGCTGTTTCTTTATTCTGAGGGAGTTTGTTCTGCTCTCTGTCACTTCCCAGAGAATTCGTAGATAGTATCTGTTGCTTCCGTTTTACAGTGTCTCAGAGTACTAACATTTTGTGAGGGTTTTAACAACGTGTATTTGATATAATGTTGTCCATCAGTATATTAAGAATTATATTGCTTTATTTGTGTGGTGTATCAGCAGGGCATGTCTCGTAGCTTTTAAGTTTACTGCTGTAGTAATGCTTCAAGTGCCACTCATGGCAAGCAGTGTGGCTTCTGAGCAAATGAAATATGTCTGTTTAGCTTTGCAGTGGTGAAGTACTTAAAAAAAAGGGGGGGCAGTGTTCTATAAACAGAATATGCTTTTCAGGATCAAACTGGTGACTTTTTAGTATGTATTTGTATTGTTATCTTGAGTTATTTACTGTATTGAAATATTACTCTTTATCAGCATCTTGAGTTAAATAGACCCAGAATGGGCATTATCAACTGATAGAAATGGTATCAGACAAAGAGTGCTACTCCTCAAGTTTGATTGAATGTCCTTACTTCGTATGTGATGCTTTGATTTTCCATTTCCAGTAGTCTATAAATAAAATCAAACTATAATTCCCTATGTCAAGTCAACCTTACAAATGTTGTGTGCTGAGAGCTGAAGGAGGGGAATTGATACTGGATCATGATTCTTTTCCTGCATGAAGTTTATGTGTTGTTTTGTCACATTCTAGAGGTTATTGTGATAAGCATGATGATTTGGGTGAAATTTTAGTTTTTACAGTTTTGAGCAAGATAGTATATCAAGTGGGGAAACCTGTTGAACAATTCATCTGGTTGGAGAAAAATCTTAAAAGAACCACAGGATAGATGAGTGTGAAAAAGGTATTTATTGGTCTTGTGGGAGAAATGTGGTAGCTAACTCAGACAGTTCTTATCTTGACTAGCCAAGAACTAAGAAACTAATGTTGAAGCTAAGCAGCAAGCCATGAACCTCCCACAGTAAAACAGATGTGTAGAGGAAAGAAGCTCCATTATTCACTGTCTGGTGATAGTTGTCATTTATTTATAGCTGTACATAGATAGGAGATTATTTTTCTCATGTTAGCACCTGCAGATGAAATTGCACATTTTTGTTGAACCAGCCTAATAGCTGGCTGCTGTTCAAAATTAGGGAAGGGTGTTCTCTGCCTGTGCCTTTTCTAGTGCCCACTGATCTCTGAGCTGCGCTGATTCTACTTGCTGACTTGACAGAGAATGATTGTAAAAAGAGAGTTGTTTGGGCTAAGATAGGTTTATAACTTCTGCTAGGTCATGCTGTTATATGCAACTTCACCTTGAATGTGTAGCTGAGATAGTCACAACCAGATCCTTTCTTTTTCTGTAGTCTGGGTGCTCAGCTGACAGGTCTTTCTGCCTGTTGTCAACTCGGGGAAGATGCAAGAGAAAGAGGAACATTTTATGTGAAAGGCTGCTTTGAGGTGATGGTGCACTTTCTTCTCTGTTGATTTGAAGGAAATTTGGGCTAGATGCTAATTTCAGGCTGGACAATTCTTCCTGTTCTGATGTATTTCATTAGTTTTGAGCCTAGAATACCTCAGTCACATGGCAGTGCTTCTGTATGTATCTTCAAAGACTGGACTAACCTTCCCTTGAACAGTCAATTTTCCCTTGACCTCCCTTGCAATCAGAGAACAGTGGTACTTTGTCCTGTTGGAATTGGTATTTTAATTCTGTTGTGAGGCTGTGCATCAACATCGAATGGCTCACTGAAATATTACTTTTTCTAGAGTAAAGCTTTGGACAGAATTGATTTATGATCTGAATCAGGACCATGGCCTGCCATACAAGTAGCCATGCAGTAAATGTTGCTCATATTTGGTGTTGACATAATATAATGTGTGCTTACATTCCTTGCTCTGAAACGTGTAAAAGCTCTAATCTCAGTCTGAATAAAAAAGAATATGGTTATTACTATTCTAGGTGCTGGTATTACTAAAAAAAATATGCACACAGCTTTCACCCATATCATTAAAAGCTTCCTGTTTCTCAGTAGAAATCTCATAACCCTGCTTGCCACGTGACTGTGTGTCCATGATGTTCTCTTACAGAGTAGAGATTAGTTTTTGTTTAAGTACTAATTTCAAAATGAAGTATCTCACCACAGTTTAGAACTGATTATCCTTAAAGCAAACTTCATGATTGTTGGTGTATTATTTTAAGTAAATTTGAGAACTTGGAGAGTACTGTTACTATTTTAAGGTTATTACACGTGACACTCTAATGGCAAAGTGTTACTGTTTCCATATCTACAAAATTAAGTCTGCACTCAGCCAATCTTGAAGTAAAACTTCTCCTGGTTTTTGATGTATTATTTGTATAGATCAAGTGTTTAAACACTCAAAATACACAAATACAGCATGTTGTAGGTCAAAACAATACAATAAGTATTATTTTCATAGCCCAGACTTTAATTTGGAGAGATTTGGTATTGAATGTCTTTATTTACATACAGCCAGTATTTCTTAAAATATGTGACGCCAATATGCAATACTTTTTATTATTTAAGGATGAAATGAAAGGCTGTAAAGGTTTCTGTGAAACTTTGCTCTTGTGCTTTTAGGAATAGTTGTACATTTGTTTGGAAGATAGTTAAAATCTGATCTTGCACTGTTAGCTGTTCCGATGTGTAAGAAATCCGTATAATTTTTGAGAGTCTCTTGATCCCCATGTGTAGAATACATAAGCTTACTGATTTTTATGCCTCATCATTCTGCCATGTTTTATTTTTTCAATGGATTCCTAGACTGCTTTTAAGTACTTTTGTGGACTTAAAACAGTCCCAGAAAACTAAACATGCCTGGGCTAATTGTATTTTCATAATGAATTATGCTTGTGTAATTAACTTTCAAAGACTAAAACCTCATCACTTATCTCAGCCTGACTGCTTGAACAGAAGAACTGTTGTGATTATTGAGGCAACTTCGTGTGTAACACCAACTTCGCTAAGACTTCCCTGAATAAGCATGCTAACAGTAGTTGAGTAAGAGCATATGATGTAGAAAATCATTCCATTGTCTTTTAAGAATTGTCAGTAATGAGGAATCCACTGAAATAATTAATGAAGTATTCTAATAGTACAATATCTTTATTAATGAAAATGAAAGGCCTTGGAGATACTTTTTTTTTAAGGTAATCTGAAGACTCAACTTGTATGATTTGTGTGTCAGGAACTGAACCTTATAATTTTGACCCTCAGTACAGAGTATCCAGTATTTAAAAACTTGCTTTCCTGCATTTTTTTGTAAAAAACAATAATCTTTTCCTGAACTATGAATACTAGAACTGGATCTAATATTCTAGCAGCAATCCTACAATGGGCAGACAGAGAGGTATTACAGTCTCTCGTAGTATTAAATTGCCTACTCATCCATAGTTGTCATAACCTTAACACTGCAGCAGATGCATTTATCAGAGCTGACTGATGACTGCATCGCATTAGGTGATGTTCCATTTATTCTTTGTTCCTTGATGTATAATGTCTTCTTTTATCCAAGTTGGCACAAGAGTAGTTTGCTTGCAGTCTGATTAAACAGTTGATACAGTTTATTCTATACCACTTCCTGATCTCAGTATCAATTGCAAACTTTGTAGTTTTTCCCTAGTTAAAAAAGGTTTCAGTATTAAGTCAGGAATTGATTCTTATGGGAATAATTAAAGAAATGTTAGTTAAGAAAACCTAGTTATATTTGGGGACGCATTATTTAATGTATGATCTATTGATTTTTTTGCCATTTTAGTTTCTTAAAAAGAGACTGTGCTGTGTGTTATCAACTTAGATGTCTTAAAGAAGTATAAGTGCCATAATAACTGTTATCTTTGTAGGCCAGACTATATAGTACAGACAGTAAAAAGTCAGTTCGATAGGAAGGGGAACTTAGTTGAATGGCAGTAGTTATATTGTCTTCCTGTAATTCTTTAGTGCTAAAGTCCTCATATTTGCCTGGAACTGATCTCAAGCTGGTGGCCTGTTACCAAAGTAATTTTATTTATCCTTTCCAAACATTATGAATTAATTAACTGTCTTCTGAAGCATTTTGTGTTTCAGTAAATCAGAGATCTCCTTGAAAATACCTATAAAGATTATTCAAATGCGTCCTTCTCAGCCTGTGTGAGTAGCATCTCCCTGCCGGGACTAGGCGAGCGGCGCGGTGCGGGGCTGTGGCGGCGCCCGGAGCTGGCCAGGGTGCTGAGCCCCGGCCGGGAGCCGAGCCTGCTCCTCGGGGCCAGCCGGGCGGCACGCAAGGAGTTAATGGCTTCCTTGCAAAACAAGGCTGCCACTGGCACTGGCGTCTCATCTTCCAATATCACTGTATCCTGGCATTTGCACAGAACACCTTTATGCCTTTGCTGCTTATACCAGAGAGCTGCAGCTCCTGCTTTTTAACAGCCCCAGTCATGCTCAAATCATCATCCTGAACAGATTCTTTGCCTTCCAAATTATACCAAATGTGTCTGTGCCATTCTCGAGCAAGAGAAATAAACTTTTTCCAATGCACTTCTCTAAGAAATCACTGTGCATCACAGTGAATTTTCAGATAAGTGTATAGAGGGCAAAAGCATTATTCTACCTGTAGCTTAACGATTTTCAGGAATCATCTGTTTTATCAGCTCAGGTCTGACCTCAAGAGAATGCTATAAAACAACTTCCAAAGATGAACCTGCAAAGTAACACTAACAAACAACTTCCAACTTATAGCTGATACTAGTTTCATTTTTAACTCCATGTCCTCCAAATTCCTGTGTTCTGTCCTCTTGCCTACACCACTCACTTCTTTATGATATACTTGAAAGATGATTAGTGATAGCACTGTTTTTAATTATTATTAAACACACCTCCCTCCTACTTTAGTAACTCACTTTTAAAAGTACTCTACCCCCATAGTGTTAGGGCATATTCATTTGAATTTGCATAGCTACATTTCCAATTTTGCTGCCATTTTAGGTAGGTAAAGTTATGGTTAAAGATGTGAATCCTCATTGATAGAATTACAGAGTGTTGTATTTCCATAAAAAATACAATAGTGTATATGTAATGAACACAGAATATCTATATAAATAATGTAAACATATATGTGCTTAATGTAAAAGCACATATACATGTGATGTATGTACATATGTATATTAAAAAGTATGTTGTGTAATGTTCTTTATTACAATGTGTGTTAGTATAACAGTATTGTAAAGAATACTGCATTTCTGATTCCCTGCATTAATTTTTGCTTTGATGCAGGTATATTGATTAGCAGTCTTGATCAAAGCAGAAGCTCTTTGATGGTCACCTCAGCAATTAGGAGAATGCAGTAACAAGAACTGTGAGAAAAGCAAAAAGTTTTTGAACATTTGGCATTTTCCTCCTACTTTTCCATAAAATTCCTTTTCCTCAGGTCTTTTTTGGTGAGAGGTTTGAATGCCTTTCTGCTATGAGGACTACATGGCTCTCAGACTAAGAGCCTGAATTTCTTGACATGGCTGCTATTCTGTGTAATGCAAAGCAGGACAGCCCAGGTTAGACCAAAGAACAGGAATGGATAAGTAATGGGATCTGAAGGAGGCAGCTGTAGATGTATTAAAGGCAAAAATAGAGTAGTTTATTTATTTAGGCTTCATCTGTGTGAATTGGGTGTTATAGTCTAAACATGAATTTCCCCAAATTGTGGCGTTTTTTAATCCATGGCATGTTTTGGTAAGTTTGCTTCATTTCTTATACATCATCATATGCATGGCAATTTTATTCCACACACAGAGACACAAAAAGAGTGATCTGTAGCTAGCTGATTGAAGTACTTTAGTATTTTGAGAGTATGACTATTGCTCTATCCATGGGTGCTTTTTTCTCTTAAAAGTAAAACATAAGGCTCTCACATAGTTTTTATTTTTTGGCTTTAAAATTACTACTGAGCAATTGTTGGTGGCTATTGAACTCTTTTTTACTGGCTACTGAACTGAAGCAAAGCTACTGGGTTGGAAGCAAATTAAAAACACCTTTTGCAGTTCAGTACTGTAGCCATCAACACTTAAGTAAAAGTTCTAAAAATGCACGTAAGACTTGAATCCCTTCTCTTGTTCCCATCATCAGCTACCAGCTGAACAAACTTTCCAGAGTCAGATTGTCCTTTTGTCAGCCTTGACAATGGACAGTGACCAACAAATGAATTACAAAGGGTATTTTATGCTGTTTTTTTCTGTATGCTGTAGGGTCTTGTACGGTTTTAAATATTTAATAATGTGGTAAAAGCCTAATGTTCTTGGGGGAGGAAGTTCTATGTCACTAAAACTGTGTGATCACTTTAGCAAATAATATTGAAATCTTTATATTGTTCTTTCTTGTATGCAAGTAGTGCCATATGAAAAATAGCTGTATGTGTGCTGTATATAACTAGGAAAACAAAATATCTTAATCTAAAACAAAGAAAGCCTCCATGGTATTAATTTCATTGCTGTTTACAGAGCTGATTTAGAGGTAGAATTTCAGCTTATAATATTAGTGATTGGTATTGTTTTTTAACAAGCATGTGAAAATCTGCATTTGAATGAGAGATGCTGGAGGGAATTGAAAATATGGGAAGAGTATTATATATGGAGACACTGAGGCTAGACATTAAACTCAGGATAAAGTGGAACAGACAACGTGGAAAATAGAAGTTGAAATGATAGAACAAACTGTGCTTGAAGATTGCAAGTGCTTCTTGCATATACAGATTTATAATTTTTGGGGGGGTTTTAATAACAAGCTCACATAAGTACCAGAAAAGAAGAGTTTACTTGAGTTGAATTGATTTGCTTTATGATGTCATTCCCACAACAGTTAGTCACCAGTTTTAGGGTTGTAGTTTCTTTTAAGTAACTTGCAGAAGGTTATCCACAAGGTTTTCATTCAAGTTGCAGCTCATCAGTTCAGATACTTTGAATTTATGTTGTTACAGGGAGCTGAATTTCTTTGTTCTCTTTTCATCTTCCTGAACATAATATATGAATATAAAATTCTGGAGCAGACTAAAGATCTGTATTCAACTGTGGTCATAAGTGGATGCCTAAGGAAAAGTATGAAAACAAAGATAATATAGATTATTCTTTCCTCTAGTACTTTTCCATTTCCTAGTAAGGAACTTTGTGAGCTGAATATATATACTTAATGTGTATTTTCAGTAATCCACAGTAGTTTTCTTTTTCATGCAGTTAATCAGTGTTCACTTGAATGATTGTAAACCTTTATTATTCACAGTATCCACTGGCAAGAAGTTGCACATTAGTTTGCTTTGAGTTTGGCTCCTGCTGACCTATTTTGATATTTTTTGCTTCCTTTATTGAATGACATCATGAATAGTTGATTCCTAGCCAACCTCTTCATGCCTCTACTGATTTTGTAGACCTCTGTGAAATACCCCTCTCTACTTCTCATCATCTCTGGAAAAAAAATTGCAAGTCATTACTTCATGTGGAGGTTAATCTGTATCTCTGATTATCTTGTTCCATTTTCTGAACTTTTTTTTTTTTGAGGTAGGAAGGACTAGAATGGCATACAATACTTAAAGTATTTGTGAACCATGGATAGATACATGATCATGTTGGCATCTGCTTTGTTTGAATTCTTAACATTTGATTTTTTTTTTGACTGATGTTTAGTACTGAGTTACCATCTTTTGTAACTGTATATCAGAACATGAAGATCTTATTCTTGATTACTTATAGTTTCTCATGTGTCTAATGAGAAGTTAGAATTTTTTTCTGATAGACCTGATTTTAACATGTACTTACACAGACCCTCACCTCCCATTGTATCTCCTGGTTGTACAATACTATAAAGTCACCCAGTAGTTCCTCACAGTCGTCCCTCATAGGATTGAGAATGGTTTGGGGTGGGAGGGATTTTAGAGATCATCATGATCCAACCCCCTGCCATGGGCAGGGACACGTCCCCCTAGACCAGGTTGCTCAGGGCCCCATGCAATCTGGCTCCTTCTTTTGAAGGAGCATTGTGTTTAGATGCCCAGGAATCCATTCCAAATTTGAAGGCAGAGCTGTTAATGATCCAGATGGAAGATCATGAGTCAGGTTTTCTGTATGTGAACAGTTTGTGCAAAAATATTTTTATTTAATGGAACCTGAGTTAAAAATGCAAATATTGATCTTACTAAATGATAGCTCACCAACCTAAAAAGGATAGCTTTTTGTGTTGTAGTGTGTATTTACCGATGTTTTAGATAATATGCAAATACTGAAATTACATAGTCTGGTGATACAAGAGTATTAAAATTAATAAAGATGAAGACAGGAAGATTTGGAGAAACACCTTGCAGCTCTGAGATAATGATGAATGAAAATTATCAAAAGGAATTCATGTAGGGAGAAATAATTTCAAAATTTACAGCAATGAACTTCTCTTGAATGGGGTCTTACAGGTTCTCTGAGAATAGCAGGTTAATGCCTAATAACAGTACTGGTCTTCACATCTCAGAGGGGACATAGTAGAACTGGAAAAAGCACACAGATAGTGATCAGTGAAAGACTAAGTAGTTGGAAGAAGTAAATGAGGGGGCATATGGTAGCGGTGTGTTCCCTGCCTAGGACTGAGAGGTGAACAGGGAGCAACTGTACTCTGCCTTCCATTACAAGGGTTAATGAACCTCAGGTGTAACTAGTAGAAGACAAATTGGAAACAAAGGTATGCTTCTTCCCACAGCCTGAAGTCAAGTACAATTTGCTTGCGGTATAGTGTAATGGGTGGTAAAAGTTTTTATGGGTTCAGAAAAGCTCTGATGAACTTGGAGATGAAAAATCTTAAATACCATCTTTGGTTCTGTGTTTTGTGTCCCAGCTTGCTATATCCACAGAAAATATGCTGGGAAGCATTCTTATATGCTGTGTCCTTGTATTCTTCCCTAGACATCAGCTGCTGGCAATAGTCAGAGACCGGAGATTGGGCTAGGTGGATCTTTGGTCTGATGCAGTCTGCTTCCACTTGTGATTAGCTGTCCATGCTATCTACTTTTCTACTGTCTAACCTAATTTTTTCCCGTTGCAAATTAAATTGATATTTTTGGATTTGTCCCAACTTCAAATGCCTTTGCCAAAGTTCCATTTCAGTTTTTTAATACCTGTCTTCCATTTCAAACCTTGAAGGACTTCTGATTAGGAGCTCAAGTTTCAGTCATGTTGCTTGAAGTCAGCTTCAGCTACAGCTGCAAAGCAAGTGCATGCTCTGACCAGGCCACACTGTTGACTCAAGCCCCTGTACCTTTGAATTTTCCAACACCAGTATTTTTTAGGGACAGACTGGTTAGGCAGTCTGAGATGAGCTACCCATCTCCTTTGATGTTGTGTACTGTACTTCCAGATTCAATATTGCTGGACCCCTTGAGTTCATTGTGAAGTAGCCTGTGAATGAGAGAGACTCCCAGGAACTGTAGAGAACACTTCTCTACAGCCATGCCAAACTGAAGATAAAGTAATAACTTGTGCCACTGTGCTGAGAATAGCTCATTGTATGTTCATTCGGCTCCCTCAGTGCCACCTTCTTTCAGCACAGCCAAGCACCAAGCCATTTCCCACCTCTCATGTCATTTGGGAGTTCATAATGACCCACATCATGTGGCTGTGTCCTACCTGTGGGTGTTAGGGATCCTGACATCAGTGCTGAGTTGGGCTTGGCATGAGGGTCAGCACAGGGTCTCTGTGGTTTTTCATCTTCTCTTTTTGCCTGACTTCCCTAATACTGTTGATTTGCTGCTGGAAAGTACAATTCTTCTTGATTATACTGAGGTGTCTCCTACGTAAACTACAATGTGTGTCTTTCCTCTTTCAGGGATTGCTGCATTGTGATGGGATGGCCAGTCTCATCATTGGGGAGGCTGAAGCCTGTCAGTGTAGTAGGTGTCCTGCACTGTATGGGCTCCCTCAGATTCCATCTGTGTGTCAGCTAGGCTTTTTAGGAGTCATCTTGCTTGGCGTAGCTGTTGCTGACCTCAAAAAGGAGAGCTACTGTAGTTAAGGAGATGTATTTAAGGTGATGGAATACCTATGTGTGCAGAGCCGATGCCCTCTCTTTATCACAGTACTGCAACACAGATTGAGTTATGTGCCCTAAAGATAAGGATGCTAAGAGGTTATATGTTACAGATTGAAAAAGGATTATTTCTCTCTTTTTTCTCCTGTTCTGCTTGGTAAACCCTTAGGCCTCATTCACCAGGTTTTTGTCATGTGCTTTGTCAAGTGATGTATCAAGGAAATTCTCAGGTTTTGTTAGTGAGGTCCAGGTCGCTTCATGGCTGCTGCTTCAGCCTGGGCATGATGTGGTGAGTGTAGCCATGTGGCTGCCAGCTGGGCTGCTTCTCTGCTGCTGGCAGCCTTGTTCATCACTGGACAGCGCAGACAGCATTTTGCTGTTCACATGCTATCTATCTGAATATCTCACCAAAACTTCTCTGCTGATTTTCTTGTATTTTCAAAAAAGCAAAGTGTTATTTATATTTAGAATTAGTCCTGAAATATACTTGTTTGGATTAAGCATTTAGCAGTTAGTTGTATATATGCCCTCACACTATTCTTGCACAGTCCTTATCAGCAGCTCTTCCCCTCTATAAATTGCTCTGAATCTATTGCCAAAAGTTTCATAGGCTTTGAAAGAAGTTCTTCAGAGAAGCATATTGTTTGCCTTCTTGTCTTCTGGAGTTTTGTGCTGTATGCGTGTGTTGGGTGTTTTTGTTTTTCCTTGCTGAGGAAATAGATTTATGAAATAATACAAATAGATAGTATTAGCGAAAAGGGCAGTGGTTCAGGATCAGTTTATGTTATTCCTTGGTATACAAAATTAGTGACTTTGATGGTAAGCTATTAATATTTATCCTAAGAAGATAACTGACTATTCCAACACTTCAAAAATCTGGAACCAGAGATTTTAATTTTGCTGATAAGTTCAGATTACAGGTAGTTTATATATAGTTGATATTATAATACTATGCCACTCTTTAAAATACCTTAGTTCTTTGACTTCAAGCTGTCTTTGTTCAAAACCACACTTCACCAGCACTTTTCTACAATGACAATTCTACAAGGGTCTTGAAAAATAATTATTGTAACACTGTATAATTTAGGTAATTACTTGAGTTACTTTCTATTTGCATGTTTCTTTGAAGAAGACTTTTGACAGGTAAAACAAATTCTTATAGCAAAAATCCCTGCTTGTAGTTCCATCTAGGTTTGTTGTGAACACAACACTTATAGTGAATCTAAGGCACAGAAATACAGGTGTGAGTTTTTTGTTTTTGTTTTTTTAAACAAATGACACTTTTAGGGTTTTAACATTAATTTTGAAGTAATTGATAATGTTTCATGAGCCTCTGTTTGATTTGAAACTCATTCTGAGTTGTGGAAAAAAAAAAAAAGAGAATAATACAGTGTTTTTTGGAATGAAGCTAACCTCTCCAAAGGATTAGGTTTCCACAGTAGTGTTAAAGGCTCTGCACGTGAGGTTGAAGTTCACCAACGGTTTTGAGTTGAAAGCACCACAGTAGTCCTGCCTTTCCCTGTCCCCCACAGCTGACTTCCATTCTTTCTCTTTTTCTGACACAAGTCTTTGTGAAATTGTGTGACAAATCAAATTAGGAAAGTAAGTCACACATCTGAAAAATACCATGGCAAAAATATCATGGATTAAGTAGGGTTTTTGATTGATGACTATTTCTAATTCTTACTGACCAAAATTTTCTGATTTTTTGTGGGTAATAAAGTACATTCTGTGTTTCTGATAGGAGCCATAACCATCTAGTCTTTCCCTGTCATGCACATAAAGATGCTTTCCTTTCTTTATGGCAAAGTATCGAGTACCCTTTATCTCTGTTGGTCTGATCAAGAAACATTTTGAAGTTTACTTCACTGCGAATGCTTTCAAGTTCAATTTAATTTTTAAGGTGTAAATTCTACTTTGGACTTGGAGAGGGGTTTGTGTGCCTAAAACTTGTGGATTTGCCACAATTATTAGTTGGTTTAGTGAAAGATAATACAGTCCTTTGAAAAACTTTGCCTTACTTGGGGTTTTGTAACAATTTTATACTGAATTCTTCCACAAACTGAAAATAGTATAGTAGCTTGAAATATATTTTTTTAAAAATAAGACTTGAAACTCATGTTATATTTTTAACTCTGCCTTCAAACTGCGAAAATATTGCCACTTCTGTAATAACAACATAGCTGTAAGTGCAGAAGTTGCCAGAAGGCAATACAGACTCTTTGGCAACAGCACACAAGACAGCTGGGAGCTTTTTGCACCTGGAATCTGCAAGCGGTGATGAGTATTTTGGCACCCAAGAGCTTGAGAAAGAAAAACCTAAAATGACATGTGTTGAGTTTTTAAAAAGGTTTTCTTCACAACTAGTAAAGTTGAAAATTTAAGTCAAGGTCTTATATTTGTTTTCTCATTGAGGTGGTGAATGATGATTTAAAAAACCCTGGCTTTTAATGGATGTATTTAGAAAATATTCAGGTTTATTTGTAAGATAGCTTTCTGGTTTGGATGTTCAAGTAGGCACACTTAAAACATTTCTGGCCTTAGAATTTACAGTTTGAACATGTTCTTAACATTTCTAAGACAGTGGACTTTATCATAAATGGAATGGAATTAGGATTTTTGAACTTTCCCTGCCCTGATTTTCTCATTATGCTGACCTGTTAAAATTTCATTTGTTTCTGAAGTTCCTCTGCTCAAAAATAGATAGTACAGAAGTGGAAACCATCTTAGGTAGATTCCAGTTAATTTACTGGTTTCTTAAATTAACTGAAGGCAGGTGGATAGAGCACCTAATAAGCATAATAAGCTCCTAATAAGCATAGAGAGTTTCTAATAGTAAAAGGTTGATATTATTCCATAGTGGAGGCAAGAGGACATGTATTCCTTTATATGGATCAGAAGTAATCTTCCATGCTTACTTGTTTTGTCCTGGAACTTACAGTACCTTCATTCAGCCAAAATTGTCTGTGCTACTTTCTCGACCTTAGATCTGAATTTAAACATTTATAAAAGCTGTTAAGCAGAGACTGACTTCAGTTTAGGGCTTTCTCTAATGAAATTATCTATGTGCATGCAAATTACATGAAAAGATTGTTGTTTCTTGCTGAACTAGAATCAACTATTATAAAATTGTCTTTTATTCTGGAAGTTTTGCACTGTTGTTTTCTAATAGCATATAATCTCACATTGTATTTGTTTGGGATAAATTAAAGAAGTCTTTTGCATGTCTGCTGTGTAGTTAAAATCACTTAGGTGAATAGAAGAGTTTTAAATAATGGATGCTGTTTGCACAATATTCTAGATATTAGTACTAATGCTCCTTTACCTGTTCTTATATTACACTAGAACAGTTCCCAGGCTTATGTCATGAAACAGTCTCTCCTTGCTGTGTTGTCCTAGTTATTCTATGACCTGTCACCTGGAAATTCATTTGATGTGGGGCTAATTGCCTTTAACTGTAGTAATGCTGCTGTGTTCTAAAGTTCTTCTGAAGTAATAAACTGATCTGATAAAGAAACTGATGAGTTAACAAATACAGACTTCTGCAATTAAAATGGCTGTTACTTTTTTAGGAGAATTATAAAGAAGTGTTCGTTGTGCTGAAAATAACTGTACTGCCACCTATAAAACTGCACTGCTAAAGGATTCATGTGCTGGATGAGTAAGGGAAAGCTTGCACCTCAACTGTATACCATTAATTATTCATCTGCTTCAGTGGAATACAGAACATGCCGGAGCTTTCTTAAATTGTTTAACAGCATTGTAGGCTGTTAAAGAGGTGTGCTGGAAGCAATGTATTTCAGTATTTTGGTTATACAAATGGAACTGTATGTACTTTTATGAGCCATTAATTCATCTGTGGAATTTGGAATGGGTCAGTCTGAATTTAAATCATTCCAAATTCAGAGAAATTTCAGTTTCAATCTTGACCTGAGCACCACCTCCAAATAATGCATATTTATGGCTGTCCAAAAGTCCTTTAAATGTAGTCCTCTTTAATATCCCTATTTTTTTTTTCCACATAAATTTAGAGAAGGTGATCGTAACCTAAATTGCACCTACTAGAATATATGTTATCTGTTATTAGGTAAGGAGCATAAAGATATTTATCCATTTCAGTACATCAATAACTAACAGATTTTTCAGTTATACAGTGTTAAGGTCATTAGAGAACTCATCGGAGCAAGGAAACTTGGTCTGGATCAGATTGTGAATAACAAATGGCTTTATAGAAACCATGTGTTTGCAGCAGCGCCTGCATGTAAGCTTAGGAGGTGTATAAGCGTCTGATGAAGTTGTGATTTAGCAAAGTATAAAGCAGTTTCAGACTTAAATTAGAGAAACAAGGCTGCTATCACAAATAAGTAAATAAAAGATCTTTTCTCCATACTAGGTATTGATAAGATAGTGTAATTCCATGTGGATGTCTATCTGCATGTTGCTGAACATACGACAAAAATAATGTGGAACAAGGAGTGGGTTTACGAAGCAGGGCCATATACAAGACCCATGGAATAGGAATGAAGGCTCAAAGCTTAATTTATTAATTTGGAGGAGGTTAAAAAATATGTTTCAATGTTTAACTGAGGTGAAATTACTGGGAATGGAATTTGGTTACCAAAACTGTAACCAAGTCCTGGGGTAAACGCCCCTAAAATTAGACATACTAAACCTTGAAGCAAAGCAAGTTATCCTTATTGTGAAGGATGGAGCAAACTGGAACATGCTACCAGTGAAGTTAGGAAACTCTTCATCAGTTGGACTCTTACTGTAAGTTAGTGTGTGCTAATTCACTGAAATGGGGGTGAAGTTATGTGGCCTGATCAGTTCAAAGTTCAGGCCAACTTTAAGCTTTCTGGCCACCAAATTTGTCACTGAATCTTCCTGCTGCTTTATTTGGGGTCTTGAAGAAAACAAGATTCTTCAAATTGACTTCAACATGTTTGTAAAACTTTCATTTTTTCAAGTAAAATAATGCTTGCACTTGATTATTAAACTAAAGGAGGAGTTGAGCACCTTGTCTTCCAGGGCTCAGGAGAGAACTTTTGCCTCCATGCATGACGGTTTAATGGATCCTGGTGTTTTGTTGCTTTGAATACCAGTTACTATTGATACAGAATAGGTGTTGCTGCTTTGTAATGATGTAAGATGAGAAGAGATATGACAAGGAATTAGTGCATTGGAATAGGATTGAGGACTTGTGTATAAATGAACATTTTGTTACCTTGGCCATGGAGATGTTACATACAATAATACTTCTATGATAAATCTTAAAATATGGGATAGTTCTGTGGATATATGTGTTGTACCTTTCATTCTGGGCCAGTTGCTGATGTTCTCCTCATAAGGTCCAGAATCCATGAATGAATAGCTCTCAGAAGTGGTTATCAGAGCTGTGACTATAAATTGTAATTTGAAATGTATTGGGAAAAAAAAAAGTATCAAGTCAGGAATCAAATCAAGGCTGATAGGAGTATTAACAAAAAACTCTAAAATGACTGTGAACAGGAGTGAACAATTTATTTGGTAAAGTCCACTAGCTACTCTGATGTAACTGGCTAGTGGTGGAAAGAGAAGCAAACATTTGAGTAAATGGAAAAATGTCTGTTTGTCCTGTAAGCATGTAATTTTGGAAACAGACCTTTTTCCTTTCATTAGTGCCATTTCATTTTGTCTTTGACTTACTTGGTTCTTGTTTGTGTTTAGATAATGGTGTTAGAAAGGACAGTAACTATGGTCAGTAGTTAGTAATGGTAAGGGTGTTCACATCAATGACCATAGTTCTTTTTAGAATTTTGACCTTATCTGGAGGGGAGAATTTACTAGCACCAGTAGAATTTAAATTGGTTTAGTTCAACTTGATTAAATTGCAGGATGGATGCTGTTACTCAGAATATGCAATCTTAATTTGGTTTCCCTTCATTTGTTTGAATTAAACCAATCTAGGCTATGTATTCTGAATGAACACTCCTTTACATAGTTGTAATCCTCTCTAATTTGGTATAAATTTAGATCTTCAGCTAATCCAGATTAATTTTCCTCTAGAGGAGTCTGTTTGGTTTGGAGTTGGTTTAAATGTCAGAAAGCACAGTTGAAGCAAAGAGGCATAAATATAATATGAAAAAGAAATATGAAAGAATATGAAAAAAACCCTCACAGTTACTGTCATGTCAAACAAATGTTTGTATGGAAAGCCAAGTTGTTTAAGCAGCAGAGTGTTTTTTAAAAAGCCATCATTTAGCCCCAGTAGTAAACTTGGCATTTAGCCACATGGAAGGCCATACTGCTAATTTAAATCAGAATGGTTTTACCAGTTTTGCATATAATTTGTGTGTTGATTCAGGGAGAAAAGAATTGTTCACTTGCAGTTTATGCTATTTTGAAAATGATAGAAATAAATCCAAAGCAAATAACTTTTTTGAATAGTATTGTCTTTGGATAAGAAAGTTTATACAGAGTTGCATTTGTATAATTATACCAGTGTAACAAATAAACACAGTTCTAGAATAGCTTCAAACAATTTCAGTAAGCTTTTATTTGGCTGTAGTAGCTGATGGTGGGAGCCATCATGGATGTATTAATCTCAAAAATACAATTTTATACTGCTGTATAAAATTCAATTTAGTAATGACTGCTGAAACCAGAAAATTAAAAAAAAACCCAAACAAACTGTCAAAATTACCAAAGACGAGTTTTTTTCCCTTAGCTTTTTGTAGCCTGACATAAACCAACAAAATTGTACTTTAGATGTATTTAATTAGAAGTAATCCTAACTATGTGATACACATTGTGAAATGTGGAGTAGTCTGTATGGAGTGCAATCCAAATTTAAATATCCATTTTTAATGCTGTAATTCTTTGGCTAATAATTTTTTAGGCTTATTCTATATTAATATTAACTAAACAAGTATTTAGTAAATAATTAGTTTTTAAAAGTTGTCATTAAAATTAAATATAATTATGCGTTGCAGCATTTTGAAACTGCTTAAAGAATATAATTGTGCAAATGTTTATATTCATTTATTCTATTTTGAGATTGGAATTGGAGATTTGAGAGAGCAGGTAAAAAACTTAGGGAAGGATATACCTGAATTTCTTTCTGTACTGGAATCTGTTTGGCTACAATTTCAACACTGGATGCAATGGAATACAAAAACTAGTTAAGGTGCTGGATGAGAAACAAACCCAAACTCTGCATTTTGTGTTATTCTGTTAATCATTGCAGTCCCATCTTCTGCTCTGTTTCTGCAGTGACTGATTAAATGGAAGCCAATCCTAGGATCTGGATGGTTTCTACTGACGCAGACTTTGCATAGCAGCTCCATCACCTCAGGAGGTTGCAATGAGTGGAGGAGGGGACCAGCCCGATATCCTCAATGTGGGAATATTGGTCAAAGAAAGATGGAAGGTGGTGAGTATGCCTTCCTGCAATTCTTTTTCTTCTTTAAAACATATTTTTTGAAAAGAAGTAGTTTGTGCTTTAAAATTGGTTTGAAAATTCTTGTGAGATGTATTTTACATGATACTTACATTCAGTGGTGAACAGGCTTTAAAACAACTTGTTTCTCTTATCCTGGTTTAAAAAGAAGTTACGGGGATTTAAGGTGGGTTGTTTTTCTTCCTGGTAAGTACCTAGGGAACCTCTTAGATCCCAATTTAGTGCCTGTTCAGAGTACAACTAGAAGAGTCCTGGTACTGTATTGAATCTGTTCAGCCACTGATTATGTCACTCCATTTTGGAGATCAGTCAGATACTCCCCTGAAACTAATAAGTTTGTGAGATATGTTACTACTTATAGGAAGATCTTTCAGGACCTTGCTGCTCTTCCTTTTATTTGTTGGATTTTGTAACACAGATTTATTCCCGCCTGATTCATGTTCATTTGATTGTGTGACAGTGTTGGCTTTACCATAAATAGCTCTGTTCCCTTTTGGTATTCATATCCTTGATTTTCATCTTGAGGGAAATAGTATTCATTTGAAGCTATTTTTGATGGGGAAAACAGGCTGAGTCCTTGCAGTTCCTTCTTCATTCCCCTGATGACTTTTTTTTTTCTTGCTTAGAATTAAAAAAAAAAAAAAAGGAAACAAAAAATCAGTTCACAATAGAGCTTTTGGGGTATCTCTGTGTTTAGTCGGCTGTGAATGGATTGTGAATCACTTGCACCATCTTTGCTTTATATTACTCCCATATTTCAAGATTTTATTTAAAACTGTAAGACTGAATGTAGAAGATACAGATTCCTCATTAACTTCAGTTTCATATAGAGAAATAATTTCAACTTGTGCTCTGTCTTTCATTTAAATAGGCAGAAATCTGATGGCTTTGTGTAGGAAACCTTTATATTTCCATTTGTGTAAATAGAACATAAACAGCTATCTCTGGAGTATAAGTATTTGTAAAATACCGTCTTATATTTCATCTTAATATTGTAGTGAAGGAAAAACTGAAAGCATAGTCTTGAATCAGATCAAGTAGAATAAAATGCCATTAATAAATAGACACCAGCACACTAATATATCACCATCCACAAAACTACTCAGTTGTCTCATATGTGCAACTGTAGTCCTGTTTTCTTCAGGTTTTTTTCTTTTCTGTCTAATGAAGACTGATGATGAGATAGGTGTGTTCTGAGAAATTTTGAGACGAGGCTGTAGTTTATCTTGTCGTTGTACACGTTTACTCACATGTTTTCCGGATCAAGTATTACAGGTAGATGAGTACCAAATATTTCCTGTGGGTAACTCTTCAATGTCTTAATTTCTGTAGCAAATAGTGAACACTAAGGATTTCTTGATGGCATCTAAGGTGATAAACCTCCTGAACTCAGGATTTCATAGGACAGTCTCCCAGTGTAAGAAGCTGAAATGTAGTTTTCAGATTTTTTTGCTGTTCAGGACCTTGGTCTTTGCAATCACAAAAGCCATACCTGGAGTTTTTGGACACAAACATTTTAAAAAACTGTGTTCAATTAAATTTAGGGTGATGCTTTTTTGAAAAGTCAACATTGAAAAAACATTATGAAGTTTCTTTTTTCCTCAGTGACACACTCCTTTCCTACTGGTTTCTCTATTTCCACTTGCTCTTATCCCTTGTCAGTGTCTTTCATCATCCCTTCTTTTCTGCCTTTTAAACCTTTATTACCATCCTGACTTGGAGAGACTTGATTGCAATGATAATTGTTTTAGGTATGTTTAAGAATGGCATTCAGTATGTAGTGTAAGTGAAAATACCAAAATAAAACAGGAAGCATACAGAGAGATAGGAGTTGAAAAAAGCATTGAGAGAAGGAATTTGGGATGTGGGATGCTGAATACAGAAAAGAGAAGTTTGAAACTAATATACAAAGTGGGAAATTGTACTGCAGGTGTAAACAAGGCCAAAGTGGTCCCTGTCACAGTAAAAGATGAGCAGATATGGAGGAGGCTGCTATAATTTAACAGTCAACTCCTGTCTGAACTGGAAAGCAAAATGCAAGTGAACAGAAGGTGGAAACAAGGATGGGCTGCCCAAGACTAAATTGGAGACATTGCCTCTGTGTGATGAATATGAGGAAAAGCCAGAGTTCAGCTGGCATTTGAGACTGGTGAAGGATGCAAAAAGCAACAAGAAAGGCATTGGCAGCAAAAAGAAAACCAAGAAAAACATGGACTCATTGCTGAATGTGGTATGTGATTCAGTGACAAAGGATGGGGGAAGCATTTCTTCCTACAATCAAAGAGATTCATTTGTGCCAGAAATTACTGACTGATGTCTTTAGTGTGTGTTAATGATTCTCATGTACTTTATCCAAGGATAGGAATTGGTCTGTTTATTTTATTAATGGGGTGGTGTGTTTGTTTTTCTTTTTTTTTTTAAGTGTATAAGCAGAGAAAAAACCCTTTCAAAGACAATCTTTCTTAGTCTGGCCATTTCTCAAAGCTGGTAAATGAAGTTAGATGATAAACTAGTTTGAGTTTGTAAAGGGGTGAAGACAGCTGTGTTTCTTTCCTTTTCCCCTCACCTTTTTGACCATACATTCTCACTGTCTCTGTTGTGCTTGTACTGTGCTGGAAATTCATGTACTTATGCTGAAAACTCCAGTCAGATCAATGCCTGTGTTTAATTGTTGAAGTCCTATTAATAGCTCAAGCAAGAAAATGGTAATACCAGACCAGGTGGTGGAACAGAAAGTACAGACTTAAAATGGCTGAATTAGTCACAATACTACATATTTGAGAGATATACATAGATAATATATATATTTTTTAAAAAAAAGCATATGCAAATATGTTATCCTGTTACAAGTGGCTGTTTGTCCCAATATTTAGATGACTCTCTTTCCTTTTTGTAAGGGCTAACATTCTGCATAGTATAAATACACCTGATTGTAACCAAGGTATTCTGAGTATTTCATGGGACTTGAAATGTTACTGTTTCTCATGGTCTGTCATTATTTTAGCATTCAGCCTAGATTCTTGAAAGATGTAGGTTAAAGGGAATTGAGCTTAACCTGGGTTGGTAGTATGCATGTTACCCCGCTTCAGAGAAAGGACATAGCCTGCGGAGAAGAGGAGATTGCATTTGCTAGCAGCGAGTGTTGCTAGAAAGAAATGAACATGTGAATTTGCAGTCAGGTGTTGCACTAGAAGAAAATATTTAGGTGGATTAGCTCTATAGGTCTGAAAATGTGGAGTGCTGTCCATCCTATTATGAACCTCTTTAAAACTGGCAATGAATTGTCCAAAAATGAGTAATGTAGATAATGCTGCATATCTTGGACCATATTTTCCTCATCTTAAGAATATTGAAATAGTTGTTGTTTGCAATGGCAAAAGATCCTCAGGACAGAACATGCATGATGAAAAACAGAGTATTGTAATCATACAGAATAAAAATTTCATGCAATATGACTTGAAAAAGGCAGGTAAACAATAAGAGTATTTTAACGGTTACCTTCTTCCATATTCATAGTGGTCTAGGCTATTTTAAAAATGTTTTTGCTGCTCAGTCAAATGTCTGAGTATCTGATTAGGAGACATTAGATTTATTTTCAGAATCTGAAGATAGGTCAGGATATTGCTGCTCTCTAGAATCTCAGAATGTTTAGATGACATTTAATACAGTGTAGTCATATAATGTTAGCAACTGTATGTTTTCAGATGACATTTAGAAAACCATGTCAGCTTTAAGGTAAGTTTTTGTTGTATTCTTTTCTCTTTCATCAGCTTTAGAATGTTAGCTGTAGGGGAGATAACCATATAAAAGTATTACATGAAATAACATTGACATTTTTGATACGGAAAACCATACAAGTGTCTTTTCCCTGTGAACCCTTACAGCACAGTGAAAACAGAACTATTAGTATTTGCTCTGACTATAGTGCAAACTAATTAGTATGCCATGAGCATTTTTTTACCTCTTCTTAGCACAGATGATAGTTTCAGTGCTGCAAGTTTCTTTAGTATGTCTGTTAATGAGTGGTATTGGTGAACCATAAGTAAATGTGAGTAACATTTGAAAGGTATATTCAAAGATAATCTTAGCCATTTCTTGTAATTTATGATGTAGCTGTTGTGTCTAAGTCACTTCATATAATAAAAAATGCTGTCTCTTTTCAGGAGTCCAAGAACTTGTATCACTCTATATCTTTAGTATTCAGTGTGCGTATTTCTGTAAAGTGAAAAAGAAGGCATATTTTAGAAATGTTACAGTGTACTTGTATCTGAAGGTCTCTGGGTAGTGTGTGACTGTTTGAGGAAGACTTTATTCAGCATGCTGACTTAGCTCAGATTCATGCTGGGAATACTAGTGCACTCTTGTGTTATATACACGAAGTTTAGTGCAGATGGAAATCAGGTGTGTTCTCTTGCAAGCTGTGGTTGCTCATACTTTTGTAGGTTATTCAGTGGCTCTTTTATATTGTACTGAAGGATATGATTATGTACTTTTAAAATCTATTTGTAATACAACATTTGCACTACGACAGGCAGTACAAAGAAGTATTGATGTTTTGTTTCCTTTTTTTTCTTCTCCCCTCTTTAAAATGTTTTGTTCTCTCTTTTTTTTTTCCCCTCCAATATAGTTGAGGAAAATAGGAGGTGGAGGATTTGGAGAAATTTACGATGCACTGGACTTGCTTACTCGGGAAAATGTTGCACTGAAGGTCGAATCAGCTCAGCAGCCAAAGCAAGTGCTGAAAATGGAAGTAGCTGTGTTGAAAAAGCTGCAAGGTAGGGCTGTACCTTGGATATACCAGAAGTAGAATGTCAGTGTCTCTTCTTAAAAAATGATTATAACCTCTTATATAGTTATGTTTTGAGTAAATATGTCCCATATTCTGTGGGTTACTGCTAAATGGGTATAAAAAGTGGAAGAGAAATTCAGATTCTGAAAGTTTTGCTATGATGAAGTTTTCCTTTGAAATGGGATGGCATGAAAATGAAATGAAGAACAAAAAAAATGAAATTCCTGCAAAACCTTCTATTTAGATGTAGTTTATCCATATATTCTCTTTGTTTTCTGCTCCCGACTTTGTTGTTGTTCTTGTTAGCTTTTTTTTTTTTTCCTAAGATGATCTCTTTCTATACTATCTAGCATTGAATATTTGAGGGTCCTTCACATGGCATCTGGAATAAGAATGTTTGTGTTTCTTTGCTTGGCAAATACTGCCAAAAAGTATTCTAATGTCCAAATGGGAAACATATTTAAAAAAAATTCCCATCAACAAACAAAAACCCCAGCTTTAAAGTACTGTAACTTGTAGAAAAAAGTACTGGCATGTAAAATTCTGAAATATTTTTAGGGATCAGTTCCTTGAATCAGATTTTGAATAGTCACTTTATGTACCTTTTAAATATTTTAATGTCTGAAGCTATCAATATAGAGAAATGTGCAGCAGCTTCCCTTCTTTGCTTTTCATAACACAAGATTATAGAAAGACAGCTTACTAAGGGCAACTTTTTCTTTAAAATTCTTTTGTTTTAACGTGGAAAATTTTGAATAATACATGTGTTCCTGTCAACAGGCCAATTTTTCCAAACTCTTAGTTTGAATAAAACAAAATCTGGATGACATATGGTGCTGCCTAATGTGCTGTAAAGGTCACACTGCAGCCGAAATTGACAGCCTCTATAGATTTAAGAGGGCTAGCATGTCACATGTTATAATGTTAACAAAGTGCTCCTACGTTTATGTCTCTTTAAAGAATTTCACATGGAACATCTAGTGTTATATAGCTGAGCAAGGGGATTCAAGGACTGCATTTTAGTTTGCTTTGAATTTTAGAGTTTCTAGTCCAGAGATGAATAGTAAATTTCAGTATTGCCAATTGTAAGTTTAGAAAGCATTTGTCAGCATTCTTGAAAGAAATTATCTTAAAGGTAGTGAGTTTTGAAGAACCAAATACTCTGTAACCCCAGGGTTTTTAAATGCTCAGAATTAATTTGCCAGCTTTTTTTTCCTGCACACATGAGATTCTATTTTTACAAAATCCACAGTCTTTAAAATGGTATAGCTGGAGTAATAAGGAAAACAGTAGATCTGAAAGAAAATACTGGACTTTGGTAGTACTACAATGTATGTATAAAACATGGCCTTATATATGACTGCATAACTGCAGTGCATTGTATCTTTTTACTGTAAAGTTAAGTATAGTGGAGTTTGAGTTAAGATAGTAGAAAAGTGATTTTTTTCTTAGTAAAACCTCTTTTACCTTCTGAAATATTTTTGAAAAAAAAATTTGCTGAAATTAAAAAAAAAAATTGATGTGTGAGTAATTGCCATAGGGCCTTTCAGATGTTATACTCCCAAAGGAAGACTGATAGGAACATAATTCCTTTAACAGAAGTGTCTTTGGTTCTGTTGAATCATGGTAAATGTTGCCTACATGAAAAGAACAGAGCAAATGAAACATCGGAACAAGAGATCCACTGACACAAATAATTCACATAATATATAATCTGAACAAATATTTCAGTTCTTTATTTTCTCAGTATTATTTCTTTGAGCAAGCAATAAATAGAAGCTTTTATATAACTGAAACTCAAATTTTGTATGAGATCTTTAGAAGGAGCTCTTTTGACAACCTTTCTTATGAGAAAACAGTCTAAATGTGTTATTTCTTAGTTTTTGTATCTTGTTATTCTGTTGCAGTTAAAAAAAAAGTAAAAAACGTCAGTGTTCTCATGATGTTAACACTAGAGGTGACCTTTAGTCATTGTTGTCGAAGCTCCACACTTAACACTGTCAGTGCTCTGGTTTTAGATAGGGAACAATGTAGATGATCAGGAAAGTGACAACAGGCAAGAGATGGGGCAAAGGTGAAACTTTTGCATATATTGAGATTTATAGTTGGCACGGATACTTTATTTTTACGTGCACTTATTTTTTGCCATACTTAAAGGATTTTTATTAAATAAGACTATGGGAGACATAATCTTATGTTTTACATAAAATCTTTGTTCCAAGAAGCAATTTCCACTAATTTCTTTCTGTTCCAAAGTTTTCAGTATGGAAAACCTGAAAATTAGAAGCATAGAGAAAATCAAGAAAAATGGATGAAACTGAGGATTAGAAAACAACTTTATAATTGCTTCTTGAAGATTTTTTCTTAATTAAATCCTTCATTTACAATGTAGAAATTTGTCTCTTTTTACAATCTCTTTTTCATACAGATTCAGAACAGGTGAAATTGTAAACAGTTCTTTCAGGATATTTTTGTAACAACCTTCTAATAGAGTACATCCTCTGAGACCAATCTTTACCTTGTTCTTCTATCCCTTTTTGGCATGTGTATGTATGTGTGTGTGTGTATATATATATATGTATATAATTACTATCCTTTTCTCAAAGGGCTTATGTTCTCTTACTTTCAAGGTCTTCTAGTTAGCTTGAACATAGAGAAAGGAATATAATCGTCATGGAAATCCTTTTTCCTGCAAATATTTGGAAAGTTTGATCTATGAATAGTACATAATGAGAGACGTGAGCTAACAGAGTCATTCAGAATACTCTTGATGTGTGGCTCTGATTAAAAAAAAAGTACAATTTTTTTTAAAATTATGAAAAAACAGGCTTTTAGGAAAAAATTAAATAAACAGGGATAATATGTCTCAATGAAGCAGAACAGCTCTTCCAATCTTTAATAGAGCTAAGCACATTCTTAGGGTTATAAACATGCTTTTGAGTGTATCTCTGTTAGAATCTTACTGTGAAACTGAATTGAGAACAGCTGTTGGCAGAAGTGCGGGGATGTGCTATTTTTTGTCATTCTTTCAGAAATTTTGAAAATTAGAATAATGTGGTCATTCCTTGCATAGGTAAAATGAGTAATAACTTTGTGGGTATAGAATACAGTGAATAGTGAAAAACTTCAGATAAGCTCTTTTAAGACCCTGACCTAGCAAAACATCCTTAGATTTGTGAGTAGTTGTATGACTACTCTTGTAATTATGAAGGAGGAGTATGTTCTCTGATGTGGCCATTTATTACAGCTTAGTCATCTATTACATCTTAAATTTTTTTCCCCTGCTGTCTCCTAATTAGTGTTGCAGAATACTGTTTAACTCTTTAAATGCCTTATTTTTCCTTTTTTTTTAGGAAAAGAAATCTGCTGCAACAGATGGTTGTTTTGTTTAACCATGTTGTTAGGCCATCTGTTCCCGCAGTCAGATGGGAGAAGACAGATTTATCACATCTCACTCAGTGAGAGTGAGACTCACTCAGTTGGTTTCCGTCTCACACAACCTCACAGGCTTCTCCCTCCGTCCCTCATTTGCAGCTCCCTAGTGTAGTACAGTGATGGGCTGTGCCCGGTGTGAGCTCTGTAGCTCCCTGGAGTGACTCGCAGCAGCAGCAGCCTGGGCAATGGTGTGTGTGCTCCCTGCCCTCCCTCAGAAGTGTTTCAGGGGCAGAGTTGCTGGCTGCAGCCCGTGGCCACCATCCTGTCCCCTGCAGCCCGGCCGGGGGCTCCCAGGTGTGAGCAAGTACCGCAGTGTTGCTGAGGCCAAAGGAGTCTCTGTGAGGGGTGGCAGGTGGGTGTAGCCCCACTGGAGTGGCGCAGGGTCATTTGATTTGAACGAGGTGTACAGGCCCCGCTTGTCTTTGCTCTTTGCTCAGGTTTTTATAGGAGCTGGTTTCCAGGGAATTTACCACACTAACTGGATTGGTGCTCCAGTTAAAATGGCATTTCTCTGACCAAACTGAGTTTTGACTTTTGCTGAATTTAAGAGATAAAATCTGACTAGTATATGTTTCTCTGAAGATGTTCCTTCAGCATACCCACAGTGGCTGTAAAATGAATTATAAATATTTGAGATGAGACTTCATTAACTGGAAACTGCAGCAATGAATATACAAAATTTCATCTTGACAAATTTGCTCCTGATCGTTTTTCTTCATAAAATTATACTGTCTGTAATATCACGTCTTAAACAAATGGGTGTAAGGAAGAAGTGGAGGAAAAGCAGTGATACAGCATAGTACTTATGTATTTGCAGAAATTGTAGATATTTCTTTTAAAATAAAGTATTTTGATGAATCCCATAGCATTTTCTTTGTTTACATGGGCCTATCTCATTTGATTGTATGTGGCAGGAAGCTACTTGAGGAAGCAGTAAATAGACACCCACTCTTCTGTAAAGCGAGGTGAGAATATTCAGAAGCTGTAGGGCCAAGTTTTAGGATTTTGGTGGAGCTATGAGTGCAGTAGTAGCAAAAAGTCCCCCAGATCTATAGCTAACCATAATGGTGATTTGAGAACAGTGATTTTTTTTTTTTTTAAATTTCTTAAATTGGCTTTTCTCCTATATCTTCCTTTTTTTTTCCCTCTCTCTTTTTTCTTTTTTTCCCCTATTTATAGCAGTCTGGTAATCCTAAGGGTAAAGAAATTCATGAAAGAAACCTTAGATTCCGTAAATTTTGCACATCTTTAGTAACCACTTGAGACCATCAGCTTTCTATTGGCTGTAGCTTCTATGGTGTCAGAAGGGAAGGTAAATGGCGGGAAGGGCTTACACCCTACGGTTTCCTGTTCTGTCACAGAGTGGGGTCATAGGGCTTAGTTTATTAAACATCTCTAAAGAAATATAATTATTTATCTTTTTTAAGTAAGTTGCTAGATATTTAAAGGAATAAACCACAGAATTTTGTTATTATTGACTAACTTCTTTTTTTCTCAGGAAAAGATCATGTCTGTAGATTCATCGGATGTGGACGGAATGACAGATTTAACTATGTGGTCATGCAGTTGCAGGTCAGTGTATCAGAGCTCAGTGTTTGCTTGTGTGTTTTGGTTTATTCAGCAAGCATATATGAAAATACTAGTAAGATTTTAGGGGATGCCAAAGTAAGAAAAAACCCCAAAGATCATGAACACATAGTAATGAGCAAACCTAAATTGAGCATATCCTTATATCTTTATCCTTTTGTATCCTTTCCCTAATTCTCTCAAAAAGGAGAAAGCTTGCCTCCTGAGAAAGACCTGAGGTGAGCTGTGATGTCTTATGAAATAATTTACATTCCTTTTAAGTCTTTACTTCAAGATAGTCTAAAATGTATTATATTAGTGTCTGCATTTTGTTGGCATTTTTGATAACAGTGACAAAATACCCTTTGCAAATAAAAGAAAACACTGAATTCACTTTACTGAAAGACTTGTTCCTGTAAAAAAGTGATAAAGTGGGTGATTAGCACTGAAAGATATGGGATTTTTGGGCTTTGTCATCCTGGTGAATATGAATACTAGAAAAGTGTGTTGTAGTTCATACTGTTGGTTATCTGTCGTTCTGGCAGACTGACAGTTCTGTGGTGTCATGGGGTCGCATTTCCTACATAGTATATTTTTGATCTGTTTAGTATAATGTATCAATAAATTATGTACTTTTCCTTAAAGGGGTGAGTGTGAAGAAGTCTTTGTGAGCATTTTTTTCTCCATGGCTTTTTTTCAAGTGTGACACAGATACAATGTTAGCTAATAGTATATGTACTAGTTTTCTAATGGAGATTAGTTTGTTCCATGTATTTAGGAGTAGAAAGATACTAAGATTCGTATTTTCCAAAACAGATTCTAAATTTAGTGTCGGAGATACCTGGGGGCATGTATTCGTTACATTTAGGTGTGAGATGTGGTATCCTTGAATACGAGAATAGGTATTGGAGAGTATTCTGTGGTTAACCATGAACAGCTAAAAAAGTAGTAGGAGGACTTTACACCATCTGTGAATCTTGGCATTAGTATTTTTTTATGAAAACGTCCTTTTGATTTTATCAGGGTCGGAACTTGGCAGACCTGCGTCGGAGCCAGTCTCGAGGAACATTCACCATTAGTACCACTCTGCGGCTTGGGAAGCAGATTTTGGAATCTATTGAAAGTATTCATTCTGTGGGATTCCTGCACAGGGACATAAAACCAGTAAGTCTGCTCACTTAATCGAAACAGGCAAGTAAGATGTGGTCATTAGATGGCAGCCTAAATAAGAATAGGTTCTATACTAGATGCTAAAAAGCAAAAATGAGAAGGACAGAAAATGGAATGTTAAATCACCAGATAGGACAGATTTTTTTCTATTAATTAATGTTGGAATGCAACAGCAGTACTTTGGTCTTTGTCATCATTGTCCCCAATTACTTTAGGCCTTCTTGCAGTTTTCCATAGTTAAAGCTTCCAACTCTTATCTGTAGCATCATGTAATCAAGAGTATTTGCCATGAGATACATCTGTTTAATGACAATTAATATTGTAATATAATAAATCTAAGAGTAGATACCAACTGTATGGTGTATTTTTAAGCCCTTCAGTATAATTTTTTTTGGTATTTAATATATTCTTAAACAAAGAAAGGAAGAATAGACTGTAAGAGAAAGTATTCTTTTAAAGTGCAGTTCCAATAAAATCCGTTGTCGATATGTCATGAGGACAGTGCCTTCCTGATAGTATCACACTTTTGTTATATTTTTTTCTGGTTTTGACTTTATTCCTGAAATGGCATCAACTATTTTTAATATTGCTGTGTATTAAAAATATCATTAGAATTCTGAACTATCAAAATTTGTAAATAAGAAAAAAAATAAGCAAATCTTATTTTGTGTTTTCTAGTAGATGCAGATATGGCTGGTTATATCTGACGTATATAGTCAAATTTCCTGTCAACTGAATGGTGCTTACCTAAAAATTTTGATAAGTTTTGGTGCCTTAGGAAATTTTCATTTTTCATCACTTCTTCCTGGCAACGTTTTGTAAAACTTACATTCTTCTTGACCTATCTCCATTTAAGACTTGATTTAATAGGGAAAGGGCATAGAGACAGTGAGTGTCAAGTGAAATAGGTGAGAAAGAGTTAGCTGGAGTTCAAGAATTTGATGATGGAAGCAATTCAAGTTTTGAATGGGAAATATGTTCCTTTATGGCTGGCAGGATGGATTGGGGACATCTAGCTGTATCTTGGTGGAGTTTGTGGGCTCAAATAGGATGAAAATGGACAGTATATTAGGGGAAGGAAAAAAAAGCCCAAAATTAAATGTTGAGACAGGATAAACAGCAGTGTGAGGCTATATATTAGATTCATTAAAAAAAGAATTTTTCTTCCGCTTAACAAGTTATGTTGTGACTTACACATGCAAAAGAAGACATGATTGCTTTCTAGTGTGCAGTTTTCCTGGCTTGAAAATACAAGTTCACTTGATCGTTTGTTCTTACTCTTCTAGGCAAGTTGTACTAAAAGCAAACTTTGTGCTGAGCTGAAATCTTCAAGTCCTTGATTGGTTATTTTCCTTGTGATCAGTTAGGGAATGCTGAAATTCTGTTCCATTTAAAAAAAATGTTGATCACACTCATTTCAATTTATAGTTTTGATTGGGTTTTGCCTTCAACCTTAGACAGTGAAGCAGTTTTGAGTTTTAGATTTATTTAGAACAGTACTGCTGTTTCATTTAATTGGAAAAGAAATTTTTCTAGAGTCAATTGTCTTAAGCTTTCAGTTTGCTCAGATGTGTGGTTTCAATGCCGTTTCAAAGAACTTATTTGTAGCTCTATTTTTTTTTATATCATGTAGTCCATTTTAAGGGGATTTCATGGGGGGAGACTTGAACTCATTCAGCCAACATGTTCAAACATCATGAACTAGTACTGGTGTTTTCTAAAGGGCTAACATGTAATAAGAGCAAATAAGAAAATTTACTGAAGCTTTTTAGAATGAGTTACCTACATAAGTTCTCGCTAACTTTCCAGCTCTTACTGTTTGATTGGTTTTGTTTGTTGGGGTTTTTTGTGCTTTTTTGTCTGTTTTTTTAAACCTAATCCTTTCCCCATCCATGAAAGGAGAAGGAAGTTTGCACCCCATGTTTTGTATTCTGCATATATGATATATTTATTAGTGGGTGGACAGGATTGGATAATTCTTGCTAAAAATTAATATATTCTAAGTGACAAAGTAAGTTGACAATCTCTTTTGGACAATATAGGCCACTGTTCAGGTATGCTAAGTTGGAAGTCTGTTTTTCTTAACAAGGTTTTCTTCAAATTTAATGAGAGTTCAGTAAAAGTGAAAATATGGAAGGAAGGATACAGAAATGCAATATGAATTTTCTATGATAGTGTTACTGCATTAATACATGAACATATTGAAACCTGTGTGTATATATCTATTATCTATCTGTATTTGTTTTTCTTCCTAGTCAAACTTCGCAATGGGACGTTTTCCTAGCACCTGTAGGAAGTGCTTTATGCTGGATTTTGGCTTGGCACGGCAATTTACCAACTCATGTGGGGATGTCAGACCAGTAAGATTTTTTCACAGTTGAAATTCGAATATTTGAATGTGGTAGTGTGCTGTCTTTCCTTCTGGAGAAATATGGGAGTTGTACTGAACTGGTTACTGTTCTAAGCTTGACAAACACCATTCCAGATCAGAAATACCACGTGATTTATTGATTATGTTAAAAGACTGGCAGTTGGGAATGATTCAGGCTTTGGTTTTTTAGCTTGAGGCAGAGGTGTACAACTATGATATTTTGGGATAATCTGTCAGGTCTTCATTAAATATCAGAGTAATTTACCAGAGCTGAATTTCACTTGGTATTGTGTATTGCATTTAAAAAAACAAATGGAGAGGAAAAATAAAAGTCAGACACTAAACTGAATATATATAATCTGAAAGTGAAAGTCTGAATAATTAAAGGAGTGGTAGAACACTAATTGTGGTAAATATGAGGACATAGTTAAGTGTAGTTGCTGTATTCCCAATGCAGTACAATGTGAAGAAAATTGTAGATAAAAGCATATCAATGAGGAAATGACAGTTTTTAGTACAGTAGAACCTCCATAATTCACTGGTGGGCAGTTAATTTTGTTCATTTCAAAGTCTGAAAATGAGCAAGTCAGTGCCATGGTACATGGTGATGTTTTAAAGAAACATTTTCTTCATTAAGCTACTTTAGTTTTCATCTTGATTGGAATCCTGAATAATGTACTCGTCAATATTGTGTAGCATATGTGTAAATATGATGTGAATTGAGAGGTGGAAGCCATATCTACAGGATTTTCACTTTTATTTTACCTAAGAGGTTGGGAAGGTGGCGGATTCTTTTGTGCAGGTTATGAGGTGTCTGAATTAGTAAGGTAAATTAGCAGGGTTCTGCTGTACTCTATTCCTTCAGCCATAATGCTGGACACTGCAATGAAAGCAAAGAGCAGGGGAGACCAATAGAGTGGCTGCCGCTGTTGGAAAGGTGAGCTAAACATTTTAAGTAGTTTTACTTTTTTTTTTTTTTATTTATTTTGTTTTATTTCTCAGTGTTCTTGTCGTGTTCTGTATGTTTGGCTGCTTATAATGTTTTTTTGAACTGATCTGTGATTTCAAAGAGAAAACAATTCCCAAGATTCTGTATATGTATACACACACCAATGGTAGCAATTTCAGGAAAAAATAGGTGTTAACAATGGAAAATTCAATATTTCTGCCATTCCTTCTTTTGTAGAAACTCACCTCTTGCCTTTTGTTTTTTCATTGCAGTGCCCTGCAACATAACTGAAGTAATTCTTCAATTTAAATAGTTTAGAGTTTTTTGGGAATGAAACCCATATTTATAGAGTGCAGTGGTGGTGGGGAGAAAGACAGTAGTTTTGTTTGTACATAATAGTTAGAAATGGCTATTGTATAGAGAGCAGCTGTCCTGTTGGCATTGCTTACTAATAAAATTTATTAATATTTTCATTAAATGTGCTTTGTGCTTCTCCCTAAGGCTAGCATTCTAAGCTTCATTACATTTGTTCAGCAGATACTGCAAACAACCCAGGACAATGTAAAAGCATGTTCTCTAAAAATCATGGTACTCTATTGGTAAAAATCTGTTCCATAGTTAAAAGTTGACTGGTAGACTACTAGTTTTTTATAATCCTAATTTTATTTCCCTGTTAAACTGTCTTTATCTAACTCATGAGTTTTCTAGTTTTTATGCTTTGGATTCTCTCCCCATCCCACTGGTGGGGGAGTGACGGGTGGCTGTGTGGGGCTTGGCTGCTGACTGGGGTTAAGCCACAACAGGATTTTATTTGTTGTTTGTTATAGACAAGTTTGGAGGGAGGATTTTTTGGTGTCCACTTGTTTTCTTCCTGAGGAGTTCTGGTGTCGTCTTAGACTTCTTACCTGAAAGAATGCTCAGGGCAGAGAACTTAGAGTGAGAAAGCCTTTCTTGTTGAAGGTCATCTGAAGTAATTCCATGCCATATTTCCGTACTAAAGGATCCCCCAGAGTTTGCCTGTCACACTTGTAAATTCCTAAGACAGCATCATTTTCAGAGATGTTCTTCATCTTCATACTACCCGTCTCAGTGTCAGATTCTGTGGTGATTTAGCACCATTCAGGTGTAACTGCTTCTATCTAAATAGTGTTTTGAAAAATGCAGATTTAATCTAAAGCTTCTCAGAAAGTAACATTAAAAAAAAGAGGGTTGCAACATCTGTAATGCTTACTGTGTTTTTCATTGCATTTTGTAATGTCACATATGGACTATGTTTAAATAACTGAGGAGCAAGCAGTTTTCAGCCCATTTCAGTGGTTTTTTCCCAGTGGAATTTGCATTAGCATGATTTTTCACCCTTGGATTAGATTATCTAAAATGACTTTTGGTTTGCAGCAGCCAGATGACAGTAACACTGATTTTGAAAGGAAAAAAATAAAACTTCCAGGAGATATATTGTAATTCATCCACTAAGAATATGATGGAATCTAAGAAATTGCTTCTGTAGGTATTAATGTCATCTTTATTCCCACATTTTTGTATCCCTCAGAGTCCCTTTTTCATGAAAAGCTGAAGCTTTTGAAGTCAGTAACTGAGAGCAGTTTTCATGTGGCTACTGCTGCAGGATGCACTGATCTTTGCATAATGGAGGGACACAAATAATTAAGAAGGGAAAAAAAATATTTCATGTGAGTCATCAGTCAGGTTTTCCTCATTTATTAACTTGGGGGCCTGGCCAATGATGTGTTTGTTGTTTGGGTCATCCATTCCATCTGACCCAAGCTTTCAATATAAAAGCTGGCATGGAGTTAGAGAGCAGATGGATTCCACCAGTTTTAAAAACTGGGCATAAATTGCTATAAATGTAGAAGCATATGTTTTCTGTTTATAAGAACTAGTATCAAATTTCCTCTTTATTCTTCCTGGTTTCCCATGGTACTTCTGTCATTGCTTTTTTTTTTTTTTTTTCTTTCTTACGTAAGCTTCTTTTCCTATACTGCAGCTGAAATAGCCTTTTAAAACCTCTCTCCAGAACTATATAATTTCTTCATTCAACGATATCAGAACTGTATTTCAGAAAACAAGGAAATAATACATTTGCAGTACATTTCCCAAATATTTTAATTGTGGCTGTTTCTATTCCCTTCCCTACAAAGGGAATGCAGTTTCTAAGTCTTCTTTTTACACATCAACTGTGTAGGTAATAATCTGTGGTAAAGTTAGTGAAAAGGGTTGGAGTTGGTTATAAATGTAATACAACAGCTGTTAGAAAAGGACTAATCTGGTATTTCATAATCATTATCTGGACTGCAATTTTAAATTCAGCATTTTCTTTGTGGGAAAATATCAACTCTCAAACAGGGGGAAGAGTTTGTTTCAGGAAATTACAGGAGGGAGTATTTTGAGGGACGATTTTACATAATGAAAATGTGTTCAAGCTTTATTAGTCTGCCCCACTGTCTGAACATGCTGTCAAAAGGAAATACCTTTATTGCTTATCTTAAGGACCCTGGGGTTTTACATGCTCTTGGATTATGCAGTCAGCATAGACAGTTTCACATTTGTTCCAGGTATTAGCCTTAAAATTAGTTAGTTGTAGTTGCAGTTTTCCTAATATAGTGTCATTTTACTACAGTAGTCAACTTCAGTTGGTGAATCTTCAAAAACTGAAAGAAAAATAGATTAACATAAAATATAAAGCAAAACCAAAGCTTTGCAGGCTTTTTCATGCTACTAAATAGTTCTTTCTCAGAATTATTACTGTAAAATAAGCATTTTAACTGCTAATTTTGAAGTGGATTCATTGTAACAAAGTTGTCCCGTCTTGCAGTTGTCTGAGTGACTCTGTTTGTGAGGAGTTCACTTCAAAGAGAGGGGGATGTGTCTGTTGCATCTCATTAATAAGATGTTTGTAAAATGTATGAACATGTTGAAGACAGTAGTGAAGGGCTGCAGTTCATTAAGTTGAATGATCTGACACTACAACCTGGTTAGAACTTAAAAGTCAGAAACAAACATTTATTGCAGCTTGTAAGTTTGTGAAAGATGAAAGAAAAGTAATGACAAATGTGTATCATAGTGTTGCTTTAAACACGTGTTTAAAAATGAAAGCATATGTAATATTTTATATTTTCTGTTCAATTTACTTAACCTTGTTTTATTAGCTAAAGAACTTGAAGTCTTACTTAAATATGTAATGAAAAAACTTGAAACTTTTCAGCCAAGACCTTAAATGCAAATGGCATATACTACATGTAGGTAGTACTAGCATTATGTGTCTTAGAGGACAGATAAAATGTATCTATTCTGCCACATCATCTCTTTAAGAGCAATAGCAAAAGGTATAACTCTTGCAGATAAGGTCTTTGGAAATGTGTTTGGTTTATTAACGTATAGTTCAGTATTTAAAGTGGGTAGTTTTGATCTGGATTTTTGTTTTGTGGGGTTTTTTTGTTTGTTTTCTTTTTTCTTTTCTTTTTTTTTTTTCTTTCCGCACACTGATTTGTGTGCATTGAAGATCTAGTACTATTTTATTAGAATGAAATTATTATGAATACCCAAATGCAGTATCTAAAAAGTAAAGTCAGTCTGCTCTAAAATGTGAAAAACACAAACAAATGGTACATGAACAAAGTTTTCTGCAACTGTGCAGTGTTCTCTGTGGTCTGAACCATGGCTCTTTCTTTGCAACATATGCAGCTGGGAATGTTCATGCAGACTGGGGAATGAGATGCTGGAAGGCAGTGCCATGGAAAGAGACCTGGGGGTCCCAGTCACAGGCAAGTTGAATGTGAGTCAGCAGTGCCCTGGCAGCCAGGAGGGCCAACCCTGTCCTGGGGGGCATCAGGCACAGCATCGCCAGCTGGGTGAGGGAGGGGATTGTTCTGCTCTGCTCTGCACTGGGGCAGCCTCACCTGGAATATTGTGTGAGTTTTGGGTGGCACAGTGTAAGCAAGATATTAAGGTATTAGAGAGTGTCCAAAGGAGAGCAACGAAGGTGGTGAAGGGCCTTGAGGGGATGCCGTATGAGGAGCAGCTGAGGGCACTTGGTCAGTTCAGCCTGGAGGAGACTGAGGGGAGATCTCATTGCAGCCTACAACTTTCTCTTGAGGGGAAGAGGAGGGGCAGGCACTGATCTCTTCTCTGTGGTGACCAGTGACAGGACATGAGGGAATGGCCTGAAGTTGTGTCAGGGGAGGTTTAAGTTGGATATTAGAAAAAGGTTCTTCCCTCAGAGAGTGGTTGGGCACTGGAACAGACTCCTCAGGGCAGTGGCAACTGTGCCAAGCATGACAGAATTCAAGAATTGTTTGGGCAACACTCTTGTGTACACTTGGGGATGATCCTGTTGAAGGCTAAGGGTTGGATTTGATGATCCTTGTGGGTCCCTTCCAATTCAACATCTTCTGTGATTCTGTGATGTTTTGACCAATTATACTTTTGTGAAAGCTTGAACAGTGTTATGTGTGTAGCTGGAAATGGGATGAGCAATATGGAAACTTGGGCAATATTATGTGTGTGTAAAGGCTTCTGAAACTAAGTTTTACATCTTGGGGGCATTACAAGGATACAGGTATTTGGAATAGATGTAGAATTAAATTAGAGAATGGAAGTTGATAAGGAAACACTAATGAGTGAGAGGTGCCTTGTCTGGTGAGGGAAAAGATCGGAAGAGAGAAAATTTAGTGTAGGAAGGAGAAAAAAACCTGCTGGGAATGTTGTAGGCTTTTCAAAGAAGGAAGGATGAAATATGGGTGAGGAAATATATTGTTGGAGAGAGGAAGCCAATACTTGAATTAACAGTGTAGATAAGAATTGATTACTGCAAAGCACGGTAATTAGAATTTAATTGTGGGAAGACTCTAATCATCAAGCAAATACATTTAGCAGGATGCAACTTTAGTATATTTAGGAGATTCATAGTCTGCTGTTTATTGGTTTTTGAGAGTGTAGTACCTACCATTTTGTTTACCATTCTCTTAGAGTTGTAAAGCTGAGGTAAGTAGTACCAGCATCTGTTTTTTTTTTCTTTCTTGAGGCAAAGAATAAATGATTCTTTTTGAATGTAAACCTAACTTCATGCAGCCTGCAATTTCCATGTCTCTATTTACATGGTGAAAATGGAAAGTGAAGGTGTCAGCTGTAGTACAGAAATAGAAAACCTTGGGGGACAAATTCTGAAGGACATTTGCATTCTTAACATCATCAGTACTGCAGCTAGCTGTTGTCATCACTCCTGTTTTAAAGTGAACATTAACTACAGCTGTTCTTTGAGGTACTATTAAATTTAATGTAAAGAAAGCAAAAGAAAAAGAAATTGATGGTCTTTACCGTTAAATGGATTAACCTTTGAAAAAGAATTTTAGGTCATAATTCTTTAAAAATCCATAAATTCAACTGTCACATATTGTCACAGGTCTAAGCTTTGTGGTGTTTTATTTCTGTGGATTGCAAGTTATAAATAACTGAATTATATTTGTTTTACAAAGAAGATAGTATAACATATGCAAGCTGAGATGACAAAGCTAGGGGGTAACAGAATTTAAAAACTATCCATGAGTAGGTGGCGCTTTTAGCTAAAACATCAGTGTTTTCTACTCAGTATACAGGTTTCACTGACTGGTAGCCCAAAGAATTGTTCAGATTAACAGCCAGTCCCCTGTGTCTGATGGGTTGGACTCAGCAAAGGAAACTGAAGTAGAAAAATCCTTCATGCCCAGTTTGGAATGTGGGTGTCCTCTTTGAGATTAGTGTGTTGAGATGTCTTCTGAGGAGACTTCTGTGTATGGAACTTGTATTTTTCAGAAGTAAGGCTTTTTAAGCCATAGGGAGAGTTACCCCATGACTGTATCCTCTCATCTCCCCACCTTTCTTCTGCCCTTCCCAGTGACTAGATTTAAACAAAATGAAGAGCTTCATCAGAGTTCTCACTGTCATAGGTGGTCTTTTGAGCATAACCTTAATTTCAGGTGTCTAAATTTTCCTTTATTTATTTGAAAATAAATTAAAAAATCAAAATTACCTTATTTTTAACATACATTAAGGAGTTTTACTGTATTTTATATCTAACTTTGTAGGTTTTTTTTTTTTTAGCCTGGAAATTAGAAATCTTAAATATTATCAAGCTGGGAAGCCCTTAGAACAGCTAGAAAATGTAGCACTGTTTTTTCTGATACGCTTTGTATTAAAGCAGTTGCAAAACTTACTCTAGACATTAATAAAAGTATTCCAATCCAAAGGCAATAGAGTATTCACCAAAATTTTCTGTGGCATTGCTCATGTTCTTTACTGGTGACCTGTCAGTAACAAAAATTGTCTCTGACTTCTGCTAAAGCTGAAGATACACCAGCTGCTGTACAGTCTGACCCTTAGAAAAATGCAGTGAAAGCAATTGTGGATGCAAATGGTTAGACTTTTTTATTGTCTAGGGAAGCAGTTACAAATCTGTTCACATCAAATAATGAACATGTTATTCTATTCAGGTGTTTGTGTACAAAATCAGCCAAGTGCTGTTTGCCTTTCTTCAGTGCCCTCAGGTTCTGATGATTTTCCAGCAAATGAGGTTGTGTCTTCAAATTTTACTTTAGGGTGACAGGTGGTGTCCTAGAAATGTACTTTAAGAAGGTGAATTCTTAAAAAAATCCAACAAACAAGAACCAATAAAAAAGAAGAAAGCACTCCCCTCTCCCCCTCCCCCCAAAACCAAAACAACTCTAACCCAGCACAGAATGTTGTGCAGGAATGTATTGGTAGATAAGAAGGCACATTATTATACCCATTTTGAAAGCTTTGGAAGTCTATTGTACTTCAGATAAATACAGGGACAGAAGGTATAATTTCTTTGTATATTTGTATTCTCATTTTATTTTTTACTTGTGAAAATTTGGGAATGGTTATGCATTTGAATTGCATGGTGTTTCTTTCTGTTAATATTCTGGATTATCTTGATTGTTGATGAAGACTAGAGAATACTTCCTCCTTATTCTGCCTTACCTCCTGTCATCTTGGCAGAAGAATTGCAGATTGTTTATTTCTGTGTTTGAAAGAGAGCATTGTTTTTTATGGTACTGAAGGAGCACCATATCCATTAAATGCTTTTTATGATGGGGAAAAAAAGCCAAATAGTTTTAAAAACTGAAGGAGCGATGGTGAAGCTACACGGTTGTAAGCAAAACGATCATTGCAAATCTTTTGTCCTCTCTGAAGGCAATTTGGAACTATGAACTGCTTAAAGATGGATTGCTTCTATATGCTTTTCAATCACCTTTTGAAGTAAATGCTTTTATAGCAAACAGTGATATAACTTTAAGGAGAAAAGACTCAGAAGTGGTTCACAGATAGTGCTGCCTAAAACTGATGCAGTTTTCTTTGTTTGCCCCAGTGCCACTGATGATTTAGAATTTGTGTTAGTAACTACTACATAATACCTTGACTGCATGAATTTATTATAAATAGGAGTCTGTATACTGGAAGTTGTTCAAGAATAGTTACTGAACATTGCATTCAGATTAAAATTTGGATTAAAATGAGACCTAGTAAGTTTAAATGATTGACAGCACTTTAGTCAACTCCAGAAAATTGTGAAATTGGTCAAGTTTTTGTTTTCGTTAAAGAGCAGTAAGATACACTCTTTCTTTAGCAGTTCCTTGCTACATATTCGTTTTGAGTGACAATTAAAGCAAAATCCAAGGAAAACTAGGAAATGAGTACAGAGTTAAATGGCAGTGGATTACATGGAAAAGAATTAAATAGTACAAAAAAGGTCCAAGGAGGTGTTTCAATTCTTAGGGCCCCACATCGGGCATATAATAAATAATTGGCTAAAATATATGAACTGGCCTAAACAGACCTTACCTCCATCCCTGACTAAAGCTGTTGAAAGCCCAGTGCTGCAGGTTAATGGTCCATGTCATTTCATTAAACATACTGTTCAGTGGTTGCTTCGTCCTATTGAGAAGCATTTACCTTATGCCTGTGCTGGCATTTACCTTATGGTATCTCTTCTCAGTAGTGTCTCAGTTCCTGACAGTGCATTACACAGGGATATGATTAGTTTAGGATTGCATGCATGCACCTAAACAAGGAAAATCAGATTTGTTTTTCCACTTGAAATGTTTTCATCTTCCTCAGCTGTACTACCTGTCTTATATTTAACATGTGTTGTCATTTAAAGTTAAAATGCAATTTTTGAGCTCCTTTTCTTCATTTAATTTTTACCTGCAAGTTATCACTAAATCTTACTATTTTCTCTGAAACTTTTGCAGACTTCTCTAAAAGTTATCCACATGCCTTCTCTCTTCTGATAAAATTTTCATCAGTCTCTAGATTATTTTCTTATCAGTTATTGCAGCAGCTCCTCTTTAACCTCCTCTTTTCACTGTTACTCTTGTGTGAGTAGACTCTGCTGGAGTCAGTCTTATTAATAGTTGCACTGCTGTGTAGTTAGGCAGCTGTTGTCCTGGCTGCAAATGATGAATGTGACAAAGAAGTGTTTCTGTAGGTGCTGATACTATATATGATATTTCACAAGGAACAGTTTGAACTTGAAGATAATCCTGTTTTATCCTTTTCCTAACCTGTTTCTGAAAAATATACAAACTTGAGTAGTTCAGCATGCATTCTCAAACTTAGCCTGGAGGCACCCTATGACATGGAGCAAGAGCTGCAGAACTATTCAGGCATGGCACAAGAAGCACTCAAGAGCCTTCCAGTGCTCCGAAGGGGCTAATCTTCTCAGACTCAGCAAAGGGCTCTCTTCATTACTGCTCTACCAAGCTGATAACAGTTATCCTCTCCTCCTTACTAACATGGAAAGATTCATACTATGGGAAGGGTGATAGTCAAGCTTTGGAACAGCCTGCCCAGAAGTCACCATTCCTGGAGGTATTTAAAAGACATGTGGATGTGGCAGCTGGGGACATGGTTTAGTGGTGGACTTGGCAGTGCTGGGTTAGTGCTTGGACTCAGTCTTAGAGTTAGTTTTCCAACGAAATGATTCTATGATCCAGAAAGAAAAACATGTTAGTAAGTTCTTATCTTTTATGCATTGAAATACTTCAGAATAGACGTTTTGTAGGTTGTCTCTTTGAGTGAACATGCCATTATCTTGCAACATAATTGTTTGGAACAAGGACGTGACAAAAAGTTACTCTTCCTTAGCAACTGCCTGAAAACTATGATATGCCGGGCACCTCTGCACTAATGGTTACAAAGTAAAGACCTCTGAGTGGCAAGTTCCCAGTAAATGTCTGTAACTGGGCAATCCTAAAATCCTGGGGTTTTTTTTAATTTCTTCAGTGTTTGTCTAACAAAGGCAGAAATTAATGTGAAGAAGCACTGAACACATAGAATTGTAGAATGGTTTGGGTTGGAAGGAACCTTAAAGATCCCCTAGTTCCAACCTCCCTGCCATGGACAGGGGTGCCACTCACTAGCCCAGGTTGCTCAGGGCCGTATCCAGCCTGGGCTTGAAAACTTCCAGGGATGGGGCATCTATAGCCTCTCTGGGCAACCTGTTTCAGTGCTTCACCACCTTCTGCATAAAGAATGTCTTCCGAATAAAGCTAAACTATTTCCATTTTTTCATTGTTACCAGCTTTCTGTGGACATAGGACAGGTATCTTAATCAGCCTCCTTAACAGCTTAACAGCTACCTCTCTTTGCTTATCTTCAGCACTTTGTATGAAGATTCAAGAACTGGGACTGTAAAACATTAAAAATAAGTAATAGATTGTACTGCATGAGTTGAAAGAATTATGACATTAGTCATTTGAGGTTCAATTTCTGAATTAGTGATAATTTTATAGGGAAGACAAGGGAGTTAGTTTGGAGAGATTTGTGCAGACATTATTTTTAGTAGAGAGATTACAATAACTATTAAATTGTTAAGTTTCAGAAGTCTTTGAAGTAATGTATAGCTGTGATATATGTACCAGTGACAGACCTGTGCAACTGTAATGATACTGCTTTGTTATACCTGCCAGTTTAACACTAATTTTTGTCTGCCATAACCTCCTTCAAGGACATAGAGGGAGATTACTTAAGGCACAGTCTTATAGTGTACATATGTAACATTTTCAACTTCCACTGAGCATGATCCTTGCAAGTTTAGTTGTATTACTGATGGAGAAATAATGAAGGAAATCAGTGTAACGGGGACAGACTGCTCATGTATCACATGTGATAGTGCAAGGTCAAAAAGACAGGCAGTGGGCTAATGCAAAAGATGAAAAAAAGAGTATTATCAATTCACTTGGTGACAAAAGTAGAGCAGATATATGAATTTCATGTGGTCTGACATTGTTTCATAGCATCTCAATTGAATAAATGAACAATTAAAAAATGTAAGAAAATCATGTGTGGTTATTTGTTTGAGAGTAAGATTCCTTGTGACCTGATGGTTTGGGGGTAAAAGTTAAAACAGACTACACAATATTAATATCCTTCCTGAAGGAACAGATTGATAAATAGCTGAGATGTGAAAAATTATCATAATAGAATACTTTGTAATTGTTAGAGTGTATTGGTTTTGTTTCTCCTTTCCTATGGTGTGCAGAACACTGATATATTCAAACAATCATTAAATAACTGAGAAATTTAATTTAGACATTCTGAAATATGCTGTATAGCTGTTCTTTATTCTGATTCTGCAGTTCCTTTGTTTCCATAGAATTAATAGGTGCTCAGGGGAATAGGCTGTAACAGTTGCCTTAAAAAAAATAGACCAAAGCAAAAGCGCAAACAACAAAGAGAAACAACTTTTCTGCTGAGATTTGAACTTATTTTTGAAAGAAATTACTCCATGAATGGTGAAACTTACTGTTTTCATTACTGTTTTGTGCTTCCCTTTATGCCCTCCAAATTTCTTAGTATTTTCAGCCTCATTCTACAGCCTCCTTTAATGACCAGTACGTGGCTGCACTTTTGGGACTAGGCATGTACTTACTTGCCATTAAAAATTAATGCTGGTTGACCAACTGCTTGGTGTCTTTTAAGATGGATGTGAGCCATTTTAATTGAATTTTAGCTGTCTGTGTCAATTTACTAATTTGGTTTCTGTCTTTAATCACCAATTTTCATTAAACTTGCAGGAACTGGAAGTCTTTGAGAGCTGTCTGAAATTAAAAGCTGTTGTAGTGGAAAGACAGATGGTTTGGTCCAGTAAAATTCATTTCCTGGTGAAAATAGAAGCAAACTAAAATCAAACCGGAAACTCTATTTCCAACTGTTTCTGAGCTATGGGCTAAATTCTTTGCTAAGTTTTGAAAAATTTTGTATAGTTTAAAAGAAGGAAAATGTGTTATTTTATTGTTGTGGTTTAACCTCAGCTGGCAACCAAGTACCAGACAGCCTCCTGCTCATTTCCCCCACTCCCCTCGTGCCCCTGTGGGACAGGGAAGAGAATTGGAAGGAAGGGATATTTATGTACATTAGCTTGCTTGAGATGTTTTGCTTTCCATCCGTAGTTGAAATAAGTCACCTACTGAAATAGTCTACGTTGGATTTATGCAACTGTTTAATATATGGTATAATCATTATAAATGCTAAATGTGATATGTACAAAGCAATTAAAAATTAAGGGATTGGTTCTCCAGTCAGAACTCTGCTAAGGGCACAGTACTTCCCATAGTGCAGAACAACTGTAAATTTTTACTTACAGCGATAAATAAAATAATGTTCTGCTGTCTGGGGAGATTCTGTGCCAGAGCAGAGCTGGTTTGTGGTAGTCTTCCTCTTACAGTAATCTCTGCTTCAGCTCATGGTATAAGAGGAAGAAGAAAGACTGCATGGAGCAGAGCAAACATAAACATGGCAGATTCATCCTGTGTGATTTCTCACTGCAGTTAAGGTCAGGTTTGTGACAGACACATAGCTGTTGTTATCATCCTCGGCTGTTACCATCTCCAGCCCACCAGACTTTTTGTCTGCTCATGAATCAGCTTTGTCATTTTCAGCTAGTGCATCACATTGGCTAAGTAAATAATCCAGATTGAAAACCGAGTAGCTCAGGAGCTGGTTTGTGTATCAAATCCTGCTGTCTTAGAGCTGGTGGTGCTCTTTATAGCACATGCAGTAGGAGTTAAATTTTCATTTGTCACCACATGTCTGTTAGAGCTCCCAGCAGCAAAATTTAATTGTATGGTTAGATGTTAACTCTGCTTGTTTCCCAGCTTCTGCTGGACTAGGTAGCACAGGATCAGACAGCTGCAGTCACTTTTTAGAAATTGCAACATTTGTTTAGGTAGATCTTTTTAGTAGAGTTGTCATACCGACAACTATAGTAGATGGGTTGATAAAGAATTCTAAGTGCAAACACTCAATTAGTAGTGTCTGATGTGGATTTTAAGATAGAGCTTAAAGTGTGGGTTTGAAGAGCTGTATATTCAGTGAAAACTAATTAAGATGAAATTTTCATATATTTTTAACTGGTACTAACACATGCCAGGCATTACATTAGATTGCAAAACTTGTATCTCCCAAAAAGGAGGGATTGGAATGTAAGTTGTTGAAGCTATTTCACATGAAAAAAGGTTTGAAAGAGTTGGAACTGTATATAGTTCCAATCATGGAAATATATTACTGGTAGGCATAAGAACTAGGAAACTGATGTTTTAAAGTGAAAAGATAAGAAAGAAGAATTCTTCTGCCTTTAACAAGGGGAAATAGGGGTAACCTCAGTGGCCGCTTTTCTACTTACCCCCTCTCTGTGCTTTTGAACTCGTCTTTAGAGGCAGCACTGCTGGCTTCTCTGTGTGAAACCTAGAGACCATCTTAAGGATGCTCAGTGATTGCCTGACTGATACCGAGAACCATGGGGGGGTGTGAGATACAGTGTAAAGAATCAGTGTTGGTTTATTTGTTCATGTTTATTATCCATTTTCTGTGACTGCAATAATTAGTTAACATTTTACTCTGTGTAAAATTTCCACCATTGCCCAGAGCAATAAACCTTGAGTTTTTATCTGGAGACACTGAACTGAGCTATGGAGTGGGATTTGCCTCCTCCACAGCCCCTCCAAAGAAGCAACATTTGTAGACAGGTTTGTAAGCATAGCATCTCCCAGGAATCTGCAATCCCATCTGCTTAGAGGAATTAGTTCACTTTTCTAGGAACTCCTCATTTCCTGCATGTAGTTCATCTGAGACATTGTGTTTCCAGGGCAGGGCCGCCTGCAAAGAAAACTTATGTTACGTTATAAAGTACCTTTATGAGCAGTAAAAAATCATCATAGTAATTGGATCTGCTTCCTATGCATATATCTTTAAAATAGTTTATTTTAAATTAAATTTGAAACGTTTATTGCCAGTAATCAAACCAGGGACAATCCTGACTTTCGGATCACTGCCTGAGTTAATTATATTAGAAAAACTCTTTCTTATGTAAACTGACCCAAGCAAGGTACAATTTTGTTGAAGATTTTGAAGGTGTTCAGAAAGAAATTAAGATGATCGGTAATAGCAGAGGGGAAATTTTAAATGCAGTGAATCATTCATGAAGTTGCTCTTATTGCCTGTAATATTTCCCTTTTGCTACATGAGGTGTTGTGGGATGCATGTAGAGTTCTGAAACAGTTTCAGAAGTTTTGCAAATGCTCAGAAGTCTGTAACTTCTGTCCTGAATTGGGAAAATTTGGTTTTGCCTACAGAGCCATCATTCACATTGATAGTGACATGGTAGAATTATTTTATTGTTGTTGTGTGACTTTGTAATACCACTATCAAATAGCAATCAGATGTATTACTAAAATGGATTTCATTGTGTCTTAAAATACAATGGATATGCTTTTAAGTCAGATTTATAGAAACTGTACTTTAAGGCAAGAGATAGTAAAAGGATTTAGATAACCTTGCTGGATTAAATAATTCAGAAATCACTTCATGATAAGCTCATAGATAGAAGTGTCCTTTTTTTTTTTATTTTTTTTTCTTTTCCCCTTCCCATCCCGGTAATTCTCAGATAATTGAAATCATTTTAGGGCTAACAGGGATGACAATGACTTCAGTGTTCAAAGGCTTTTGAATTGGTACATAATGAAATTCTTCATATGGACTTTTCTTCCCCAGGACAGAACTGGAATAGGTCAGATTGTTAGGTTTTGTAAACTGAATGGGGAAATTTAGTTTTCATATGGCATTTCTTAGTATTTTTTATTTCTTTGTCCAGCAACTGAAGCATTTTTGTCCTAGTTATCAAGTAGAAATTGAAGTTGTTATACTAGAAATAAAAGCCTCATTTCATCCTATTTTTAGTATTTTTCATTATTCTCAGAAGAATGGAAATATTTAACTTAGTAAAACTGAATATAGTCCTCCTTTTTAACATTCATATCAGCAGCTGAAGTTTCATCTTCTGAAACTACATGCACTTGAGATTTATGGAATTTGTATTTTTGATGGGTTTTAAGTTAAGCTCTCAGTGCCCTTCTGAAGTGGTATTCATGAAACTGCATCTTTTTGTAAATTTATGGGTATTTTGATTGTCTTGGCAGTGGTGCTGTTTTATTCTTACTTGCATGGTTTGCCAACCTACACAACTACTAAAAGTAGATTTTAAATGCTTTTTTGGAAAAATTTAGTTTCTCCTGAAATTTAGGAGCTCCAAAGCATTTTGAGCTATTCTTTTTATAATTGCATGGTACTGTGAAATTTCTTCAACTACAGTGTTATGTTTCAATTCAGGGTAGTGTTCAGTATGGAATATGACACAGGATTAAAGGTAGTAACAAGGCAGACAGACAATTGAGTCTGTCCAGCCTGAACGTGAAATGTGTTCCAAGCACCACTTAAACTTTATGATAATGTGCAAAACCTAAGATTTATGGAATATCATCTGAGAACCTCTTCTAGTTAAAAACATCCTAGAAGATATTCTTTGCCTTAACTAACACTGGTTCAGCTCTCATCATACTACACTAGCAGACATTGATTGTATGGGCTGTTGAATCCTTTTTTAAAGACATTTCTGCATAATCCTGCTGAATTCAATTGGTAGTTACTGACAGCAAGAACAGCTCTTGATTTATTTAAGTAGTGGCTCTGTATAGCATCTGTTAGTGGGTAAGGAAAAAATTGTACCTACATATATATAGGTAGGTAGGCAGAGATGGTAGTGTTGTATCTTAAAAAGGTAATAATTGTGTATTGGGGGTACATTTGTGTGTATATAAAACCAGACTTTTCAATGTATTTGGCAATTTTTTTTACAATTTTAAGAAATATCATGAGTCTTAGGCAAGCAGACATATCACCAATTCCTCTTTGAGTACAAGTCAGAGATGAGGTAGATAATTGAAGCTTCTTATGTTCATTGTTATAAGAAACAAAAAGAAGTATTGATGGGGAAGATAAGACTGCATAAAAAATAGCAAATTTAGCAGTCCTGATACTTCTGTCTACATAGAATGACTAATTAAGGGGGTAGCATGGATTGGTGGATATCTGCTTTAGGCAAAGTAATAACATCACAGTTGGATTTTTTAAAAAATTGTAAATATCTACTAGTTGTGACTGTTTTCAATTATATCATTCTTTCTGTAATGTTATCTTTGAAGAAAAGAAGGATGGGAAAATGTATTCTGTGATTATAAAGCACCAATTAACTTACGATTCTATGATACCTAGAGTGTTAGAGAGGAAATGCTGATTTTCAGAAACTAGAAAAGAAAGAAACATTTTAGATTGGTGCCTGTAGTGCAGCTTTTGCTATTTATTGCTCAGCCACAGTTTTGAGACTTACCCAACTTTTGGAATTTCTCAACAAATTGGTTGGTTTGCTAGTTCAGAAGATCATTTGTGAGAATATCGCTAGCACGATTCAATAAATGGCTGGTTGTATACTCATACCACATAATATTGGTGTATTTTAGCAAAGAAGAAGTTATAAATTAGATCCTGTCAGAATTTAAACCTTCAAACTTGCAACAGTTAAAACTAAGAAATAGTTTCATTTTTGGAGAAAAAAGAGGAATAGTTCTGCCATATGACTGTGTTGAAGGGTGAGGTAAACAGGACATGATGCCTGTGGAGAACAAATACTGACATCAATAGATCATATGTTACTTTGTAATTCCTACTTGGATTTCCACTGAGAATTTGGTGAACTGAAATAAAAGTCTCAAATGAGGTATCTTGTGGCTCCATACTCACTTTGTAAATGTCAAGTTAAGTTGTCAGAGGGTTTATTTCTGATGATGAGAATCTTTTCTTTTTCTGTTCTTTGTCAGCCACGAGCTGTCGCTGGTTTTCGAGGAACGGTACGATACGCATCAATCAATGCTCACAGAAACAGAGTGAGTATCACAATCTGTATCGTACCTCCCATGTAACTGAAATCAGTCAGTATGCAGTTACTGTTCATTTCCTTTTTTTGCATTCTTATCCATGCATTTATTATGTAGAAATTAATAGTTACAGATTTCATGAAAGGATAATATACTTTATAGTAGTCAAGGATAAAAAAGTTCTTGTTGTAGAAATAACAATGGTTTTAATAGTTACATTTGGTGTTCAGTTGTATTGTAAGATAATAAACTAAAAAGGTGAAGTTACTGTGTTTTATGAAGTACATAATGTAAAGTACGTTGTCTTAATGCTGTATACTAAAGAAATCTGAATAAATAGCTCTCCCAGTACAGAGATTTGCAGTATCATTTTAACACACTTCAACTTTTGTTTTGTTACTCTGTGGAAATTTACTTCTATGTTTCTCTTTAAATAGTTGCTGGATTTAATGAAACTTGTGTTGCAGCATAGACTATATTAAATTTTATATATAATAATTTAACTTCAGAGCAGTAAAGAATTTCTCTTCCCTTGTGGCTCAGGTATCTGTAATATGCACTAGAATATTTCCTTTTCACAGGAAATGGGTCGGCATGATGACCTCTGGTCTCTCTTCTATATGTTGGTGGAATTTGTGGTTGGGCAACTACCTTGGAGAAAAATAAAAGATAAGGTAAATCTGGAGGTGAAGCCAAAGAACATGAGGGATATATACTTCTGGATTTCAGGGAAGTGCTGTGATAAAGATTCCACTAAGAATCACTGGTTTATTAATTTTAGTGTTACATTTTCCAGTGTTTTCCAGTGGTAGTTCTTGTCCCTAATATTACAGTATAAAAAGCAATCAAATTTTATGAACTGTTCTAGGCAGGAAGTAGGTTGTACTTCTAGGTTGAAAATATTTTAAAAGACAAAAGTAAGTGTATATTTGCTGCTTATTTCATTATTCCTGTTTTCACTTGAGTACTTTATTTCACCTATCACACAGTTTAAATTTCTTATCTCTTTTGATTATTTGTGAAATGGGCATTTCTTATTTGCTGGTGAACGAAAGTGAATCAAGCAATATGCAGTAGTGTCTTAAGTCATATATCTTAGGTGAGGTAGGCAAAGAAACATCTGATTAGCCTATTACTACTGCTTGCAACTTGTTTTGAAGTTGTACTGAATCCAGGTGACTCTCTGATACGGTTTTGTGTAGTAGATGACAATGTGATACATAGATGGCATCTCCTTTTTGGTTTTGATTTACTCATCTTACATGACTGAATATTCGTCAAAAAAGTGACTGAAATTCAGATGTTGCAACAGGGTTTTTAAGTCTTTAAAACGTATTTTTTGGAAAGGTTGGAGTGTTTAATGACAGTCCTTGATAGCAGTCAGCATTCAAACACAACAGAAAATTCAATGGCTTTCATATTGAATTTGAAGTTTGTGCATTATTTTGTAAGTGTACTGAGGGCAATGACCCGATCTCTTATCTTGCTACATAATGCAGAATGACCTTTCTCAGTACCATTCAGTGTAATGTACTGGCTAGTAGTGTATTGAACAGCTGTAACATACAATGTCAGTATGTTCTAGCAGAGAATGAAGGTGTGTTAATGTTTGTTGTGTTGCTTACTCCTAGGAGCAAGTGGGCTCCATTAAAGAAAGGTACGAACACAGGCTTATGTTGAAACATCTTCCTCAAGAATTTAACATCTTTCTGGATCACATTTCTAGTTTAGATTACTTTACAAAGCCTGATTACCAGGTAAACATTTGTACTATTTTGTCTTTCTGTTTTATAAATGTGAGAATTTTATTCTGCTTCATTTCAATTTACTTTGATTTCATTATGTAATCTTGGTAGTTATTATGGTTTGTGCCACCACAAAGTTACTTCAGTGACCATCTATTGTCACAGAAACTTTTTGGTTCAGATATGTCTTTTTTTTTCCATTTGGGAAGTGGAAGGCAATTAAGCTTCTAAAAACAATTGACAAGATGCTCTTCAGTCACTGTTAAGATGCAGAGCTGTCCTACTATCATAGCCTCTAGTGGGTGCTCCGTAAGTTAAATTGATCAGGTTGTTCTCTCAGTGATAGTCATTCTGGCAGTTTTCCAAAGCCTGGAACACAGCACCTGCAGCTAGAGCACAACATGCACACATCTTGGGTTTTTAAGACTGAAGTATCGCTTACAGAAATCACCAGAAAACTAGTAACCTTTCTTTGTTTAAGAGAGTATTGCCTGCTGAAATGGGCAGCCTCTGCTCAGCGATAAAGTGATATGTGCTGAGAGGATATGCTGTAGAATGTGTGTCTTACTCAGTGCTGACCCATGATTAAACAATAAATAAAGACAAAATGTTTTTCTATAGCATTTTGTGGAGAGCAGCAGAGGGAATGCTCAGGAAAAGCAGGGGAAGAGAGGCTTGAGGGTTTTTTCAGTCTCACAAACTGTGGGAGAAGTTGAGCTGATCTAATAGAACACCACGACAAGCTGTCCCTATGTGCCTTCCCTCTGGCTCCCAGAAACACACACTCCTGTCTGCTTCCCACTTGTGTTATCTTAGAGTGGAAAAGAGGATGAAAACTAGAGTTTTAGCTTTTAGAAAAAACAAAAAATTTAGAAATGTTAGAGAGTGATATAGACACAGCCTTCCCATCAGTGACTAGAAGAGAGACTTTTTTTTCCCCAAGAGAAGAAAGTAGATGCAATTTCTTTTTCTGTCACAGACATAAATTTTTCTAAATGCTTTTTCATAGCATAAGATAATGATGGAAAACTTAGACGTTTATGTGGGATGAATGTCAGCATTAGATGAAGTGAATGATACATGGTTCTTAATGACAGAAACGTATGAATTAGCAAATTGTTCCCTCCATCTCTTTCATTTCCTTAGTTTCTTGATGTTACTAAATATATTCTTTTCTCTTCCTCTTCTGGAGAGCCATTGCATGCTCTTCTGTAGCAATGTAGTTATGCTTCTGTGTGTGTGTGTGTGTGTGTGTGTCTTTTTGTGGAAGTCTGTGGTGTATCTTTGCCTCATTCCTGATAAAAACATAGATGTGAGTGGACTTTTTAAAATAAAACATAATTTTGCGTATCTTGACTTTGAAATCTTGAAAAATGAGAAGCAGTTAATATAAAATACTTTCCTTTTTTAATTGTTGTCAGTATTACAGAAGGATATGTCTTAATTTCTTGTTCTCTTAGAGACAAATGACGCTTAACTTTTTTCTTCATTTTCAGCTTCTCATGTCTGTGTTTGACAACAGCATGAAGACGTTTGGGGTTATTGAAAGTGACCCATTTGACTGGGAGAAGAGTGGAACTGATGGCTCTCTGACAACAACAACAACTTCCACCACACCTCAGTTACACACTCGTCTTACACCAGCTGCAATTGGGTATGGATGCACACTGGGGTCACTTAAACAGCAGCCACAGAGGAGCTTCCTAGCCAAGGGAAATTGTGTCCATAATTTAGGATTTTTTTTCTACTAAATGTTGAATGCATGGAGGAGTGGAGTTCTGGGAGCATTTGAAGTATTTCCCTTTTTAGGGTTCCAGTTTATACTATTCTAAAAGATCAGCACTGCAGTCCTAAAATTATAGCAATAAAAATCTCTACTCCAGGAAATTGCATGTAAATTTGCTCATCCATCCTTCGCTAAATCATGTTTTGTGAAACTAAATAATGTATTCTGACTTTAACTGCCTGGAAATTTAACTGCCTGGAAATAAACCTATTGTTTCCTGTAAGATTGGAATAAACTTCTAGCTGCAATTTCTATGTAACCTTGAAAAATGAATGGATTTTTGTAAGAAATTTGGAAATAGATTTTGGTTCTGTTTAAAATAGTATTTAAGACGGTATTTGAGACATTCTGTAATAAAGTAAGTTGGACAAGATGTGATATTTAATAATACCCATACTCATCTCAGGGGATTGAAGAATAGAAGAGGTGTTTATGGATGACTATAAGAGTTATCTGTGAGTGAGGAGGAAGACTGTGCCTTTTCTAGGCCTTGAGTAGATCAACTTTTAGCTAAAAATTACAAAGCTGAGAGTTTTGACAGGGTAGTGAGGCTGAAAAATGCCATAATTTCATGTATTAAATTCTCAGTATTTCAAGGTAATTAAAAAAAATTGTTGAAGTAAATATCAGTCAAGACATGAACTGGTTCTATTATCTGTTAACATTACACAGGTGTATGGTGTGGGCTATTGAACACAATGAGGCTGACAGGGATTTTGCATGTGGTGCAGTCCCGTTATTGCACTGAGCATTACACCAGTTATTGTTAGTCTGGGCTGCAATTAACAGGTTTGGTAACTGTAGAGGAATGACTTTTAGTTCACCTTCTGAGCATTCACTTTTTAGGACTAGCATTGCTTCAGTTTCAGATGTTGAGCTAAGCCTTAGCCCTATTTAGCCTCAAGTCAATGGGACTACAGAACCTTAATTAAAATGTAATGTTTTGTCAGTGCTCTGCTTATGTTTTGGTTATCACTAATTGGAGCAAAATAGCACTTTGATAAGAATAGTGATTAAAACCACATTTAATTTGCTCAGTAATTGTTCTTCCAAATACAGTGTGTTTTGTTTCTCTGTCAAATTTTTGGGAAAAGGAAACTGTATGATGAAAGTTGCCATTAATTTTTTTGAATAGAAGAATATGTATAGAAGAATCAGGAGTGAAAGTGAGCTTGGACATTAACAAATTTCCTCTGAAGTGGTTTTGAGAACATTCAAAAAAACACCTTTTAAGTGATTGGTTTTTTGACTTATATCTTTTGCTATGTACCTAAATTAAATAAACATATATTGTGAAAGGCAGAATACAAGGGATTTTATATTAACTAATTTACAAGATTTAGTTTTCTATGGAAATGTGCTTTTCCGTGTAATTTTTGTTTGTTTGTTTTTTTCAATAGAAAATAATTTCTGTAAACATGTGAGAGTATCAAAATTTTTATCATTCTGATTTTTTTTAACTACTTTTGTAGAATTGCCAATGCCACTCCTATCCCAGGAGATTTGCTGCGGGAAAACACAGATGAAGTATTTCCTGATGAACAGCTCAGTGATGGGGAGAATGGTATTCCAGTTGGTGTTTCACCGGAGAAACTGCCTGGATCCCCTGGCCATCAACGTCCTCAGGAAAAGGATGTTTGGGAAGAAATGGATGCAAACAGAAACAAAATAAAACTAGGGATCTGTAAGGTACTTTCAAATTTACATTGTGAAGACCATTTTTGAACAGTTGCCTATGCCCTCGTGCACTTGAGATATAATTAATAACGCAGTCACACTAATACTGATTAGTCAGATTAATGGTAGAGCTAACGTTTATATAGTGAAACAGTCAGGCAGACTTTTGGGCCTTTTGTCACTTTATCAGGTCTCTATGATAAATAGCATGCTGGTAATTTGAGATTCTTTGTAGTTTACTTATATTCATGTTCTTCAGACACAATCTTGATTCTTGTTCATTGAATGAAACCAAAGGACATTTCCTTCATCTTTCCTGAATGTGCAGAACCTGGACACTAAATGTACTAAAAAGTTTAATGTTCTTCAACTGACAGATTAGTAGTGTGATTGGCAGTATCCCTTTAATTCACTTGATAGTTTTGTCTCCATAAGATATTATACCTTTGTACTGCTCCAGAGGTTCATGGGCTAATCTTTGGAAGGTAATGCCACTTTATTTTCAAAAGTGGTCTCTGAGAATTGGTTTCTGTCTCCCTTACTCACAGTCACAGTATTTCATATTCAGACAAACGGAGCCCTGTTTCTTGGCACAAAAGCTTTTTTAACATGAAGTTCTGGTACTGAAATGTTCTTTATCTAGGAGAGGTGTCTAGTTTTTCAGCTGTCAGTTCTTGTTTGCTAGAAAAAAATGCATTTTGGGAAAGAACAAGACCTACTGCATAAATGTGGGTTTTTTCACCAAAGAAGGAGAAAGACTATTGTTCTGGTTTAAACAAAGGCATTTTCTATTAATTATACCTGTAGGAACTAAGGATGATCGTGATTTCTCAGCTCTGATAGTGTTCAGTTAGTATACAAGATGGAACGCAATTGGACGAAAACATAGTTTGAAGTCACAGAAATAGCTAGTAGATTTAGTTCATAACAGTGTTGTATGCTCCAGAGGATCAAAAACATAGCTTGGAAGCTAATTTCTCTTTAATAAGAACACTTAACTCTAAAGCAGACTGAAGATTCTACCAAGTGCCAGGTTTCAGACTATTGTTAAAGAAAATGTCAGAGATGGGTGTGAAATATCAGTCAATTTAAGTGTATTACTTGGTTTTTGAGATCCCCTTTCTCAGACCTACCCAAAACTAGTATAGTATTGGTATTTAGTCTGTTGTAGGTGTATACTGAAGAGCATATCTAAACTGCCTTAAGTATGTCATGAACTTAAGAACCATTTTAAATACAAGTTGGTTTTTCACATACTAAAAACTGGGATGGTATTCACCAAGTAGTACCTTGTCTTCCTCTATTTCGCTACTTCTAGTGAGCTACATTTTTACTCTGTTTTGTACAGGCTGCCACAGAGGAAGAAAACAGCCATGGGCCAGTGAATGGAATACTTAATGCTCCAAGTCTCGGTTCTCCAATTCGTGTTCGCTCGGAGACCACCCAGTTAGACAGAGATGTCCCACTGGTGCGAAAGTTACGTTCCATCCACAGCTTTGAACTGGAGAAGCGTATGACCTTGGAGTCAAAGCCAGACACTGATAAGTTTCTTGAGACCTGGTAAAGAAATTAATTTATTGTTATGCTTAGATCTCTCAAGCATATGTAGTAAGGATACTGATATCTTTTCTTTGTCAGAAAAGATCAGAAATGGAGCTGCTGAGTATGCTTATGCAAGCTACAGCAAAGTATTGTTCATAATATTGTTCAATTAATGGATTCCACTACTTGGCAATTTCTTTTAAAAAAGATCAGTGCTAGGATATAGCTAAAGTTGAACTTCTACACTTGGGAATTTTGTATTTCAAGACCAAGTGGTGAAACCCTGCTGTGTGTTAACTTTTTCTTCAGTAACATACTCTTGACAGTCAGTACAACTCATCCTAAATAAGAATGATGATATCAGGTGCTCAATAGAGGTAACATGAGATTGGGTTATATGACAAGAAGGAAAGTTTACAGGAAGTGGAGCTAAGAAGTAAAGTTAGAAATCTGCCTGCATGCTGCAGGCTTAGTTATGCCCAAAGGTAATATAATGCCCAAAGGTAATAATGCACCAATGTAAAAAAAACTTTACAAAAAGGCACAGGTCTTAAAGTGGAATTGAAAGGTAGAGAAGAGGCAGATGTACAAAACCAGATTTAATCAGTTTGCCTACGTGTAGAAAGAATAGGGGGAGAAGGGCACAGTGAAATCTGACTGAAAGGTAGAGACTGAGTGGGGACAGTGGGAAAATTCTTTCCAAATACTTCTTAGGGGAGTTAGGAATCTAAATTTGTTTGAGGAAGCAACTTATGTAAAGCATAAGTAAGGAATCAAAGCAATAAATAACATTATTCTTCAAAGCATCTAACTGCTGCTGCTCGAGACATCTGTTTCATCTTTTCTGCTTTGAGTCTCTGCTTTGTAACAATTAAGTACAGTGGACATCTGGTGGTAGCCTCAACCACTGAGTTTTTATCCACTCACTATTCTCCCTTCTGGCAATTGTGTTTGCAATACAACATGATACATTACAATGAACGTTATAATGTGTACACATCCAAGACCATCTGTCCATTTTCACTTGACATCAGACTTCCTTGTCTTAAATTGTGGAACCATTATAGATTGTCTAAAATAGGACAACAAATTTTTATATAAATGTAGTTTTCCCCTACTGAGAAAACTCAAATGTAACTTACATGATTTAATTAATTCTTAACTAATTCAGATATTAACTTCTTTTCTTAAGTTTGGAGAAGAAGCAGAAAGACGTGAATGCTGCGGCAGAGACTCCTGTTGCTGCTGTTCCTCCTCTTTCCCAGAAAACACCCATTTCTGCTCCTGCAACTGCTCGCAAGGACCATGTTTGGCACTATGATGAAGAATATCTTCCAGATCCCTCAAAGCCTGTGTCAGCTGTTTCTCCAGACCATGCTGATGGTGTTATGAGCAATGGATTTGTAGCTGTTAACTTAAGCTCCTGCAGGCAGGAGGTTGATTCTAAGGAATGGGTGATAATAGATAAGGAACGGGACTTGCAGGACTTCAGGACAAATGAGGCCTTAGGGCACAGAATGACTGGAAGTCCCTCAGATGAAGAGCCAGAGGTACTACAAGTTCTAGAGGAGTCGCCTCGAGAAGAGCAATGCAAACAGGGTGGTTGGGCAGGAAACAATGTCAATGGCAAGAACCAAACTTCAGGGGTGGAGTTTGTTCTAGACATGGAGTGTCATCCTGCTGCTTCTGAACAGCTTACAGACAAGTTGGAACTTCTGTCTGGAGCTGCTGGACAGCTTCTTGCGGCCACCCCTACAAGTCCTATGGAAGCTCAAGCAGAAGGAGCACTCACTCCGGTAAGAGAAATGGCCACTATTTTATTGAACCTCTCATTGCTCAGAATTATATGAGGAAAAAGTTAAGGCAGTGACTAAAATACAATAGTGTAGCAGAAATTCCTAGTTTCAGCAGATATTGGACTTGATTCCTGTTCCTGATCTTCCATGTTCTGTTATACGAGTATTTACAATCACCCATGGAAGTGGCTATTAATTGGCAGGTATGGTCCACAGAACTGGCCTTTTTTGAAGAAAGTTGTCAGTCAGTCTGTCTGTCTGTCTATCTATCTAAGCTCCTTATGCAGTGATTCCTAATCAGTGAAAGACACATGCAAACATATATTATTTTTGTAATACATAAACACAAATCACATTGAATATTTAAAATACTGTGCTACAGTGGTTAATACGTTTCAGGAAAAGCCCAAGTGACTGAAATTAAAGAAACAGTTACTTGCTGTCAGCATGATTCCTGTAGTGTTTGCTTTTGGAATTTCCTTTGTTTCTTCTTGTTTCTTCTGAAATTTCTAGTGCTCCTTAAACAACTTGCCTGTTATAAAGTGTTGCTACTTTTCACTTCTAAGATACTTTTGTAACTACTGCTTTACTCCCCGAGTTTGCGCTGAGACAGATTGATTTGCTTCCATTGCATACCATTCTTTTTCTATTTCTCCATCTTTTCTGAAGAATTCTCATTTGCATGGTTTTTGAAAATTTGCTTTTTTATCCTCTGTAATTGTTTCTAAACAACAATTTCTCTGTCTTTACTTAAGGAGGTAGTGAGATTAATGAATAAATGATTGGGAATCAGCTCTTGGTTGAATTTCTCCCCTTTTCTCAGTAGATATTGTACCATCTATGATCTAAAGGTCAATTCTTCCAAGCTCCCTTGAGCCAAGAAACCTGAGTATGCTTTTTCTTATCACCACTTTTTGTGAAAGTTACAGCCAGGTCATTTGGAAAATAAACCTGTCACGAATTACTCATTTATTATAAGATGTGGAAATATCCTTTACAGGGAAAATGAGCTACTCAATGCAGTTAACTACAGCTGCACAGTAAAATTTCAACTACACCTAGGTTCTCATGAAAGATGCAAGATCTTATCTTCCATACAAGATTATATTTAGATATCATACTTTGAAGTTTATTGAAGACTCATTTTGTAGGATTGAAAATGCAGAATGATGTTAAACAACAGAAGATTTTTGAGATTTAAATTGAAATATTAGTTGCATGAAAGTTTTTGGTGGGTTAGCAACTTTTAAGATGAACAGTTAATTTAAATTTTTCCGTTTTCAGCTGCTCACTTCTTGTATTTTAATGTCAGTTTTAGTAAAACAGACAAAAAAGAGCAATACTTGGTCCGGTACAAAATACTAATGATCAAGTGTTTTTATTTCAAAAGCCATTAAAAAACAGCTTGCAATTTTGTATGCAAATGCACTATCTCACTTTATACAAATGTGGCTTTTTTTTTTTGGAAATAACTGTTCTACTTAAAATGGTAAGTAGATGTGGTATAAATATTATGTGCTACACTGCAAAGAATGGACAGTATCTTTATCTATAGAGGAAGAAGCTTCAGAACTTGGGAGCAGAAACAGTTGTAAACCAAGTTAATTAATTGTAAGAAGTATTGGAATACTGGTTGAAGGAGATCCTGGGATGAGATTATATTTTAGTTTGGCTTTGCAAGCAGGTAAGGGATATTTGTCATGACCTTGAAAATGGGGGAGATGTCTATGGTTTATGTAATCCTGGAAGGGCAAGTAGTGTTGTAAGGGCAAGATGAATGACAGGAAGGAACTTAACTGTTTTGAAGGTGAATCCTATGCAATTGAAAATATAAATTGAACTGGGAATAAAGAAAATAGAACTTTTTTGGCTGGTTTTGAAACTGGAAACAGAGTGTGCAGTGCATCTCTTCCAACTGTGATGTATCCTCCTTCATTAAGGGTACGTAAATATTTCTTGAGAGGGGTACTGGCACCTAGCTCTTGATATAGATGAGTGTACAAGTCACTTCCCGGGGAGAAAGTGTATGTCTGCCTCTTCATAGAGGAGTTCTCTCTATTTGAGAGTCCTGGTGACTTTAGAGAGCTGTTTGGGAGAGTCCTTTTCCTTCTTCCTCAGAGTATTTACCCACCTGAAACTGTTCTTTAAATGTGATCCTTGTTTGTGCATCAGATGTTCTTGTTATGCAGTAATTTTTTCTAGGTAGCACCTTCCTGACAAAATACTAGGCAAGGTCATATTTTATTTTTCTGCTCATTTAATGATATTGCATGAGTTACTAAAAGCAGGCTTGGATCCAAGAATGTTAAGTTCAGAACCATAAATCAGATTACTTAAATGTTACTAAAGGGACTTAAAAATAGGTGTTGAAAATATAGTAGTGTAATAATATAATTTTTGAAATAGTTCACTCGTTTCAAAGGGCTCAAAACTATAGGATGTGTCAGCATTCATGATCCTTGTGCTTATGAATATACCTCCTATCTAGATTTCTAGTGATCTGCTTCACCATCACTTAGGAGAGAGTATGATGAATTATGGTTTTTGAGCTTATTCGAATGGGTTTATTAAATATACAAGCAATTACTTCAGTGGTGAATGAATAAAGTAGTTTTCCTATCATATTTTTTGAATTTTTCCTTTTTACTTTGATGATTCTTCTTTGTTCCTTGTTTCTTTCAGGGCTTTATTGCTCACTGTTTAAGTAGTAAGTAGTAGCATGGATGTTTCTATGTGAGGACCTAACGCTTTGTATATGCACCCATAATTTTATTTTCTCCTGAAGGAAAGAAATTGCTGGTCTGCAGTCTTTCCATTTGTAGATAAATGTTCTTCCGGAAATTGTGTGTACATGGGCTCCTTGTAATTGTTGATAATATCACTTCTTAACTGTTTTATACAGCATCAGCTTTCTATTAAGAATGTAAAGTTGTAGTGGTTAAAAAAGGAAATCTGAACTCAAAAAAATAAGAGACAAAAATGTGTAAGTTACTGACTCAGGGATGAGAAAGTTTCAGGCATAAAAAATTACAGCGAATTATGCTATTTATTATGAAAAGAACCCCTGCAGGTAAGAAGTAATTTTCATGTTATCTGTCATGGGTTTCCAGTTGCAATGCAGATTCTGTGTGCTACCAGCAAATCCCAATTTGATCTGGCTTAGTCATGGGCAGTTGGTCACATATCTGTGGAACTACTCAGAGCGTGCTAAGGGTGTTTGTGCTGACTTAATGCTTTAATGATGCTTTATGTTGACTTTGGCTGCACAACAGACAGTGTGTGATTTGCTGTAATATCTGCTGGCACAACGTTAATTTGTCAAAAGAATTTGAACGGATCTAGGCTAATGGTGAATTTATACTGGAGCAGCACTTTGCATCCTACAGTTCTAATTTTCTTTTCCTTGATCTGATACTAAAAGCCTAGAGCTGAACTTTCTGTGTTGTTGAAGGATGGCTGCCTTAATTTACTGTGTTCATATTGAATTGCAAAGAACTCCATACAGTGCATTCACAAAACTTTACAACATTTATTTGTTAAGCAGATATTTCAGTCAATAAATTACAATGGATTTGAAGTAACTAAACATGCAACAGCTATTTCCATTTTTGTCTTCAGTTTAAATTAAACACCAGTTTGCTCTGGTCATACTTAGTTGACAACCTAAAATGACATATATATTTTATATATGTATATATATATATATATATATATATATATATATATATATATGCGCATGTGTCTGTGTTACAGAAGAGGATTTACTGTGTGAATATTTATTTTTATTATTTAGAAATATTACCGGAATGGAAATTTTATATGTTGAGGTACTATTATGTTTTATCAAAAGCTTGTTCTTAAATTTCTATTCATTTCTGAGTTCTTAGTAATTTAATTTTCATATACCTTCTATCCTCACTTGCTGCTTTTATGAGACACTGGAAATACTTTTTTTCTCCAGTTGCAAGTCAGTAGCTACACATTATGGGAACTGAAGCTTTAGGATTGACACAATTGAAAATACCTTTTCCTTAGAAACGGAAATGCTTGTTAGGTGCTCTCAGTTTCCAAAGAATACAGGTTAGAATTGCAAATACATAGGAAACAAAGTCACCTTTATGGAGCTTGCAGGAAATTTCCATATCTCTACTCTTCATGGTTTTCTCTAAATGTAATTGAAACAAAGAACGGCAAACTGTGTAAAGCAGTCTTGTTTACAGGTATTCAAATGTGTCACCATTAGACATTTATTCTGTGCTGGAAAAGGTCTTGAAAAAGAACAGTTGATTTCAGAGTTGCCATCAGTAACCAATTTGAAAATGTACTTTATCTAAAATTATTTGTCTGGGACACTTTGACTTTACAGCTCCTATTCTTTTTTCTTTACTCAAACGCTTCTATAATGTAGTTCAAGATGAAGAAATTGTTCATGGGTTCTTCAGGCCAGTGTATCTTTCTAGTTTGGTCCCATATTTGGGAAATTTCATCAAAGTAGTTTAGTATTCACCTTACTGATAAATTCTGTCAGGTACAGTTTTGATGCACGCTGCTGTGCTGTAGTTGTAAAGCCTCCAGTGGGTGTATATGCTAAAATTGTGCTCATCTCAGAAACACAGGTTTGTTGTTGTGTGGATATGTTAGGCATTTGCAAGGACCAGTCAATGATGAAACTGACTGTGTTTATTAAATTTGCCCTAGATTGTTACTGGCCCCTTATAATGGTTGCAATGGTTGGACTCAATGAATCCATGATTTTATTTGCCAACCTAATGATTCTATGATTCTAAGACTGACTGAATGAAGAAGCCAGATAGAAAGGATAGAGAAAGGATGTTCACTGTTGATTTTGATACTGGATTTTTGAAAATAGATGATGGAAAATGTGAAGATTAGACTTAAAACACCTCTTAAATTATCAACTTTCAGCCTCTGAGGGAGGTGTGAATATGGTTTTCTAAGAGATTGCATTTAGGCAAGCATAAACAAGATTTATTAAAATATTTTCAACCTTATTTTCTTCCCTGCCATGTTGTTCTCACAGCTCAACTCATGTCATATGCTGCATTTCTCCACTCCAAGAATTTCAAGTCCCATCCTCCGCACCATGAGCCCAATAGCCTATCTATCCATCCACTTGGACCCTCAGAAGGGGGCTGGTTTACCAAGGAGTCAATCAGCTGAGAGCCACTCCTCTTCCTCCTGCTCAACTGGTCGTAGGCAGCTTCCTGTCATTCCTTGTGGCAACAAGTTCCCCCCTCTCATTCGCATCTCAAAAGCACAACTTGAGCAGGTGAATAAGCCTTGTCTTCATAAAAGGGACTGACTGCATTGTAGCAGTCATCTGCAAAGCTGAACTTTTTCAGTTGCTCTGCACAGTCTGGGAGTAAGCATATGCTAATCATACTGCTATACACAACATCCTAAAAATATTTTGAAAGATCAAGTTAGGGAATAAGAATGGATCTTGTTCAGGAACAGAGTCAGGAATACTCTGTGAGGAAGATATATTGACCTCCTTTTAAGAGAGGAATATTTAAAGAGCTGTTATTCAGGTCATGACCTGGAGCACTGAGCCTCTCTGGATGTTCTGGAAGATAGATTCACTTCCTCAAAGGGACTTTCTCTTGAAAAAATAGGGGTTTATTAATCTAGGAAAAAAAAGATTTTTGCTTCTTTCAAAACTAAGATTAAAATCTTTCTCTTTTAATGTGTTCCTATAACCAGTATAGGTGAATTTTGGATTTGGAACACATATTCAAGTTTGGACTACCCTAAAAGATTTTAATGTGAGGAAAAAAAGATCTGGAGATAGATTGTTACTTTGGAAATGAACAAATAATGCATTGCTCCACTGCTTGCAGTATATGAAACAAAGATGGCAATTAACCAGGGATCATAGCTAATGAAAAATGTCACTAGAGAAAGGGGAATTTTTGTAGTTTTGTATTTCCAGTTTCATTTCAATATGGAAAAGATTAAGGCTTGAAATAATAATTGAAGTTAACTGTAATTTGTGTATTAGTCACAAAAATACTGAGATTTGCTAAGCAGCGTGAGCTTGCATTGTTGGGTAAAACAGTATGACATAGCATTAATGCATAAGACTGTAACACATCATCATCATTTTACCATTAATATTTCATTTGGATTATATTTTGTGTTGCCTTTTGTTTCCAATGTATTTTTCAGTATAAATATTTCTATATTAAAGACTGGGGTTTTTTTTTCATGAAGAATGCACAGGAATAGTGATATTAAAAGTAATCCATCAACATTAGTTACTTTCAAAATTGCATAGGATCAGTGGGGAGTGATAACAAGGCAAACAAAGCAGCTAGTGTACTTATGGCAGCATTTTGTCCCTTAACTCAAAAAGCAGTGGTATTTTCTTCCTGCAACTCCTGGCTGCTTTTTAGCTCAATATAAAGAAAATAGTTCTGTGCTTGAGGTAAGGAAACAGATAAACAGTATCTCCCCAATGTTCATTATTGTGGCCTTGATGGGATACCAAAATACCACATTCTTCATGGTGACTGTCATACTGACTAGGGAAAAGGACTTAGGAGTAATTAACTCATTAAAAGTTAGGCTTCAGTATTTTTTGGGATTAGTTTGTAACCCAGGATGCAAAATGGCAGGGTTTTTTTTTTCCCCCTGTATATTTGCAGTTTAAATTTTCTAATCAGAATCCTTTGCAGGTATAAGTAGCAAACACAGTAAACTGTGCACAGTGCTCAGAGAAAGTAAGTTGGCACAGAGGGTCTTCTCTGGATTCCTTAGTACCCAACACATGGATACAGCTGCAATATTAATAGGAGCTGCAAAGTGATGCACTCTTCTTGTCATATGACTGGTGCTGCTCCTTAGTGGAATGAGCATCTGTAACATTCAGCATCTTCTTTCTTTTTGCTGGGTAGCTCCATGACTGCTGTGTTCTTTTATGAGCTATAATTTTCAAAGTCCTAACTCTGTTGAGAATTTAACTTCCAGTTTTTCATTTGCTGTGGAAACTACAAGCATATGGTTTAGTTCATTCCAACAATGTAAGGCTCGTATACTTTATGGCTGAAGAACTCAAAAACTCGTGGAAGCCCTTCCTCTTCTCGATAGTGCTATACTGTTTGGTACTTAGCAAGTCAGAAGTTCCTCAGTATGAGGGAAGAATAGGCATGCTAACAACTTAAAGCTTTTCTCCAGTTAAATATTAACAATATTTCTAATGTCATTTATATTATTCTGTATAAATGTTTGGTCTGAATATATCGTCATGTATTTTCTGCTGTCTGCAATTTGGTTCAGCATTCATAACTAATGAATTGCAGAGGTCAGGGAACTGTGCTGCTGAATTTAATTTCACGTACTAGAAAATAAGAAATTATACATTTGTTTTTGAAATCAAGCAAAGCTATTTTCCAGATTTTTGATGAATGAGGTTTTAGGAACTCTAACCCACCTTCTTCTACTTTGATGTCAGAGAGAGGAGGTAATGCAATTTCTGTGCATTCTCTGCTCGCTAGTGCAGAGAGGGTAAAGGATATAGGTTATCTTTATTTGTTCAATAGAGGACTCCTCTCTTGTCCTACATACATTATGGAAGAGAATTGGAGTGTTTTGCTTCAGCTCTCCTTAGTTACTTGCAGCATGAAGAAAAGAGTATGGCAGCATTACAGATGACTGAAAACCAGGATGAGTTATTTGACTGTACTAGACTGAAGAGTGTGTTTAGAGTGCTATTAGTAACCTTTTCATCTAGAACATGGTTAAATTGTACAGCAGATTCTCTTGAAACATAATCTTTTTCTTTTTGTGAATTTTTCCTCCAGATTAGTTCTCTGAACGCTGCTACTTAGAGGGCTGCATGGAGTGTTGTGTGAGATCAGTGGTAAAGATATGATGCAAGTACAGCAACTGCTGGCCAGGGCTGTGTTGTGAAAATGTTGCTTAAGCAGATGTATTGCTAAATGTGTAACTGTGTCTTCAGGAACAATCAAAATCAGTGACCTCAGATGTTGCTTTTCATGGTTTCTCTGCTCTGGTTCTAGAGTGAGATAGTGAACAGCCCTTTTAGCCACAGCAGCCATCTAGAATGCTTCTAAACTGGTGACTCTACAATATGATCCAGCCCTTAACAAAGCTGGATTCCAATCTTGTCTGTCATACAGGCATATTTTCTTTTGTCAATGTGCTTAACGAGACATGTACAAGAGGACTAATTTTAATCTAATAATTTTGAAGTTATTCATTGTGTTGGGGAGGATAATACATATCTCTCAGATTGAGCAATTGTAATTAGTTGGCACTTACACAAATATTTTTGCTTCTCTCAAATTTCTACCTTATTGAAATATTTAAAAAAGTGGTTTTAATTATATAGTTATATTATTAGTTACAAAATGCTCTGAAATCTTCCCACACAAGATGCTTTGAAAAGAAAACCATTACACACATATTCATATCCAAGATGAGAAATAATATACTGATCTGAGTTGAAAAATTTATCTTAATTTTTAAGCATCTTAGTGGAATTCAGGGACCTATGGAAGAATAAGGTAAGACTTCTTGACATTGTCAAAGGGTATTTAGAGAAAGAATGCGTATTGCTTGTAATTATCATTTTATTTTGGATGTTTCAAGTTTATGAGCCTGGTACTAAATGCTGTAAATTTTGCCCTTCTTTATGAACTAATTTTAGTAGGTTTCACTACTCTGCAGTAGCAAGAGAATGAACATTTACATTGTTTTTCACATTTAACAATCCCTTTTAGAACCACAAATAAATAAAAAACCCAAAGATGTTCCTCTCTTATTACAGTGTTCTTTAATAATTACTTTAAATTTCTCGATGGCGTTAGAATGAAGTTGTTGTGTATGTTAGGATTGCCTTAGAACTCAGCTAGTTATCACTCTGGTTTAGCATTTAAGATATCAGGAAGGCATATATTTGTTCAAAATCCTCTTCGGAATTTCATTTTCAAGACATGGCACATTATCAAATAAATGTGTCCTGGAAGGAAGAGAGAGAAAAGGTTTTCTCTGTTCAGGGAGTCTGTGTTTTTACTGCCACCATGGTTAAAGTCATGGTTTGCCTGTAGCAAAAGGGTTTTAATTTCAGGTTTTACATAAGTGTTATGCCTCCTGTTCCCTATAACACTATGAATTACAGCCATATATAATCTGGAAATGGATTGAAAGGAATACGAAGGATTACACTAAAAAGTCACTAGGAATGTACTAGTAGTAGTAGTAGGTCAGGAAGATTTTGAAAAGTAAGAGGTCTGTTCTGAACAGTGACCTAAGTGAGCTGTCTCCCAAGATGGTAGCATAGCAGTGTTTTACTGATGTGAGAATGACACTGGCAGCAAATCACAGGACAGTGTGTTAATATGCCCTTTATGCTTTCGTTCCAGCTCCAGTTCACATTTCTTTGTAGAGGCATAAGCTTGTGAAAGGACATAAAAATTAAGTGACATGAGTGAAGAAAAGCATTTGAAGTAAAAGAAAGCTTGTTGACTGGAAAGATTCAGGGAGGTATTTTTGTTTGGTATTGCCAAAGTTGCAGACTCTTACTAACCATGGTCATACTCCTGGCAGATGATAGAGATAACCAGAGATCGAAAAGAAGCAGGGAAAAGAGAAAAGATATGTGAGGGTTGTTCTCCTGGATACACAAGCTATACTAAGGTGGAAAGGATGTTCTGAAGAGTACACGGATCAGGTAGAGTGTCTTCAGAATGCCAAGTAGTATGATGATGGTTTATTAATGTGAGAAATTACAAATAATGAATGGATTAGCAGAAACACAGACCTGCACACCATGTCTATAAGAGGCCTCAAATCCTGACAGCACTTGACATTCTTGCAGAAGTACCAGACTGTCTTGTAAAGTTTCTTGAAGAAAATGTAGTATAATTTCTCATCTCAGTTCAAGTGTGAATTTGAGAAAACAGAATAGAATTAAGAACGAATTTAGGGAAAGCAAAAAGATTCAAGGCTGTGGTGGTAATAATTTTATTCAAATATTCTGGAATGAAAGGAGAACCTCAAATTCATTGTGCTGTATATTGTCTCAGCCATTTTCAGTCATCTGTTGTGTCACATAACTCCTGTTCAGGTATATGAATTGCAACAATGAGTGTTAGAAACTATCATAGTGCATTGAGAGGTAGTATTTTAAATTGATTTTCTCAAATTTTTCTTCTTAGATGAATTGTAATCTTTGTTCCTCAGGTTCGGGGTGTTTTACATAATTGACGTGATAGGATAAGATTGTATTTAGTGGCAGAAGAAAAGAAAGTGTGAGGATCCTTTATGATTATGATGGGGTCTTCAATTTTACATAGTAGTCCATGTGTTACTTGTTTTTTAACTAGGTCTGTATTGAACAACCCTGAGATTTCTGTCTTCCTGACTTAGACTAAATTGTTATTTAAATTGGTGTATTTTGCATGTATCAGGATCAGCCCTTCTCAGATTCCTGTCTTTCAAGATTTCACAAACAACAGAATGATAGGGCTGTTTATGGGAAATTAAGGCTACAGGATTATATAATTTAGTTTTGAATTGTTTTAAGGAATTCAAATCTTCCTCCAGTCTCGTTATTTTACATTACTCACTGTGTAATGTGAATCATGAAGTTATCTGTAGTGGCCAGCCTTGCAAATAAACTGATGCTTTACCCAAAGGAATCTTAAAAGATGCATTAGGAGGATCATTTACAAGTTTCTTGCATTCCTTCAATAATTGCCTATTACATCCGAACTCTTCCAAATGAAAGCCTTTGGATCACTACCTATGGCAGGTGGATAGTTTAGATGGTCTTTAAGGTCCCTTCCAACCTGTTCTATGATTTAACAGGGTTCAGTTCTATACCAGTTCTGTTTTCTCATACAGATTTACAGATTTTTAAAAATTGACCATGCTTTTTTTTTTTTTTTTTAATCTCTTGAGGATGCTCCTGAAATATTAGCAACCCTTGTATGAAAGGGACGTCTGCATGGCTATCAATTTAAAGTTCTTGCATATGTAGATGAAATGTCAAGCCCAACAAGGATATAATCTAATTCTTGTACTTTGAGAAGACTAATAAGGGGTTTATTGGCCATCTGAAAAAACAAACTTTTGTTTGTTAGTGAACACAAGTCAAGAAAGCAATATATGTGTTAAAAAAGCCATTTCTGAAAGCATGAATTACTTAGCAGTACAGGGTCTTTATTGATACTTAGTCATTCAGTAGCCTTTTCTTTTCTCCATTTGTTCAGTGTTTTATTTTCATGAATAGCTCCTGCCTGTTTGGTTGTAGGTGGTTCAACAAGTCCACTCTCTCATTTCTGGGATGTAACAGTTAAGTCTCTATGGCCAAGATATACCTGAAAGAAATTCTCTCTCGAGATATGACAAAGCATATGAAGTTTGTTGAAAAAGGTAAATAAATTTCAGAGCAGAGCTGGTTTTTTCTAACAAAGAATTGATGTGTGAGAGAGGTGTTGCAAGGAAAAGAGAATTTTCATGTAAACGTATTTGAGCAAAGGAGGATTCAAATGCAATTGCAGCCCTTCTGAAAATATACCAAGATGATAAATATCCTCCTGAAAGCAAATACCTAAGGTTGTCTTACCTCTGTAAATTGAGATGAACCTTTCTGTTTTAATGGAAGTCATCCTTCTTCAGATATGAGCAAGACAACTCTGATGTTTTAATCCTGGGTTTTTTAAATTGGCAACTAGACTAGCTCATTGAGCGAAAAGTTTTGAAAAGGAAGTATTTTACATTCCCTTACTTTTGAGGTGCATCTGCAGCCCTGGAGAACAAGCTATTGGAACAAGCTAAAGTGATCTCTCCAAAATCTGAAGCTGCTATTCCAAGGACAGTATTGCATTAAAATTTCCTGAACCCACTTTTATTGTAGATCACAGTTTCTAAGAGAACTGATGATTTTTGTCTGACAGACCAAAATAACTTCTTCTGTCATATGAAATTGAGTCATTCAATGTAAGCTCCTCTTTCCACGGGTTATCAGGCCGGGACTCTGCTCCAGCACAGGTTTCTCACAGTTTCACAGCCCTCTTTTGGGCACCCACTTGCTCTGGCATGGGTCTCCTCTGAGTGCTGCAGGTGGATCTCTGCACTTCTGTGTTCCTCCATGTGCTGCAGGCACACAGCTGCCTCACTATGGTCTTCACCATGGGCTGCAGGGGAATCTCAGCTCCAGTGCCTGGAACACCTCCTGCCACTCCTTCTACGCTGACCTTGGTGTCTGCAGAGTTGTTCACACATTCTCACTCTGCTCTTTTCTGGTTTCAATTACATCTGCACAAAATTATTTTTTTTTCTTCTTAAATGTGTTATCACAGACACATTACACCATCCCTGAAAGGCTCAGCCTTGGCCAGTGGTGTGTCTGTCCTGGAGCCGGCTGGCATTGGCTCTACCAGAATTGAGGGAAGCTTCCAGCAGCTTCTCACAGAAACCACCCCTGTAGCCCACCTGCTACCAAAATGTGTCCATGCAAGCCCAATACATAGGTTCCGACAGATGTGCTTGGTTTCTGCCACCTGGTAGTAGCAATGTACTAGCTCTTGCAAAAGCCCATTAAGTTCAGTACCATGTATAATTTCTGTAACAAAGTGAAATGTCTTGTAACAGAGCAGAATCCCAGCAATACTAGAAACAGACTGCCAGTAGTTGTGTCTTCTACCATTAGTGCATCAAGAAAATGTTTTTAACCAAACCCAGACTGCAGTTTTCCCACACTCAACTTTCTGTTGAGTACAAACTCAAAATGTGTCAGATCCGTGAGGCTGAAGAATAGAAAGAAAGAAGGAGCTGAACTCTCTGTCCATGTAGAGAAAGATGTAAGGATAGCCTCTTGATTTTGTTTATACTCTCTACCAAGTGATTCCATCTGGTATGTATAAACCAGAATCTAGGAGTCCTTTTCATGTGAGAGTGCACTCCTCCCATGTCCATAGAAATAAAACTCCTCTCCCTTTTGTGTGCGCTCTCTCACTCTCTGACCTCATGACTCTTGCATTTCTGTCTGTGCAGTGACCTGTCTTCAATGGGGAAGGTGAGGAGCAACTCTCTTCCTACTTGATGGGTGCTGGGGGAAGTGGGCGTACGTCTCCAAAGGGGGGAACAACATGAATGCAGGTTGCCCATTCCTGGACATGTGCTCTAACAATTAAACTGTGTGCTAGAGGCAGCACTCATCATCACCAACAGTTGTTTGGAAAGCGTTCTGACTCAATAACATATAGATGTTTTAGGAGTGCTTTAAGCCTATCTATTGGGTTAGAGCCATTAGGGGATTTAGATATGTGAGTATTTAGTTTGTGAATCTCTTAATGACCTTAGGTAAGGAGATATACTATCCACATTGCTTAGTTAAAACTAGACATAAGCTTCGGCAGAGAAAGTAAGAACTAAATTTTGGGTACTCAGGAAGTTTTTTCCATACAAAAATGTAGGTATTATGGCTGTGGAATTTCTGAATCTAAATGTCACTGTGTACTTTGTCTTCCCTACGTGTCTAAAAATATAGTTGTGTATTTATTTAAGATTTTACATTTATTCTAAGAGTATTCAAACTAATGTAAAATAAATATAAAACCTACCTGTTCAGTTGGATCTCAGTTCTTGGTAACTTGGTAACTGCAACATTTTTTACTGACATTATATTTGTTTTTACCTGTTACATATTTCAGTATTGGGATGATAGACTTTTTGTTTCCTAATTATCTACATATATGTTACAAAGGTAAGTATTATTTGAACATTGTGATTCATAGGAATCATTTTGTAATCTATCTTGAAGACATGGAATTTAAAGCATTTTGATTTAAATAACACTCTTTATTTAAAGAGTGTTATCTGTATAACGTTCCCAAGTTTCTCATCTTTTTCTTTAATTGTCCAATACAGATAACAATACCCAGACCTTCAGTGGCATCCACACAGTCTGCTTCGGAGAGCTTTCACTATGGCCACCAGCTAGAGAGAAGAGAGCAAGATGGTCAGTCTGTGGAACACACCGTGGAACTTTCCTCCCCAAAGGAAAGTTTGCCAGGTTTGGTTGTGACAGAAGATGCAATTCCAGCTAGTGCCAGCAGACCAGATTTGGTACTTAATATCAGCCAAGAGGTGCTTGATAGAGAAGGACTTGTCAAAGAATGTGTCAACGTCCTGGACTGTGCCCAAAAGGACCTATCTGAACAGCACAATGGGATACAGGAAGAGAATGAACTTGAAAATATTCCTGTAGAGGAGGCTGAGGAAGAAAAACTTCCAGTGGTTTCTGAGGATGCCATTGAAATGCTAAGCAAAGAGCAGAATTCTTCTTTGCCAGGAAACTCAAAATCTGCAGAAGAAGAACCTCTAACAAATACTGAAGCTGCTGAAGAATCAAAGCCGAATCAAGATGAGGTTCTGAAGTCAGTAGCACCTAAAGCATCAGAATTATCTCCCTCAAGAATTACTAACGCACATGTTAATAAACAGGCATGCAAAATGGCAACTGTTCAGGAAAATGGTTTTCATTCTGATAAGGAAGAAGTCCATAGCCAAGACTTGAAATGCCACCAAGTGGCCCTTACCACTTTTTTGCAGCAGGAGAACAAAAAAGAGAAAAATTCTCCCAGAAATGGAGAGTTATTCCACTGCGTGTCAGAAAATGAGAACTCTTACCGATCTAAGAAGGACTCAGTTAAACCTCCTTTTGTATTCAGGCAGAGCCGAATCCCAGTTTTAGCACAAGAGATAGACTCAATGTCAGATTCCTCTTCTGTTTCAGCAAAGGAAAAGCTTCTGCTAAAAAAGGCCCATCAGACAGACTTGGTCAAATTACTTATGGAAAAGAGACAGCTCAAATCTTTCCTTGGTGACCTCTCAAGTGCCTCTGATAAGTCACTGGAGGAGAAAATGGCTGCTGCTCCAGTACCATTTTCTGAGGATGATGTCTTAGCTTCATTTTCTAGGTTGACACTGGACTCTCATTTCAGCAAGCAGAATGAAGATAGTGCGTTATCTCCAAGTAGCCCTCAGTCCAGGAAAAGCAAGATTCCAAGGCCAGTGTCCTGGACAACCACTGATCAAGTCACCAGTTCAAGTTCAGCTCAGTTCTTTCCTCGGCCACCACCAGGGAAACCACCTACTAGACCTGGGGTAGAAGCTAGGTAATGCAGAGAAAATAAAAAAATACGTTTTCAGGTTGAAATGTATTTGAGCTAGACCACAGTTACTGTGCAATATCTAATCCTGTAGAAGTCCTACCCTTTAATTTTTTGAAAAATGCTGGGTTTCAGTTCTCTGAGAAATCTCACATTGTTGAAGACTGAATGAGAAGTGACAAGAGTGACCCTGCTTCACCATTAAACTTTATACACCAAGATGTGTATTCAATATTTTGAAACCTGCCAATCTATATCTAAATCTTACACTTTTCTTAAAGAGGGGTCACTTTTATGGAACTGCTGATGATTCACAAACTCAGAAAAATATTAATAGTATCTGTTGTAGCCAGTCCCCTTGAAAATTAATCTGTTCTTAATGTAGACGTTTTTGGGTCTGGAGTCATCAGTATGGAGTCAGTTAGCTATGCTTAGATCATGGCTATTTAACAACAACTAACGGAGAGCAGAGTGAATACTAGAAGAAACCACCTTTGCCACTTCTATATAAAGACAACCACAATCTAGGTTCTTCAGTGCCTACACTCCCGGGATAAGGAGAATTTTGACACAGGAGTGCAAAATCGTTTGAAGGAAGTTGTGGTGTGCCTTGTCATCCCTTAAAATTGTGTGTAGTAGTGTACTGATGGTGAGCAGGAATGATTGTACCCCTCTGACAAAAAGGCGCTCAGCACTGTTCTGCAGTGCACTACTTCCAGCACCACCAGGAAGTCTCAGTTATCCTGTAAACACTGAGGCTGTTCATGGGAGTGAGTTATGTAAAGTGAGTTATACTGTGTTGATCTGAACACAGAAACCAAAGCCTAGATATGAACACCTTAAGGGAAAATTTAGCTCCATGTCTCTTCTGCAATGCAAGCCCATCCTTAGTTTCTAGTGATACTGTGTTTCTGTTTGAACTTTAGTAAGTAAGTGGAAACAGAAATAATTTTTCTTCATTTCTTCTTAAGGTTACGCAGATACAGAGTCCTAGGGAGTAGCAGCTCGGACTCAGATCTTATCTCTCGTCTGGCTCAAATCCTACAGAATGGATCTCAAAGACCAAGGAGTTCTACCCAATCTAAAAGTCCAGGATCTCCACATAGTCCCAAAACACCACCCAAGAGCCCTGTCATCCCCCGACGCAGTCCCAGTGCCTCCCCTAGGAGCTCTTCTTTACCCCGTACTGCCAGTTCTTCTCCATCCCGGGCTGGGAGATCCCATCATGATCAGAGGAGTTCATCCCCACATCTTGGGAGGAGTAAATCACCTCCTAGCCACTCAGGCTCCTCATCTTCTAGGAGATCCTGCCAACAAGAGCACTGCTGCAACAAACCAAGCAAGAATGGTCTGAAAGGGTCTGGCAGTTCCTTCCACCATTCCCCAAACACTAAGACTCCCACAGGAAAGAGCAAATCAACCACTAAGCTTAGCAGATAGGAACTGGGCCTTGACAGGTATAAAGTCTCCTCCTAAATCTGATGCATGTTGTGTCTGTGTACTGTGTATTTAAAAAAAATAAGGAAAAAAGTATATTAAAAAAAAGTTGTTGAATCTGCACATTTTGAAGAAAGTAAGCATTGTAAACTATTCATAAGAAATCATTCTGTGTAAATAAGTGGCCAGGCTTTGCCTACGAGCAGGCAGCAAGCAGATCTGTGAGAGGGGAAGCAGGGGCCAGAATAAGAATGACTAGACATTCAAAGAGGTGCAATGTATTTAGAGTAAAAAAAAAAATCTTGAAGGTGAGTGTTTTAAAAGGGTATTTATCTTGATATTTTTAGTTTACCTAGTTAGAGGATTCGGCCTAATTATTTAAGGCCTTACATACTCAATAGTATGTAAGAAAACATGAAATGGTTATTCCCAAAATAATGTCACCACTTGGGAGATAAGTACTGCTCAATGATGTCTTCGCAGTTTTCAAAAAGCACACCATTTAGATGATGACATTTGTACCTTATAAATTTCTTTCATTTTGAGCTGCACTCATCTCTTGAGTCACTCAGTGCTCATCTTGTCCGCTATCTGTCACGGCATGAATTTTTTACTTTAGGGAGTATCATATACCTTATCCCTTTTTGACACCGATGACATTAAAAAAAAATATTGACATTTGCCAAGATGTTTTTCTTATCTATATTATTTAGAATTTTTTTAGTAGTAATTAGGATCCAAGAAGCTAATTCTCAGTTCTACATCATACAGTTCTTTTGCAGTCATAGTGGAGTTCTTCAAACCCCATTCAGTAGAATTTGGAAAAGTATTCCTGTGTAGGAAATGGGAGAAAAGAGATGTATGCACTTCACTGGATGTTGCAGATTTACAAGAAAATGCTGTGTAAGTTAGAAAATGGAAGGACCTCTTCTCCCTCCTGCCCCCCCCCTTAATTCAACTGAAAAAAGAACCTTTATTAGTGCCAGCTTTTGTTTTTCCATTAGTTATGGATCACCTAAACCATGGATCTTACTGTGCAAAAGTGACTACCAACTAAGATTTGATTTTTTGTCACTTGTTTTCTAAAATCATGAAAGATGAAAGAGATATGAGGAGATTGCCTACTTGGTGAACTTGGTAGGTTATAGGTGACAGAAATATACTTAACACCCTCACGAAATCTAGTCAAGAATATTAGTCATCAAAGCAAAATAGGAAGAAATCTGAAATATTTTTTTAATGTTGAATTCTGGTCATTCTTTTGCCCAAATGAGTTTTGATCAAGCTTTGTTGACACTCAGTAAAGTCCATAGGGTGTAATTCTTCCAACTGTGTTTGGTAATTACTTAATAACCTCTAGTACTCTACAGGATCTCTGTAGGGAATGAAAAGGTATGGCACCTTTTGCTACATTCAGAAAAGAATGATGGATCAGAATAGTATCACAAGAATGCAAGCCTGAGAAAGGTGCAGCCAGCTCTCCTTAGTTGTTGCCGTTGTGGGAATGCTGGCTGCATAGGAGACTTGTCAGTTATTGATCTGCTTGCTGTAGTCATACGCCTCTCCAGCCAGCATCTGTGCTTTTTTATTTAACCTCTGCCAAATGAGTACCTTTGGATTAAAAAGGGAATATTTTGTCTCTGAGCTAACACATTCTAATGCTGCATTAAAGCTGCCCTAAAGCTGCACTGAATTTCACTTGCTTTGTCAGACTATGTTGATTCTTTTTTCCTCTTTTCTTACTATGAGTATGTATATTGTTTCCCATACGTTATGTAGCACAGTGTGGAACCTTAATTTCATTCAGGTTTCAAGCACTACAGATGAATGCAATAGGTAGGGTATACCTGCTTTTTCTGAAGAAACTGTACCATTGGAGAGTCCTATTCCCTTGTATTATATTGTATAATAGGTACTATACCAATAATTGCATGTCCTCATGATAAATTATATAATATAAATACTTACATATATACATATATGTATATGCTTATATAAACTCATTCTTTCTCATTTTTCCTTTGTAATTTATGGACCACAAATAATACAGTTCCCTTTCTGTTAGTTCCTGTGTACTTATATCTTCTATTTTCCCCCCCAAAAATTCTGGAATGCACAAATTCTAACAGCCTTTATACCTTGGTACAAGACTGAAGGACTGCTGATTTCTCAACCAGCCAATGATTTGTCTTGTGGCTTGCTTTTGTTTCATTATAATTTTATGTGTGCATTTGCATATGGAACAAGAACAAAGACTCAAAGGTATTTTTATTTTTTATTACAAATAGGTCTTGTGGTTACTCGTTTTTATTTCATAATGTGAATTCTTAATTGTGAATACTTGTCATATAGGAACAGACACTCAATGAATACCTAGCAGATGAATGTGATGACAGCAAATCCCGTCTTTTCCTCCCTGTTTTCCACATTTCCTTACGGTATACCATAGGAAAGAATTTGGTCACATTGTGATGTTTTTACCCTGGGCACTGCTGGAATTATTTGTTAAGGTGGTGTGGCAGCCCATGATTATTTTTCCTTATTTCTGAAAAGCACTTATGGTCTTGTAAGTTTTTTTCCTACATCAACATGGTCAGTTTTAGTAAGTACCATCTTTATGCATCCTTTCCTGAAATGCTGATGTTGAGGTGTTTATATTTTCTCTCTAACGTAGCAGGACCAGAAACAGGTGAGAAAGAATATAACACTTAAGTTGTTTTTTTTTAATTTTGTCTTCAAAGTACAGGCTTGTCCATTGTTAGACATGACTATGTAAAATAAATCAATGCTGTAGAAATTCACTAGTACTTGAACTACTTGCCAATGTTAAAATAGTAAACTATGCCAAAATGGTGAAAGAGATAACAGTTGTGATTGACAACGCAGGCTTCTTTTGGTGCAGATAAAGGTAAAAGGACTGTATATCCCCAGTTGCTTTTTTGCTGTGGATTCAACAGGATCTAATGAGAAAATTATGAAGATGTGAATGGAGGACCGATTGTGAATAACTTATTTTGAACTACTTGTTGTCTTGAGTTTTTTATTGCTTGATACCCTCCCCTCAAAAGTTTACAGAATTGCGTACTATAGTCTAAGCTAGAAATCTGTTACTGTAGTTAGGTAATGGTCAGCTAAGCAACTCATACATAAATATTAGCTTAATATTTCTAGAGGGCCTGTGTAATCATTAAGGACGCTAAGCTTCGATATTTGAATATGCAACTGACTGCAGAAAAACACCAGTGTACACGTGTGTGGCCCTTATGCAGAGGGTGTATGAATGGTTTATGGAGGGTTATCCACAGCACATTTTCAGGGACGGGGAGGATTTCTCTCTATTGTATAAAATGGTTACAGTTACTCTGCATAGCACACAGCAGCTTCCATAGGGATATTAGCTAGGAAACAGTAAAATTCAAGGAGCTGTTGCTTTGTTGTCTTCAAACCTCCATTTCTTTGGAGGGCAGTGCAATGGAGCCTTGACATGTAGCACATGCAGATGCTGCACACACATTTCCTCTTTATCGTGTTTTCTGTGTTGTGGCCAGCACTTTGGAGCGTTTTTTAGAGAAACTGAGGCATGAAGCCTTAAAACTAAAACAGAACTTGAAATCACTGAACATTGCACACAGACTTTTGTGCTGCAATATTGCATGGTAAAATCAATCCAAGTTGGAATCTCAGAAACATGTATTATTATTATTAATTAACCTCCTTATTAATTACAAATGCCAATTACTACTTAGGTAAAACCCTGCTAAGGTAAACAGGTAGTGTGATACAGTAAAGCAATGCTGGCAAGTTGTATGATGCTAGGCACCTATCTACTATTTGAGCAGGATTGATAAGCATAGAAAATTTCACTGCTCAAAGGCAGGAGCAATGTAAGGTCTTAACTGCTAGTTATATATAATTATACAGGAGGCAAACCCCTATGGAGTAACACAAGATATTCATTATAGCCACCAGCCACATCCTGTCTTGGGAAATCTGGATATATTCTTATCTTGAAGTCTGCATGTTTGAGATCAAGCTTTCTTGCATACCTCACTAAACTGTCTTGATGTACAGGGGAGGATCTGGTCCTATATATTTAAAAATAGCTTGAAATATTTTTCATCTGAAAAAGACTTGCAAGAGCTCTATCATCTACGATTCGTAGTATTATGGTATTAACTATAGCTGGGAAAACACACAATTTTGATTTTATATATATAAATATATGTTTGTACATAAGTGTATTTACATATACACTTATATAGATACTGTATATTATATAGAAGTATATATATACATACATACGTGTGTGTGTGTGTGTATATACATATAGATAGGAAAAGTGTCAGCTATTCCATCCTGTTTACTGGAATTCATTTGCCAGGGTGAGATAAGGCCTGTTTTGCTTTGACTTACTCTGGTCTCCTCTTCCTCTACTGCAATTTTCCTGTGCCCTAATTCTGATTTTGTGTCTTTTCCACGTTACAAGACCTGGTCCTATAGTGCTGCTTGGGCAAAACTCCCATAAGTCCTTCTTATTGGAGTAACATTTTGCAACAGTTGACTGTAAAGCTTCTTAAAAAAACCATTTCATTTTCTCTTCAGTGAGAATGTAGATAAAGCCAGACTTACAGTACAGTCTTTTTCTTGTAAACAGAATTTTTCCATAATGAATTGGACATTTTTATGGAACACTAAGAAGCATAAATTCTGGTAAGAAGAAAGTGATTATTCCAATTTCTTAAAAGGGCATAATGGCAAACTGGGGATATGTGCCTCCAATTTTTATATATATGTTAAATGAGAGAGTAATCTTCTGAAAAGGAATAGGAGAATAAAAGAGAGCTCAAAGTCAAACTGGTTTCTCGTTATAGGCCTAGAATATATGAATTTTTTTCATACGTGACTGATCCTGTGAGGTGACAAAAGCTGTGTCTGTCTTGTCATTTTCAGTGAGCAAAGGTCTGCCCATGATTCCCTCTGGTGTGTTCTCTCTATGCTTTTCCACTATTAGGAGTGGTCAGAGAACTGTCAGCTATATAAATGAAGGCCTTGACAATTATCCATGATTCCTCTGTTCAGCTGGTAAAAGCTTTGGACACTAGTTAGATGGTGAACATGGCAATGCTAGGTTAGTGGTTGAACTTGGATCTTGGATTTGTTTTCCCACCTTGACAGTTCTATGATTCCTATTTCTGAAATTTTTGGAACAGGGCATAATATTCTATTTCTTGTAGCTAATCAAGTAGGCAGTGAAATGGAGGGCTTTATTTGCTGTTTTGGCTCAAATGTCATTGCTTGCAATTGTTACAATTTTCAATAACCGTGAATGCTGGCAAAAGGAAGCAAGGTTCAGTGTTTTGACTGCATGTAATGCACAGGCAGAGGTCATACATTTTTTCACTAGTACATGCAAATTGCATAAACATTCACCTCACACAAGAATACCTCAGGTGTCTGCTGGAAGCCAGTCTTCCTTCTCCCTACATAGAACTTTCGTGAAAGAGAAATTATATGGAAGTCAGCCTGGATAATGTAATAATTGTCTAGAATTATCTTAAGATATAGTCACATGCCAAAAAGTTTTGTCTCATTTTCATGTGGTTTAAATAATCATGGTTACGTAATCAGGCTTTTAAATATTCATCTTTGAGGGGTTTACTTGTTTGGTTAATTTTTGTTTGGTTTTTTAAGGAAAAATTCACAGGAGTTCATTGTTTCAAAGACTAATATATTAACTTGGCAGTTACTCTGACCATCTGGGTTACTCTCCATTGATGGTAGCACATTCTTTCTTAACAGTAATAGTGACAAACCCAAATATTAGGATATGTTATCCATGTATTTTGCTTCTGTTTCTCCTCTTCATGAAGAGCTTGGATCCTTGGGAATTCTTGCTGTTCTTGTGCAGGTGAAATGCCATTAAAGTGGGTATGGAGTTCTGTTTTGTTGAGGCCCCTGATTAGGGGCTGAAAGGATAAATTCACTAATTTTTTATTGTTATTATTATGACATGCCACATGTTTGGATCTCTATTTTTCTCTAAGTGTTACTGCTGAGAGCCAGCTTTGGGAAGAATAGGATGTGGTTTCTTCTAAAACAGTACCACAAGCGTGCTACTCATGTGAAGTCCTGATCATCCACAAGTGTCTGTGGGAATTCAGCTGGAATTGATTTGATGTTTGTTTTGAGATCACTTGATCTTTGACCTAACTTTTATGTAAAGGACCAGTAGTACCAGCAGAACAGCTTGATCCAAAAGATGCAGTGTAATTAGTTTGGTCTGCCTGACTTCAGATCCTTTTAAACCCATATCTGCTGCATGGCAGGCAAGGTCATAAAGGTTTGACACAAAGTCAGGTGTGATTTTTTTGGCTATTTCACAGCTTTTTCCTCTGACTGGAGGTCTGGATTGGTTGCCAAGCAGCCTTCTCTGCATCCTCTTTACTTTTTTTTTGGCTAGAAAACAAGATTGGAAATCCTTCCCCAACTTTCTAGCTTTCTCTCTACAGAGTCAGCCCAGCAATGAGTTGCAGTACTTGTGCTAACAGATGCCAATTTTCAAATGCTTTCCTTTGAATATCCAAACTAGTAAATTAAGAAAATCACCACCAATGCCTTCAGACAAGTGCTGACTTTTTGGAGCTGCTAATCTAAAATCTCTAGGCAATATCAGAGAGAATGAAATCTGCATATGAATTAAAAATACAATGTTGTCACCCCATAAGAAATCAAGTACTCAATAGTAAAGTCTGCAGCATGATTAAATTATGTGGAAAGTAGTTCCAAAATAATTTCTTACCATTGAGGAAGACAAATGTTGAGTCCTTCAAATTCTTTTGCTCAGTAATTGCAGTTCTTTTGCTCTCCTTGGAAAGCTTCTAAGCCATTCTTTTCGTTTAAGTTTGCTCAGGCACCCAAGAGCATAAAGAGCTAATGCCCTTGTAATAGTCATTTGTACATAAAGTTGTAATTATTTATTTTCTCATTTGTACCATATCAAGGCTTTGTACAATGTTTAAGTTTTGTTTTCAAATTATTTTGTATTTTATTTTTATAAACTGGTTCTAAATAAAAATTCATTCAGCATGCAAAACTTCAATTCTTAGTTGTGTTTGTATAATGATTCATTAATTTATAAAGCTTCAGTTGAATTTTTTTCAGTATTTTTTTACTATTGTAACCCTGTAATTTAAATGGAAAAAGTGCTTTGGCAGTGATTGTTTTTTTTCTCTGTTACAAGAAAGTAAAAATCAAGTGTGTGTTGGTACTACTGCAGCATGAATCGGATGTTCATACTGCAAATCAGAGTGATTGAATCAATGGAAGTTTAACTGATTCAGTAGATTTCTGTGTTGTATATCAGTAAGGACAGAAAAACCCAAATGGCCTCTTCAGAAACCTTCCTTTCTATTTGCTCTTGCTCTTATCCCTTCTATCTGTATTCAACTAAACAATAAGTGACTGGCATGGCCAGATCAGGTCAATTTAAGTAACAATATGGTGGTTTTGAAAAGCCAGCTGCTGCTGGCTTTTTTATCTTCAAAATTGTATTTTTTTATTTAGTCGGAGGCCACTACAGTTGACTTCTTTTGGGGATAATCAGGTGTCTGGATGTAGTCGCCAAGCTTTGACAGGCTCTTGAGGAGACCTGTTATCTTCTGTGCAATACACTTACATGTCAGATAGCAGAGAAATGAGTGAATGGAAGTTGTCACTGAATCTGAGAACCTTGAGCTACAGGGAAATGCAGAGGTAAGTTACAATAGTTTCCTCCAAGACCCTTTTATTTCTCTTTCTAGTAAAATTAGGTAAAAGGAGAGTGCAATATCATCACAACTGATACTTGTGGTTTGTGTGCCTGCAGGTCTTAGTCCTAGGCTGTGGAAAATATTGCCTGCTCATTGTGCAGCAGAACAAGTTTTTTAGGGAGGTCTAGAAGAACTGGAGAAAATTCCCTGGATCTCTTTCTCAGTATTACCACTGTTATGCCTTGCATGCAAGGCAAATTAAAAATGAGCTCTGCCTTTGCTCAAATCATTGGCGGTATTTTCATTAAGCTTCATGATCAGGTCATTAGCTCTTGCCATTTATACAAATAGCCTAAATAGCGTCACACCAGAGGAAACAAATTGGGACTTCATTTACTCAGTAACAGACCCAGGAATGATTCACCTTCCATTAAGAGCAGCCAGAAACTTAATGTCATGGCTTTTGGTCCCCCTAAAAGAACCATTATGTGATCACAGAAAGGCCATGTAAAGAAATAGCAAACCAGCTGTATTAATTGGAAGATGAAAATAACAAATTTGTGCACTCTGTAATGATGAGAGGTAGCTCAGTTTCTTTTCTTGTTTAAAATATGTAAATCTGGATTATACCATGGATCATCCAGAGATGGAAGAATGATTTTGATCTGGCTCCACTATTTATTACAACTTGACAGACTGGGAAAGAAGCAATATTGGAACAAAGGGGCTGTGGCAGATTGATGTTCAAGTCTGGTCATTGTCTGCCCACCGAAGTGTCTTCTAGTGGCTTGTCTTTAATTACACAGCCCGTTCTGTTCTTAGGATCTTGCTCCACTTATTTGTATTTGCACCGTAGCTGCCTCTCATTTGAACCAGTGCTCGAGCATGAGAAAGCTAAGTAGCAGATGCAAGTCAGCTTTCCACAGAAATGCTGCAGTATGTGATAGTCAAGAATTAACAGCTGCAAAAAGAATTGAAACATCAAGACAGGTAATAACTGTTGCAACCTGGACAAACTCAAACTGCTACCTGGAAGGACCACTTAAACTTTAGACCACATTTTGCTAATCTACCTGGAATGTCATGATAGCATCAATTTGCTTCTTTGTCCATGAAAACAAAATACAGGGAACCCTGCTTCAGAGTCGATCTGCACTCAGGGGGGAGAAATAATGCGTCAGACAGGTTAATTTGGAAAGCTTGTAACAACATAGACTCAAATTCTGATTTAGAAGGATTAGGTCTTCCCCATTCTTCAACCCAGCAGGTCATTAACACCTGTCACACACACAATCTCCTTTAGTTAAGGTAAACCAGAAAAAGAGAACCTTCTCCAAGGCAATAATCCCCATTAACAATGTGCTGTTCATGTATACTTTTTATTTTTGTGAGATATTTGCATATTTTACTCCTTCTATGATACTGAAGGGAAAAACTTGCTAACACCTCCCATGTTCACGTTTTAGTAGACAGCAGTGATTGGTTTCTGAAGCTCAGGTGTGTGGACTTGGTCACCATAAGGGTATAAGGGCAGAAGTGAAGTACTGAAACATGCCTTGTCATATGGCAGCGTTCTGCCAAAGCTGACTGGAAAAATTACATACTTTGCCCTATAATTACATATTCTTATGCTTCTAGGAGAGGGACAGTTGGGTTGCCATTCTCTGGGTCAGTTGTAGTTGCTAAATTCCTGCAGCAGGAACGCTTGTGCAAACTGACTGTAAAAACTAGAGGCGGCTAGTCATTGCTATAGGCCAAATATATCTGTAGATCTTTAATATTGGTGATAAATACTTAAGAAATCAAGCTGCATGATTTTCCAGGTCATTGGACAAAACTGCAGGTGAGAGTATTTTGGTTTCCCCTCCTGTATGGACATAGGACATAGAACACAGCACCTCAGCTACTTCTGAATTGTGCAAAGTAGAGCAGCTCTAACATATAAGCCTGAAGTACACCTTAAGAATAGTGCCAGTGACAATAGTTTTCTCCTATCTAAACGTGAAAAGGAGGCTTTTCATTTTGACATTAGAATAAAATTACTTCTTTTCGCTTGTTTCAAAGCTGACACCAGATTGCATTTTGCTCCAACTCTTCCCCTCATCCTTCTTCTTCCTTGGGTATATAGCTAAGAGAAAGGAAGTGAAGATGGAAGCTTCCTAAATTAAGCAAGAACATTCGTTCTGACTGGAGCAAAGTGAGCCCCTGCCTCCTGTAATTTAACAGCAAATCTAACTTCCATTTCATGTAAAACAATATGGAAACTTTTTTGTTCTATTTCAAATGCTGCTGTGGTATTGATCCCAGAAAGTTTACAAAATCTGGTAAAGGTACAGCCTGCATAAAAACCATATGTCAGAAGCAGGCATCACTCATCAGTGACTAATTTATGCCGTATTTCCCTGTTTTAGTCACCTGACAAAAAAAGAGACTCTGCTGATGCAGTAAAACAAAGTGCCTCTGAGGAGAAGGTGCATTTGACAAGCTGGGAATGAGCAATAGCCAAATGGAACAACACTGTATGAGTTCTGAGGATTACATTCATGAATCAACAGCTCAGTCCTAAAACATTCGTAGAATAAGCAGATATCTCACACTCTTCCTGTGATGCCTTGCACAGCTCAGACTTAAAAAACCCAACAGCAACCAAGCAAACACCCCCAACATTATAATTATTATATAAAGGAAGTACTTAAAAAACCCCCAAACCTTACTTCTGAGGTTTGTTTAATCAAAGAACTAAGCAACTTGTGTAAGACAGCTCCTGGTGGTCAGTAACCATAATGTTACTTTTCTTACCTCACTCTCATGCCTTTTTATTTTTCAAAAGGTGACATGAAACAAAGGATGATACAGACAAAAGTTGTACTCAAAATAAATGTTTCTTTAAGAGAGGAAGAGGATAAAGAAAACAGAAGAAAATTATTAGCCAACTGCAACAGAGTTAACAAACAGGAGACTGGTAATGTGTTTAATGCCACCTATAGCAAAATGTTTCCCACTGGGAAAAACACAGGAGGCAAGTCCACTTTGCTCCTTCAAAGTCACAGGCGGAGCAGAACATACAACAGCACCTCATGTCACAGTCAATTTACATATATTAAAGTTTTTACATGTCTGCAAAGCAGAAGTAGTAGCAGCCGTTTGGATGTTCTTTCTTAATGGTTCTCAGGGGGGGCCTAGGAAACTCAGAAGGACCTGGTTCTTGTGACACGGAGCTAGAGCTGCAGCTACTGCTTCCAGCCACCTGCACTCTACCTCTGTCCTCAGCTGGGGAGACCTGGGGGGAACCTGGGCTCAGGTACCCAGCTGTGGTCTGCGTAGAGGCAGTGGCATGAGTGGTTGGGCCAGTGTTGTTTTTCACATAGACATTTTTGATAGCAACGAGTGTGTGCGCCATGATGCTGATGCTGTTACTCAGATCTTGCATGCCTTGCTGTAGCAGCTGAAGATTGTGGTTGACGCTGTCAAAGCCAGACTGGATCACCTGTATTTGGGTCTGTTGAATCTGCAGTAGGTCCTCTTCAGTTATTTCGTTTTGGTCTGCCTGGGACCTGCCTTTTGTTTTGGCTTTTCCTTTCCCAGAGGAACTACTGCCTGATGTCCCCAGAAAAGGCAGATGTTCTTGACTAGGTGGAACCACCATCACGTCCTCAGAGCTTTCTTCTGGCTCTACCACCTTCACTACTATTTCTTCTTTGAGGTTCATCTTCTCAAGACTGGATTGATGAGATGGGCCAGGATTGCCATTAAACCCTAGAGGAGAGGGGGGAGAGGAAAATCAAAGGAGAGCCAGTGAGAAACTTCATAACCTAGGTGGTTGGTGAAACATGTTCTCATCCACTAAGCACTAACACTAGTCCTTGAAACAAGACTCTCAAACTCACACTGCATTATCTTTGATGCTCAACGGGTGGGAAGAAAACCATAAATATGCATTATATATGCATATGCCAGTTAACCATAGATCTACACACTACAGCTCCCTTACCAGCCCCACCACAGAAGCTGAGCTTTAAGTTCCAAGAGACACAGTTCACTGCAAGCTCATTTCACGCTCTACGGTGCACGTAGTAACCAGCAAGGGCATTGCTGAAACAGTGCGATAGCCAGAAATCCCACGGTATTGACGGTGACTGTTTCAACGTGCTAGCGCGATGTCTCTGGCATACACGAAGCTATGTACAGGCAGCACTTTGTACTGGCCAGAACTGCGAGCTGAGCTGCCATGGCTTTTTGTACTTGCAGGAATAAGGACTGCAACGCTGAAGGTCGGTGGCCGGCTCTAAGGGCTCGAGGATGGGCGGCATCTGCTAGGAGACAGGGTTTTAGCTCTTGAGCGCTGTCGTGATATGCCCTTTTATGACTCAGAGCACACAGCCTCGCAGTTCTGCGTGCGTGCTTCCAACCAGGGCGGCGGAGGCTGCTCTCGGGGCCGGGCACCTGCGGCGGGGCCGCTCCCGCACTCACCCAAGTCGGCCGGGCCGGCGCCGGGCAGCTCCAGCGTGTCGATGCCGCCGGCGATGGGCACGGCGCGGGCGCGGGG
>WBMV01003883.1:779850-1048335 GCA_013396655.1 Campylorhamphus procurvoides | reverse complement strand
GGGGGCGCGGGGGGAGGACGGGGCCGGCAGCACCAGGGCTTGGCCGCGGCTCTGCCCCAGCGCCAGCGCCAATCCCGGCCGGGTGCGGGGCCCGCAGGGGTGTCGAGGGGCATCTCCCCGGGGCTGGCAGAGAGTGCTTGTTCGCCGAGTTCCGTCATGGGATATGCCTGGACGGTTTGGGTTCCTGGGGAAATAAAAAGTGTAACCAGAGATGGACTAGGATTGGCTATATTTCACTGATAAAACGGAGAAACAATTTGGTTTTAAAGCATTTTCTGCCTGAGACCCTCGCGGCCATATTAAAATCAAAACTTACTGTTGTCACCTACATGAGTTGGTTGGGTGTCATCGTCATCCTAAAGGTGTGTGGGAAGAACGGACCAGCAGCTTTATGTTGTGTGGTGTTTCTACAGCTGTGACTCACAGAAGCAGACCCGTGGAGGTTGAGAAATTTGAGATGCTGGCAGCTCAGCTAGTGCTGATGGATGGAAAGTTTGCCCTTGCAAGGGAGTTGCTCGCTGCTTTTTGCTGCTGGGAGCAGCTTGGTTGCTTTAGCAGGAGCAAAAGTGAGGTTTGCATTTGGCAGCTATTGACAGGTTGCTGTTACCCAGATGTGGAGGAGCCAAACCTCCGTTAACTCGGACAGAGAAAGATGAGTGAAAGCAGATTGTGCTCTGAAAAGCTGGAGAAAGTACCTGACCTTATGCGTATCATAGACTGTACTTACCTTGTGCCTCTATGCTAAACCCAGGGAAGCACCCAAGGAAGTGGTAGGCTACACCTTGCTCTGACTTTCATGGCAGTTTCAGACTGGAAATGGCTTTCTGACATCTCACAGGGGTTGTGTTCTGACCTGTGTTTTTTCATCGAGCATTGGCTGCTTGACTTGTTATCCAGGCTGTTGGAATCTCATGTTTCTCCAAGAAGCTGAATTGGTCCCACGCTTTCAAATATACGTTTCGGCAGAGGTGTTGAGGATTATGGAAGTCCAGTCATAGGCATGCTTTCACTGCCTCCTTTCATGCTAACAACCACCTTCAGAAATAGAGTTTGCTTTTTTGACTTTTCATCTAGTAAAGATGTGAATATAAATTAATAGGAGTATGTGTGCAGTGATTTTAATATTAGTAAGGAGTAAGATGGTGTGCATGAGAACTCCTGTTGTTGCAAATGTTGCTGAATCCCACTGTGAGGAGACAGAAACCTGGTGCGGTGTTACGAGTAAAAGAATTTTTGCCAGGATACAAAACTTTGAACTGTGCATGTTACATGAAGTCTTTTTTTTGTCTAGATGTACCCCTGTAGGAACACCACCACCTTGTTTAGGTTTTAAATGTGTTGAGTCAGTGGTGGGCTTTTTGTTTGTTTCAGTTTCTTAAGTATAAACTTCATGTACCGTAATGTTGCACAGTCTCTGTTTAGACCTCTGTAGGGCCTCAAGGGAGCAAAATTATTTAACTGAAATGGAAGAGCAGCTTTGGTCTTGTGTTTGGCATTGCAGGACTCGAAGTGCTTAAACAGTTGTTATAGCACCCCTCTGTGGGAGCAAGTGGCATTCATAGACGAACAGGGGACAGAGAAGTTGCAGATTTTAGAAGTTTCTGTTAGAATTAGCTGCTTTCAGTATTGATGTCTTTGAAATGTTGAATTTAGAGGTGCCATTTGCTCCAAGTCCTCCTTGGCCATAGCTTCAGTGAGTATTACTGATGTTTCTGTGGAACAGTTCCGCTGTTTCCCAGTCAGAGACCAAAGTGAATGATTCCATCTGCAAACTTGTGCCAAAAAGGCCTGTATGGAAGCTGATTTTCAGATCTGTGACCAGTGCTGAGGTTGCTTGAATTTCAGCGTCCTGTTTTGATAGGTCAGGTTGGTTTTTATTGCGTATTGAAATCCAACAGTTGCTATTTAAATGAGTCTGAGTACGTGGGCAGAAAGAATCAGGTAGCTTCTTTTACATTATTTTTTTGTTCTCTTTCCTTGTAGGAGAACCACATCCATGACAAGCTGGTATCTCTTAGTTTGCTTCAGAAAGATTTTGTGCCTTTTCTCCTAAATTTTTTAAGGGAGCAGACCAGCCAGATCCTGACTAATGGACCCTCTACTCCTGCTAAAACGCCTAATTCCAAGGCCCGTGGGAGCCAAAGGACAGGATCAGAAAGGAGGGCAGGCCATGCAACCAGCAGCCGAGTGCAGCTCTTTTCCCAAAGGACTTCAGTGACCACCTGCTCCACAGATACCAGCTTTTCTCCTGCTGCAGCATCCAGCAGTTCCTCTTCCTTTTCTGGGTCGAACCTGTCCAGCCCTTGTGGTGACTTCCCTAGCATGGTGTCCAGTAGCAGCCCAAGCTTTGGGTACAGCCCTGTGCTTCACCACGGGGAGAAGCGGTTGTCTCAGAAGGCCAGCTTGGGGAGCTTCCTTACAGCCACACCTGAAGCCCTGCCAGTGAGACGGGGTCGAAGGAAAGGCAGCAGTTCAGTCGGTGCCTCTGGCCGACACATAGCTCGGGATCTGGGACGTTCCCTTGCTGAAGAGGAAGATGGAAAGAATGACAGTGTGTCGTGGAGCGGAGGGAGAAGGAAGAGGAGTGAAGTGCCTCTTGATTCTGCCAGATCCCCGCCCAGCCAGCTAAACCTTAACAACTTGGAGGAGTTTCCACCCATGGGTGCTGCCTCTGGCTGGACAAAGTAAGAGCGAGTCTGCCTCGCTGTCTCATTTGGATTGTACTGCAGGTTACTGTTTGTTGACTAGCTCATCCTGTTGCGTGTGTCTCAATGCAGAAGAGGCTATAAACACACAATACCTGGCTCCTGGCTCCAAAGTCAGAACTGCTTTGTTATGGTTGCCATTCAGGGAGGGGAATATTCCTTCAACACGTAGCCAGGTTTCCACTCTCTGAATTCACACAATATGCATCTTTAGTCTCTCACTTGTGATGCTGCCTGAAGCTTACTGATCCGCAGTCCAGGTGATATAAAGCTGAGTGCGTCTTTGTGCTTGCATATTCTAATGAGCCAGTGTTTTCCTGGCTCTCCACATTTCTCATTTAACACAATAGCAGTTGTAAAGGAAGAGCAGTCCTAGAAGGCTTTGCAGCTCTACTGATGCTAGCAAAAAAAGCTTTGGATTGACTTCTGTGGCTTCTGGTAGCAGATGTTAGTGTGCAGTTTTGTGCTGTGTGATCATGGACAAAATAGCAAGCTGTGTTCTTGGTCTCCCACAAGCCCTGGTCACCTTGTTGACTTTGGCTTAGCTTCTGGGCAGCTGTTTTTGTTGTGGTTGCCTCAGTCCTTTTCCTCTTTAAAGTCCTCTTTACCAAATCTAAGGCTTGCATGTCAGCCTGTTTACTCCATATGTCGGTCATTGTTCTCTGAAAGTGGGACTTTCTAGTTGGACATGCCAAATTCCAGCTGAAAATTACTTGATATGTGAGTGTGTACAGCAGATCCAGATGCTGAGGCTGGATGGGGCTCTGGATGATGCTTTGGCTAAGGGAGATAAGGTGTGTTTCCATCATAGACAGCAAGTCTCTCTTTCTCAATTGCACTATGCTCTGCTAAGAGAAAGGAGAAAGGAGGTCTCATGGAGTGTTTGAAAGTCAACACTATAGCGATTTTGAGAACACTGTAGCATTAATATGTAGCAATTCTTTGAAGTGTAATGCTTTATGTTTCTGTATGTCATTTCCAGTTTTTTAGTCTTTCTTACTACTTCACGGAGCCTCTTTCTGAGGGACAAATCTAAGTAATTTTTGCAGGAAGGATGGGTTTCCCTAAACTTAACGGGCCTATTTTAACTTCAGAGCCTGAACTCTTACACAGACAACAGTAGACAAGGGGAGCTTGATGGGTTTTGGTTTGTTTTTTTGTTTTTTTTTTTTTCATCTTCACTATTTCACCAGCAGTTTCTTGCTAAAATGTGGCATATCTTGTCCTCTCAAATTGGAAATGTGTGGTAGGGTTGTGTGGCCCTGTGTCATCTGTTAGGTGGCCTGGTGTTTGATAATTAATTTTGCAGCAAGGTCAGCAGGCTGTTTTTAGCAGTCTGTAACTTCATGACATTTTATTCAGTGACCAGAATAAAAAAAATAACTATATGTACAGTTTAGAAATTCAATATCCTGACTCCATATCCATTTTATTTTAGCATCAGGTTCCATTGGAAGAGTTGCATGCGTATCTGTCTTGAGACCTATTATTTTTTTTGTTGTTCAGCTTGATTTTAGTGGCGTTGCTTCTCATTTTTTCAGCAAAAGCAAGCCATCGAGGCGAATCAACCCAACTCCTGTAAGTGCTGAGCGCCCCCTCTCAAAACCAAAGACATGCTTCACTTCTACTCCTGTCAGCCAGTCTCCAGCTGCTCGGTTGTCATCTGGGTCAAACCTTGAGGCCTTTACTACTGTCCGGGAAGGAAACCTTACATCTGTGATAAGCAACAGCCTCCAAGAGGAGAGGGAGATGCTGAAGAAAGAACGGTACAGTCTGAGCAGGGGGGTGGTAGGCTTGTATTGATTCTTAGTTCCCTTGGGTCCTGATTCCAGCCAGCATAGAGTTAATTTTTGCAGTAGCTAGGAGGGAACATGGCTAAGACCCAGAAGTTATTCTGTACCACCTCACATCATGTTCTGGGGACTGCGAAAGGACTCTCTTCTGGGTCAGGTAGTGTGGCAGAGGGAGCAGTCAAGTATTCTCTGCTGTCAGGGACTTTGTGTGAATCATTTTCCTCTTTCTTGTACCCTCTACCATCAGTATTGTTGCTGTTACTGTCCATTTTCTCATGTCATTGCTGTTTCCAGTAAATTTTTATTATCTCAGCCCATGATATTTACCTTTTGTGACTGATATTCTCTACTGCATCTCCTGCAGCCTGCAGAGAGGAGAGGGAGGGGTTAGGGGAGCAAGTGAGTGGTGAGGGTCTGTGGGAGCACTAAACTGAGGAGTACCATTCCTAAACCATGACATCTTGTCTTAAGGTGGTACCAACATCAAAGTGAAAATGGCCAGAAGAATATCCAAAGCACATGTAGGTCACCTTAAATTATAAATTGTGTGAACCCAAGTGTGACTCTGCTATCAGACTAGCACATTAATGCAGCTAGCTCACATTTGTAATTTTAGAGGCCTGCTGACGCTGGAACAATGACCTTCAGACATTTAGTCAATCTTCGCTGCTTTTATGAGATTTCTTCTTCATGGGCTTGCGTGCATGACTATCCTCTGTGAAGCTTTCCTTAGACTGCACAGCTGAAGCACGTGGGTTTGAGCTGGTGTAATTGAAAGTGTGTTTGAAGACTGCACCGAAGACATATTGGTTTGAAGAAAATGAGTTAATGATGCAAATGTAGGGAAAGTGTTAATGATTTTGTAATGTATGCAGTCTAGCAGAAGCTTGCAGTCAGAGAAAACAGGGCAGGGGTAGCTTGAGATTCTGTTTTGAAGTTACTGCTGCAGTTATCTGTTAAAAATTGTTTGCCATGAGATGAGGTGAATTCTAGCTCCTTATTTTGTCTCTGCTGTTCAGTTAGTGTGTGACTTTCATCAGCTGTAAAATGATACCACAGTTAGTCTGTGAAGATTTATACTTCAGAAAAGCAAAGCATGGTAGTAGAGAAACTGTTGTTTATAATTGCTGACAGAACTATTACTGTGCTTTGTAGGTTTCATTCTTGGGGAAACTCCTCAGGACATGAATGGAATTCTTTTGCTACTAAGCCTTGCAATTCACTTCAGTGGGTCCAGAACTGGCTGAAACATATCCAGTAGAGACTAATGAATTACTGTTTGTACTGTACCTGTAGCAGAACTGCACAGGATTCAAACCTGGCTCTCTGCATGTACTTGAATCACCTATTACAGTCTGAATTCTACCTCAAAGGTCCCAATAATCTGTATAAACTAAAGTCAGTGAAATAGCAGTATGTGGATGGGCTGGATCTTGCACAGGAGGTGATCTTGTCTGACCCATCATGCTTGAAACCTGGGAGCTGCTGTTGTGTCCTCAGTACTGGTGGTGAAGTGAGGTGCAAAACTAACACAGCCTCCAGCCAGGTGGGTCACTTTGAGCAAGGGAAAAAGGTGAATTTCTTGCTGAGGTACGTGACAACACTGAGGCAGAGGTGAAGCAGAGTCTAACTGCATTATTGGAGTCTTACTTTGGTGGGATTACAAAGTACTTAATAATTTTCTTCAGTTCAATCAGTTGGGGTGCTTATGTTCACTGCAAGGGAGCTGTTACATAGTAATATTTCTACGTCCATTTTGGGACCAATTTGTTCAACAGTTTCACTAGAAATGGGCCAATAAAAAAAAGCCTTTGCTGCAGGAAAAATGTTTCCATCTTCCTCACAGCCCTTGAAGTGACTTAAAGATTTTACTTTTGAGACAGTGTGGTAAGGCATAATGTGATATTCCAAGTGTAAATGTTTCACTGGAATCTTTAACAATCATTTGATATAGCTGTTACTGGCTTGTTTCTTGTTCTCATGTGTCTTACTTATACCATTCTTGTACTGCATTTTGGATGACATCTCAAGGTATAGTTTTTTACAATGTCTGTGTTTTTAACTGACTGATCATTTTTGATTTAAAATCCAGCAATTAGTTTGTTCCCTCAGTTGTTTAACTCGCCAATATGGGATTTCATGAGTTGTTGTGTTGCCTTTCCATTTAGTCGTACTGGGTCTTCTCAGGTGTCATTAACTTACAAATATATCAGAATATATGGATGTGAACTTTATCTTCATAGGTTTTGTAAAATACCTAGTTGTCAGAAATTGTACATGCAAAAAAATTTTCAGGACCTGGTCTCTAACAGATTCCCTGTCTTAATAACATCATTTCAGATGAGAAGCTGTAATGTCAGTTAGTTGGTTAATTTGGTCAAAGTGCCACACTATTTTAGCAGAGTTGGAATTTGAATGTGATTATATAGAGTTTTGGTTGCTAACCTCAAGATCTTTTCTCACAAAGAGAAAGGTGACTTAAATTACTATCATGTAAAAGTTGCAGTAGACAGTGTAAATGACAGAGTTAGTTATTGCAGGATTTCCTTCATGCTACACTGCAAGAGAGAAAGACTTCTTCTGGCTGTATAGCTGCTATGGATCATCTTCAGTCACATGGTGTGTTGCTGCTCTTGAATTTCAGATGCAAATTGCTGCACCAGACGTCTTCTCCTGCAGGGATATCTTTTGATCCTGGTACTCCAACTAAGCCTAGCTACACTCGCAGTGCTAGTCTGCCTGCTGAAAGCCATCTGGTGACCTGTGCAAATCCTGCTAAGGTTTCCTGCAAGAAACAGTTGGAGTGTCTGGCACAGCTCTATTCATCGTGTATAGCAGGTGAAGACTTGGGAGATGTGAGACTGACCTTTCCTTGAGCTTTGAACTTGCATGTGTGTTGTGAGAGGGAGGTAGATGAGAAGAGGAAGTTGTGGAATAGTTATAGTGCACAAAAAGAAAAAAATCTGGAGAAATAAACTAAGCCAATGCAATTACTAAAATAAATAAATACTAGGTAAAAGTTTAGGGAAGGAGATGAACCTGATGCAGTCTTCTGAGCTGCAGGAGACTGAAGTTATATGGTCTGAAACTAGACTATTCCATAACACATCTTTCCCATGTTGATCTACGCTGTGACGTGGGGAGGGAGTTCTTTGGTGACTACCAGAGAACAGGAATCTATCTTTTTACCTTTGTGAACTAAAGCAGAACAGCATTGAATAATCCACCTTTAACATCTCATTTACTCTCTTCCAGAAAACCTGGTACCAAATATTTTTCTGGAGCTGTTTTTTGTTCTGCAGCTATTGACATCGAAAGGCACTTCTACTGCAGAAGATGGGGATAGTGACCTTGAAGTCAATGAAAGTAGTAGAGGTAAGCAATAGTACTGAGGAGAAAGAATGTTACTTCCATGGAACGATAATGTGTTATAGACTAGCTTGGAGAGTTAATTTCAGATTACTTAAAAATGCCTTATTACCACTGTGGGATTCATCTGAGATGCTGACAGAAATCTTGCATATATGGAAAATGCTTCCACAGTATGAGAATGGAATTGTTGGGTCCTGTTTGAATCTGATTTCCTGTGTGAGATTTGCTGTAGCAACTTGCTAATGCTAACTTTTAGAGAGAAGGATGGGTATGCTAAAGTTGCTTCTCCATTAGTCCTTGCAACTCAAAAATGCTGTTGATCTGCTATCTACTATGTCTTTCTTAAGCTAAGGTTGGGATATGAGAGCACAGGATCCAACCACATAGATGCATAATTCTTGCATTTGTATTTTGGCAAATTCAGATTTAAACTTGATGCTTTGATACAGATATTAAAACCAAAAGAGTGGCTTAAAGATGAGACACACCACACTCTCCCCAACCCCAGATGTCCCAGTTTGACTGACCTTTGTTTTACTTCTTGCTGAGTCTTAGGGCTAAGATTAGGAACATGAAATCTCTAGCTATGGGAACGGCATCTTATGACTGGTTGTAGTTGGTCTACTTTTTTTTGCCCTGGATCTGCTTACTGTCAGCCAGAATATTGAGAAGGAATCTTTTCTCTCCAATAGAGCATTAAACAGTTCAATTGCCTTTAGTGAGAAAGAATAGGGAATGGAAACTTCTGGAAAACTTAAGAGTACTCTGGAAGACTATTTTTGGTTATGGCAGTTTCTACTTTTCTTAAAAACTTTGTTGGTATTTTAATTTATAAAAAGTGATATGTGCCATTGTCTCATGTTTCTTTTTTTCCCTTAGAAGTGTCAGGGGGACAGCATTTCCAAAGTGTGCACAACTGTGTTTATTTTGCTGTTCAAGTCCTGGATTATCAATATGAGTGAGTTGAATTTCTTTTCCTCTGCTTGTGTCTGCAGTTGTGTGTGGGATTAAGCAAGTGTGCTTTGGTTATAGTGTTTTAGCACTTACAGGCACAGAATTGTTAATTTTCCCTCAAAACATACAACTTGGATTTGTGTATCTGTGAGTTTTCCTTGCACTGATCTCTCCACTGAACTTCGTTGTGATTATGCAGGAACAGGAAAGTCATGGGAGCGATAAAAAATGGTCCTACAGATACCTGTAGGATTTCATGCTGCTTACCTGTGGCTTAGAACTCTTTACTTGGCAGCCTTATAAAACATGAGCAAAAGCATTTCTTTAGGTCTGATCATGTGTTGTTTATGTCTGTCTGTCTGAGTTTTATCCCTGTTGTCTTGGCAGAATTATCTCCCATTTAGAAAAGGGTATGCTGAAGCTTTTGGCTGAAAATGAACGGATTGCATCTTTTTCTCCCACCTTGCACAAGAGGCTCAGGCAGGCTTATGAAAGCAGCACAGCCAAGGTAAAAATCGGCAGACCTCACCTGACATTTCTTCAAACCTTTGTATTGTTGCTCTTTTATTTGCCATGGCTTTGATGTTAAATCTCATTACTCCAGATATCTTGTCATGTTATCTCTGGCAGCTGTCTGAAAGCTCCTTTTTTTTTTCTTGTCAGTGGGGTGAGTGAATTGCTAGGTCCAGTGGTTGTTAGCCATGAGTCACTGCTGGCTATCCTTGCGTTGTGCTCTGGGCCCTGACCTCAACCAGAGACTTTGATAGGGTCAAGTTTTGCCTTTGAGATTCTCATCTAATAAGCATGCATCCCAGGAGATGCAGTATCAGAAGGTAGTTTCAAAGAAGTGGATTTCTTTCATAGATACAGACTCCTTTTAGGCAAAGGAAGTTTCAGAGGAGATGATGCAGATTGTGAAAACTGGTTTCCTTGTGTTATCTTCTAGGTTAGAGAATTAAAGCTGGATGGTAGGAATGTATTTTATATCTCACTTCATCCATCTTTTTAAAATGGAAATTACTCTTGGCAAAGAAAGTACAGTATACTTTCTGAGACTAGGATGTGTCAATAACTGAGCTTTACAGTTGTTAATGTTGTAAATAAAGGTTTCTTGTTGCTTGAAGACATAGGCTTTTTGAATTGGAGAAAGAGTAACAATACAGGAACTGCCAGCCACTATCCTGCATTTTCTGAAGCATGATATTGAAGGTACAATTTGAGTGTTTGCGGATCATTCTTTCCACACTGTATCAATACTGGTTGCAATCTGTTCAGCAGAGATTTAGAGATGAGATGCTTTCTCAGATAATGTTGAGTGATTCTGTCTCTGTAGTGTAATGTAGGTGGTAAAACTGTTGGTGTTTACTAGTAGTTAGTAACTAGGAAGTAGCTTGTGTCTGAACAACTTGGCTAGTGGTATTTGATTTCCTCATCGTGCCTTTTTCCTGCTCTTTTCTGAGTCTCAGATTGGTTAGAGGCATTAGTCTAACGGTTGCTTTTATATTTTTAACAGGTGTCTCTCCTGTTGCCATGCTCTGTACAGTCTGTTTCTTTTCAGCCAGAAACTGATAATCGCTCCAACTTTCCCAGTGATAGAGCATTTCACATATTTAAGAAACAAAGGTAAGTTTCTTCTACTGTTACTCTATGGTTTACAGGGTATTGCCTTTGCATGTTTATGAGCAAAGGATATTAATAATGTTTCATGTATGCTATATGCCATAGAAAAAAAAAATCGAATTTTTCACTCTAATTAAAAGGAACAAAAAAATATCTCTTCTCATATTGACTGCAGGAGCTAAATGCTTAATATCTTTAGAGAAAAACAGCCTAATTCTTCAGGAGTTATTGAGACTTCTGTTAGTGCCAGTACAGTGTGTCACCCTTCTGGATTGCTTCTGCATATAGATCTGGTATGCTTTTATTCTCCCTGCGACCTCTCTCCGTGCTTGCAGCTACAGGGTGAGGGCAGAATGACAAGTTCTCTTGGTCCTTTTTTCTCTCCTCATAGGTATTATTTCATGTGGCTTATTCTTTCCTGCCCTTCAGTCTTCATTGTGTCTGTCTGGTAATGGGTGTTTTGGTCATTCTATCAGAGCTTGGGCATAACAAGCTTAAGCACTTGCTGTCAAAGACATGGAAAATGGAAACTCACTGAAGTACCACTAACATTAATGAGTTTTGCAAAGATATCTGCTTAGAAACTTGAGTTATTTAATCTGAGGTAGATTCTTGCTGGGGAACTTTGGAACAATTGAATATTTGATTGTTGTTGCTGCAAATTTTGAAGAGTGGGAATTCATTCCCTTGAATATCTTGATTCACAGAGATATATTTTACGAACTTCTGCGTGAATGGGAAGATAACCACGAGAAAACTGGCTGGGACTTTGAAAGAGTTCTGGGCAACAAGATCAGGTAGGAGTCTTCTGCAACTTCAGCTATCTCTTTAATGTAGTTGATTTTCTGGTGCAGCATAGTAGACTTGGCATCTCAAGCTCCATGTTTTCTCTGGTCTTCTGCACTGATCTGTAGGGAGCTGTGCTGCTTGGAAGATCCTACCCATGTAAATTTGCTTCTATATTTAAAAGTATCAACTGTTATCTTAAAGAAACAAGCCATAAGTGTCAAGGGCCTAATTTGATCAGTTTTGATGTAACTCTCTCCCCATTCACAGTGACAGAAAGAGCTACCAGTATATTGTGGTCTGGACATTGTTATTGTATACACTTGTGTGTGCATTTCATGGTTCCAATGTCTGACTCCACTTAAGTGTGAAGAGGTGTGTTATATGTTCAGAAGCTGTTACCTCTTCTGATTAATTTCAGGGGATTCCCGGTGTATTGTCTCTGAAAACAAGACAACTGTGTTCTTTCTGTGGAAAACAGACTGTTAAATTCATTTATTGCTTTATCAAAATAGAGTATATATAAAGAAACTACTATGGTTTTGAAAGCAGTTGCCTTGTGGGTTTCTGTGTTAGTTAGCCTGCCCCAGTTACATGTATGTAGGTGGCTTTTCACCACAGGAGCAAAACAAGCCTGAGGCCTAAACTCACAAATTTTCCCTCTCTACTTGAGGCATCAGAAGTAGCACTATTGCTATTTTCTTCTGTGTGTGTGAACTGTCAATTTGCTCTTCTGTGCAGGGAAGAGTGGGAGCTGAATGAGTTCATTCTTCTTCCCCAGTAACAGCATTATTTCAGTAAAGGAAGAGATTCATTTTGTCTCTAGAGTTGTGTTTGCCCTGCAGGTGCTCAGAGAGATTTTTTGTTTCCATATCAGCAGCAGATGGGGCTCAGTGCTTGGGAAACCTACTTGTAAAGATGTTGCTTTTTACAACAGCCTTTGGAGATTGCTTCCTTAAAAGCAGTTATTTTATGCTTTTGGTACAGTTTGAGGTAAGAACAGTATTTTTTATACCATAGAGTTCCAGTCAGAATTTTGTAATCTTTTCCTTTACAGGGCCATGATGGCTCACCTATCTGCAACCTGCAACCACAGTCATTTTGCCAGGCTCTTTCAGAAACAGCTTATCCAGGTAAATGACTTGTGTTTTTTAATGAAGGTATATGTCAAAGCTGATTTGATCCTTCCTCAACCTGAGAAAACAAACTGTGTATTGTAAATTTCTTTGAGATTTTCCTATTGAAACTTTCCTTCGGGAGAGACAAGTTTTTAGGATGAGGATTTCTTTCCTTTTTAAGAAATAATCAATGATAAATTACTGATGAGCTCTGTTTAATTCAGGAATAAGGCACATCATGAGCTGTAAGCATTAATTCTTAGTGGTTATTTATGTTGACCTTCTAATTTTAGTAGAGTTATAGTTTCTGGAAATTTTAAGGATGTGTTTTGATGTATATCAAATGCAGAGGTTCCCATTATGTTCTTTAGCAGCATGAACGTACTACGTGCAGAGTCTCTGGTTCTTCTGTGTAACACTGCACCAGCCTGTTTCTGATACAGTATTGCTGCTGTAATTTAGAGTGGGGCTTCTGGCCAGTTGTCTGACTTAATTGTAACTAAAGAAATGAAAAAGAGAAGATGCTTCTGATTGGAGTATAGATGTTCACTGTCTTATTGATGGGTTCCTTTTGGGTAGCAAAACAGACACAAAACCTCACCTTGAATATCAGTCCACACACATTGCCAGGGAGTTGCAAGCTGTTGGAATGTTGAAAATTTCTCCAGTGTCAAGTCTGAGTTTGCATCAGTGTCCTGTCTGATTGTATGTATGTGTTCATGGAAGTTGTGGGAAAGAGGTGAGATGAACTTAGTTGCATCAATAAGATCTAGTTAAGCCTAGGTGCTGTATTTCTGCTTTATATCTGTGCCTTCTTAGTGAAGACTGCAGGATTTCACAAGGGCAGCCAAAAATCTAAACAGGTAACTAGATGTCTTCGATGAACCTGATGTGTGTGACTAGAAAGTGATTTGCAGAATTGTGGGAAACAGGTCTGTGGATTTCTTGAAAGAGCAAGAAGAATTGACCTTGGCCAGAGTGCTGTGTAGCCGTAAAGATAAACAGCTTGCAGAGACTGAGAGAACTCAGGAGCAGCAGCAGATAACAAACTTGGATGAGTTGGTATAGAGACAGTAGTTTGCATAGAGACAGTAGTTTGTAACTGTGGCCAAAAGGTGATTGTTTGTGTAATGAGGTCCAATAATATTCATGTACGTACACTTAGGAAATATATAAAAGTAGCTGTGTGAAATAGAGATATAGCTATATATATATAATAAAAGTTTTTACTCTTATCAATTCGGGATCTTCGCCTGCTTCTTATCAAGTCCATCCCAGCAACAACAACACAGAATGTTGTTTGTTTTATGATACTCTTGCAGAAATGAACTGTGACTGAGGATTTGTGTCAAGTCTTGCAATTTAAAGGCTGAGAAGCATAACAAAGTGTTCATTTGGGGAAGGAAGGATGCTCTGGAATAAATGGACCTAATAGTTGCTTACTTCATATGCATAGTTAAATGTTGCTTTTTAGTATGCTCTCTCATTAAAACTATCCTGACTTAGATTCAGGGATGTGCAGTCATCTTTTCCCTTTACTCAGCATTGGCTAGGAGTATATACTCCATTATGTCTGAAGTACTGTGTCCAGTCTTGGGCTCACTGCAACAGAAAAGAAAGATACGGAGTTCCTAGAGCTATGTAACTGATTAAGGGACGGGAGCATTTTTGGTATGAAGAGAAGCTCAGACACCTGGGACTATTCAGTCTGGAGAAGAGAAAGCTCCAGGTTTTCTTAACACTGTGTTGCGAATACCTGCTGGGAGAGAATGAAACAGAGGGAGTCATATTCTTCTCAGTCGTGCTCACTGACAGGACATGAGGCAATGGACACAAATTGAGGAAAAGGAAATTCCATCTAAACAGAGGAAGACATTTCTTTACTCTGAGGGTGTTCAAACACTGAAGCAGGTTGCATGTTTTGGCATGAGGAGGAGTTGTTCTGTCGGTGGGTACCTGAAAAGTTCATGCTTGAATTACTCCAAAAACAGAGCCTTGTGAGGAAAGGATAATATGTTGGGTGAAAGATGAAGTGAAATGATGTCTTGACACAAATTTTCCACCTCCCTACTCTTTCTGTCTCCTAAAGATGTGTAAAGGTCCTATTGGTGGTGGCGCAAGCTGGGGAGACACTCCAGACCAGGATGTCCTTAATATGCTGGGTTCTGATAATCTGAGCCGTCTGAAGAGGCTGCAGGAAAGATTTGTTGTTCCTCAGAGCATCAGAGGACCTTGTCCACCCCCTTCATTCCCAGGGTGCCAGCAGTTCTTCAGGGACTTCATCCTCAGCGCAGGAAGGTTAGCTGCCTGTGCTTGCTGTTTCCTCTGTGAAATGTGGGGGCAACAGGGGCACCAGCATGTTGCTCTTGCAGCAGGGAGTTATTCAGAAAGACTGGGACTAGACTATATGGTAATATATGGTAATAATTCTTTTTCTGTAAAACCATAATATTTTCTCAGAGGCTGTCAGCATTTCCCAGTGCCAAGGCATGTATGTAGTGCTGCCTAGCAAGGACATTGGACTGGACAAGTTCTTCTTGTGTGATAGTGCATGAAGCCCGGAGTACAGGATGAAGCCAGGCTTATGGTTTTGTTTAAGAAGTTTTTCACAATTCACAGCATGGAGGAATTCTGATCTATGGGAGATTTTAATCTTGTATTCAGTTACTTTACAGTTTCCTGCTTAGACAGATCAATTTTATTACCCTTATGCTGAGACTTGCTAAATAGCATCTCTTTGAAAAAGTACTAAAGAAGTGGAAATGAAGGGGGTCAGCCAGTACTAGTCTTGTCTCTTGCTTTCTTGTCTGTCTGTCTCTTACATTGGGCGTCTGCTGATGCTTGTTACAACTCATGAAACAAGCTTGAAATTTTGCAGTGTGTTAGTTGAGGTTTTACTGCTGTTTTCAGCACAGTCTGAGTCATCATCATCTTTTGCTGAAGTTACCAGTTCAACCAGCACCTGATGGATAGTCTGTGCCTCAAGATACTTGAACTGAATGGCCTTACTCTGGTGGAGCATGAGCACAGTGATGGGGAAGCAGATATGGATGAACAGGTAAGCTTGTTTTTTTTCAAACACATCTAGCAGGAATGTCTCTGAGCTGTTACAGTGCCCAAACAATTACTGGCTTAATTGTGAGTTGCTTGGACCTTCCACTACTGAATTTGCAGGACAAGAGCTTCTTGGTTTTGTTATAACTCAGGTTAAGGAAGTCCGATCCCCTTGCCACTTACCTGCATGCTTCAGGGTGCTTCACAGAACTGTGTCATAAGACATAATGCACAACAGTTCGGAAAGTGGTAACCTCCTTTTTAGGATATTAGTATCCATGAAATGACTAAGTTCAGTTGTTGCACTCAGTCGTAATAGCTCCTTGTTACTTTTCCATGTAGAAATATTTTAGTTTATATTGTATAGTACTGTAGTCATCCCTATTCATAGCTGTTCAGATGTTTCTTCACTTAGCTATACCTATCAGAAGTGTCACAACTTATAGTCTGTTAGCAAAGTAGCTGCCAAAGGTTCATGAAGACTTGCAGTGGTAGTGGTATAAAGCCGGCCATGTGAGATCAGCTCTCTGTCCCCTTATTGACTCTAAAGGTCTTAAGATGTGATTGAGCAGCTGCTTGTTTTAGAAAGCTCTTGAAAAATTTCTTCTTGTGATGAAGTGAAGCAATGGAGACAGAAACAATTTAAAATGCTTGATAAATAGGTATTTTGGAAACTTACCTTTATTAAAAGCAGTGATGAAGCTACATGGTCCTTAAGGGAGTAAAAGTTTACTGTAGGTATTTGCTTTGCCAGTTTAGAGTAGCATTGCCTCAGCTTGCTTTTCTTCATTTTAGGATGAAAAGAAGCGCTTTACTGTGGTCTTGTTAAGTCTACGACTCCTCGCCAAGTTCCTGGGGTTTCTTGTTTTCTTGCCATATCGTACTGTGGAGCAGCCAACTAGAGACTTGCAAGATTCTGCATTAGCATTAAGAAACCAAGTAAGAAACCTAATATTGCCTTTTGCTTGACAGGCGGGTTTTCTAATCCAAGGAGGGGATTATGAATAGTCGTGCCCTTTCAAAGTGAGCGAGTGGTTCCTGGGATGGTGTTTTATGGTTCTGTGTTCCCTACTGCATGTTCTGGGGTTGGGAACAAAGGAAACAAGTTTGTGTAACCTAGAAAAGAGGGAGCAATGCACCAATGGTAAGGCACTCAGTCTTCTGTTATTTCTGCTAGTCTGGGTGTGTCATACCAGGACTCTGACCTTGCTCTATTTATAGACTAAAATCCAGTTTTCAGGAATGATTTTGTTAGTTTTGCACCCGTCTCCTGGCAGTGTGTCATTCTGAATGAAACGACTCCACTTGTACTTAGTCAGGCTTATAGCTTTGCTTTTGAAAGTCCCAGTGGGACATTTGGATGCAGTCATAGTGTGGTTTTTACCTCTGCTCATGTGCAAAGAAGGGTTTTCATTAGCCAGAAGTCACCTCTTATGAGTATAGAAGATGAAATCCTAGAAAGAAAAGTCAAGATACAGATAAAAATTGTTCTTTAAGTATCAAAAGATAACTTCAAGCTGCTGCTATAACTTGTGTTGCCCTTTAAGACCCTGCCTATACTGGATATATTGAAGCTTCTGAGGCAGTCTGTTCGGGATCAGCGTTCTATCCTCACTATTCCTTGGATTGTGGAGTACCTTTCCCTTGTGGATCATATTGCTCCTTTCCTGGATTATTACAGGAAAGTATTTGGTCTGTTGCTGCAGGTATACAGGTAAGAGGCTGGGAAAGTGTATGTATTAAGAACTTTTCTGTGAATGTTTATTTAGTTGAGGTACCTGATGTTTGAGAATGCATGCTGGAACTAGTTTGAGATTCTTATAAAAAACAGACCGTGAGCACTTCTTATATTAAGCTTACATTAAGCAAAGGGAGCAGATCTTAAACTTGGGAATTAGTATTTGATTCAAATATGTATTTTTTAATTAAGTAAATAAAACTCTTCAAATCCCCGCTTGCTCATTCCACATCTGCAGCTGTGAATTTTAAACCTTGAATTTGCTCCTTACACCTAAAAGATTTCCAATGCCTAAATAATCTTCTAGTTTACTTTCCTATATACATGAGGAAAATTTGAAGCACATTCTAGAGAATGACTTTTCCAGTGTAAACTTAAGACAACATATTATTCAGGTACATATGAAAAAGTAGAGCTTACTCTTCACTCTTTTGAGAGGCATGCAAGGAATGTCTACATTGTGACAAATAGTATAATTAGAAAATGAATTGTTTGGGAATTTCTTTCCTTCATGAAAATTGACCTACTGAAAACTAACACTCTCCCTTACCACTTCTGCTGCATGGCAGGTTAATGGTCCTTTCTGAAGATAAGGAGATGAGTTTCCTGAACAAGCTGCTGATCCTGGCAGTTCTTGGTTGGCTTTTTCAGGTAGAGTCTCCTGTATGTGTACAGCTCTTCCCTGAAGAAAAAGAAAAAAAAAACCAAACCAAAAAAATCCTTGAATTATTAATGAATGTTTTGTCTGATAAAGGGATGGTGTGTGATGAATTTCTAAAATTCTTTAGTGCCTCCAGTTGGAAGCAGGGTAACTACTTAGCGGGAACCTATTGGAAAGGTGAAAGATGATGTATGGGGAGGGTAAGGAAGGTGGCTTATGTTACTGTGATCAAATTAAATCAAATTTAATTTTATGTAAAGGTTCTCAGGACAGAGAGGATCCTTAGTGCTACCTGGGGGTTTTTTTGCAGGGTGGTGGGATTTTACTGTCCTCTTATCAGAAACGGCGTAAGTTACCGACTGTTGTTTGGGTTGTAACTGCTGGGTTTTCTGTTTCAGGTTCCATCAGTCCCTGAAGAGTTGTTTTTTACCCCTGATGATAGGCAGGAGAGATTTATGATGGATACTGTGACATCTGCTCAGGCTTTGGTGAGTTAGTGCAGTACTATGTCCTCTGAATCTGTGGATAAAGATGGACCTACCACTTTCTCAGGGGTTTTAAGATCTTATCAAGAACTTGCCTTCAGAGCAGCTGCATTGTGCATTCATAGGCTAATGGATGTGATGCCATAGTTTGTCCAAGTGCCTCAGTTGCATTTCATCCTGGGTTGTGAACTCTGTGTTACAGCTCTGGGTTTTTTGTCAGGCAGAAGCCATCTCACCTGCTGCAATAGTTTGCAGAATAGGTGCCAAGTTGTGCTGGAGGATCAGATGCTGTTTTCCTACTCACTGATTATTGCAGTACAAGGTGAGCCGATAGATCTGTAGCTCTTCCCAGAAATAAGTAGTAGCAATGGTAAACAGAAATTGTGAGATGGGACTGTAAGAGCAAGGTTGCTGTCACCTGTTTTCCAGTTGTGTGATAAAGGGTAGCTGAACTGAAAATAGTATGATCCTTGAAAAATGAGGAGTGTATTTACTAAGACACACTGCCTGCCTGGGTGGGATCTGAAGTTCCTTTTCCTCCCATGGCCCTGCCTGCCAGTGTAACACTGGGCTGACATTACTGCACAGCCTGGTGTCCCAGTGAGTCTGGGGGAAGGCACCTGTGCAGGGTAATGCATAGCAGATGTGCCTCATTTATTTTCCTCAGTGGGTAGGTTTCTCCCTTATGAGTAGCAGCTGTGGCAACAGTCCTGGTTCCCTTCCTTAACCAGCAGCTTTCAGCTGTGCTTTGACAGTGATCAGGAGCAAAGGTTCAGCTCGACTAAGGGAAGTTCCTTTCACTCCACTAGAGCAGTTCATTTTGTGTTAGAGTGCTTGATCAGACACTTGGGCTACGAAGTTGATAATTTTACTGCGTACTTGGAATCCAGTTATTGTTTTCACAGAAGGGGAGCCCTGAAACCTGACTAGGACCATATGTATAGGCTTTCTGACTTGAAGACTGTTTTCTTCCTGTTGTATCCTTTCAGCATTTCCTTCATTTTCTCACCAGGACTCTGTACCCTTGGTGGATCAGCAGTTACTTTATACCTGCTGTCCCTATCTTGGTGAGTATTTTACTTAGGTTTGCTATATAAAAAACCACAAAGCATATTAGTATATATTTATTTTTAGTCAGTTAGTTGTTTATATTTGTCCTTTGGGTACTGTGAGTTCTTGGATCATCTTTCTCACTCCTCACAACTCTGGGTCTCAGTTGTGTATGAATCAACCTTGATAAAAAGCTGTATCGCAGAAGCTCATGCAGCTGTAAATACTGTCTGGTGAAGCTGGGAGAGGGAGGCTACATAGTCAGGATAGGTGATCTACAGGGCTTGAATACAGAGGAACAAGGGAAGCCAGCCTTAAAAAGCTGGAAGGAAGCATTATAAGGAGTAAGTGTACAAGCCTTCCATCCCAGGTATAGGGAGACCTGTTTGTACTGTGAGGAATGTCTTGGTCCTTGAGCATATTTCTGCTGAAGAAAAAAGGGGAAGAATCCTTTTGTGTCCTTGTGTTTTGTCAGGTTGGTGTTTGAGGTGTTTTTTTTCCTGGGATCTGTCTGCTGTTGGTAAAATTCCCCTCTGTAGATAATATAGTCACAAATAGTGAGATGGTGCTCTGCTTCTTGGGACTTAGTAGGAAACCTGTGTTAAACCTGCATCACGAAAGCTTCTTGGGGTTGAACATGTTGTCAAGCTTTTCCCCTGATATTTTCTCCTGCCCTGGTTGGAATTTTTTGTTGTTTTTCTTGCCTTCTTGTCCTTGTAGACTTTACAGTTCTTGCTTGCCACACTAAAAAGAGATGCATAAAAATGACTGCTCCTTGATCCTTCTGAACAAGTTCCGTGTGTTAGGGAGCTTTTCTGGAGCCTCCTCTTTTCTGTTCAGTTTTGCCTGCCTTGCTATGCCCTGCCTGTTAAATGTGTGGGATATCCCTCTCCTTTTCTAAAACTTCGCATTTTGTGGAAGTTGAGAGAATCTGCTCTAGGAATAGGACTTGCAAAATGAAAGTCTCTTTCTCAAGTTTTGATTTTTTTTTCCCCTTTCTTACGGCAATGATGACTGCTTTTGCATGTTTTCCTCTACAGGTGAGCTGCGTAAGCTACTTGCCTCTTTTGTGGCTGGTAGCGGAGCAAAAAATGGGGGCTTTATAAGGAAAATCACTCCCACAGCTGCAGAGTCTTTAGCACCCAAGGCTGCTGTCACACAGCGGAAACTGCAGGTAATGAAATTAGGGAGTCACAGGGGGAAACAGGGCAGGAGAATTTGCTTGTACAGTGGTATCTTAATGCCAGGGGAAGAAAAGAATGGGCCCAGACAGCAGGGAACCCTGCGTGCAACAGCCAGTTATCCTCTCCCCCTGTTTTTCTGCTACAGTCACGTGGCTGGGATACCATGAGGGTGTTGAAATCCAGATTACTTCAGTAAACAGTCTTGCAGTTGGAACAACTAGTGTGTTTATGTCTGCCTCTTCTTTGACATAAAATGTTGTTATGTTTCTCATACTTTGTTTTGGTTAGATTGTAGCCATGCTTTTCACTGAAGGAACAACCTGTGTAGCAGCCTACAGGATTACCAACCTGAAAAATCCTCTTAAAAGGGAGGATCCTTTCTTTCCAAAACAAGCCCTATGTGGTGACTCACTACAGTAGGTGCTGTCAGAACTCTCCCATTCTTCCCTTTGCAGGGCATTTGCTTTTGTAGCTTCAGAAAAAACCCTGATAATGAGCTTGGGTTAAATCGCTAGACGGGAATAGGTAGTAAATCATTTACAGGGATGATCAATGATGCAGTAGCAAAATGTTCTAGTGTAGGCAAATTGCATGCCTTTTAGTACATTTCCAGGTGGTAGTTCTGTCCATTCCTGTGCTGATGAGAGAAGGATCTGAGTGAAATGTTCTAATCAATTCTTCAACAGGTAGAGTTGGAACAGGCCTTCTTCCACAACCAGCCTTCTTCCCTACGGAGAACAGTTGAATTTGTGGCAGAGAGGGTCGGATCCAACTGTGTTAAGCACATCAAGTAAGTGCTGATAATCTGTTCTGTAACTTGAGAAGTAACTTTACATTATAATGAGGCAAAGAGTTGATCCTTTGGACTTGTGTGTATGAGGGAAAGAAAGCTTCCCTTAGAGTATGCTGTGTAGCAGACCACCAAGGCTATATAAAATTATGACCAGAAATGTCTTATTATTATTACAGAGAGGGATTTGTGAAGGGATGTAGAGAGGATGGTCATATGAGGGTGGGGCACTTGCTGTGTGAATGTAGTGCAGCATTTTGAGACTTTATATCCCTTTCAGAACATACTTGCTAATGATGGGAAAATCTTGTGTCAGAAATGACCTCTGGAGGTCATTGCATCCAAACTCTTGCCCAGAGAAGGGCTAGCTTTTAGATTAGATTGGGCAGTTTTTTCAGATGGAAACGTTTCCATCTTTTAAGGATGGGGATTCAGCCAGACTCTTAGTACCATGTTCCAAGGCTTCATTTTCCCAGGATTTGTGCAAAATATTTCCTTATACCTTATTAGAATATCCCTTGTTCCAACTTGTGCATATTGCCAGCTAACCTTCAGCTGTGCTCTTCCTTGAAATAGTGTTGTTCTGTCTTCTCTCTAACCTTTCCTTCTCCCTTCACCATTATTGTTTCTCCAGGCTAAGTGAAACTGGCTCCCCCAGTCTCCATGTAGGCTGTGTGCTCCAGCATCCCAGTTGTCTTAGTGATTTTTTTCTTTTCTCCTGCAGTTGCTCAAATTGTCAATGTCTTTCTTGTCCTGAACACACTACTCCAGATGCAGCCTTACAGTGGTGAGGGAAGCAGTAACTTCCCTTGACTTGCTGGCTCCACTGTTTCTATTGTCAGCCCAGTATAAGGTTGGCTTTCTTTGGACAATTACCTTGTCTACTGGGAACCCCAGATCCTTTCTGCAGGGCTGCCCTGTAGCCAGGAGGCACTAGCCTGTACAGGTGCACAGTTGCCACCTAATTGTCAGCCCATTTCTCCCCCTTTTCACAGTCCTCCTGCATGGCAGCCCTGCCCTCCAGCATGTCACTCATGAGCTTGCTCAGGGTTTGCACTGTTCTGTTGTCCAACTTGCTGATGATAATAAATGGTATCATCCCATAAGGAACGCTGGTTGTGATGGGCTGCTGTGGACATCTTTGAACTTTTGAGCAGTATCCATACAAGATTATTGCTACCAGAAAGGATATCTATAATGAAATATGTTTCTACTAAAATGAAAGGGTCTTGAGTCTTAGTACTATTTGATATCTTTATTGCTGCTTTCTTCCTTACATACAGCACAAGGAGATGGTGTAATACTAAATGCAGTGTGATGGATTCTTTTTCAGCAGAGCGGTTTATTGCATTTGAGATAGGTATCCACCTAAACTGGGGAGGACAGCTGGGTACTGTTAGTGCTCATTGTTTCTTGTATTGATTTCAATCTGTCTGATTGTTCTTGTTTTCTTTACAGGGCAACGCTGGTAGCAGAGTTGGTTCAAAGGGCTGAGGCCATGTTGCAAGATAAAGTGAAGGAGGATGCTGCTAATCATGACAAACTGCTTGAAGAGGTGTGCACTCATCTGTATGAGGAAGGGGCCCAGGCACTCATCAAAGGCAGAGAGTAAGGAAGAAAAGTTATTTAAACTTCTGCCTTCCCGTCTCTTCCTGCTGAAGAATCTGTAAGCCTAATTTAGCTTAGCCTGCCATGCTCAGGTTCTGGTAATTATAAACCATGACCTCTGCTCTTCTTGAGCATGACTGTCTGCTGTGCCTTCTGGCCAGTTCATGCTGTATTTGTAGGAAGGAGTAAAGGTGCTATGTGTCCCTCTGCATCCAGCTCCAAACATTCACTGCAGCTGTTGTATTTCCTCTCTTTGGAAAACTGATATTGCAGCTTGGTGGCTTGTAGTTACCCTTTCCTTGTCTGGTTCTTTTGGTCTGATTCATTGTATTGCTATGTAATGAACTGCTGAGTGTTGTCCTAGAGCTTGGACTAATTCTGTGACATGCTTCCTTTCTTGCAGATTCTGCAAAAAGAAAGGTCCTGAGGCAGTAAGGGTGTTGTTGCCAGAAGAGACATCTGCAGCAGTATGTGTAGCCACTAAAACTTATTAAAGTCCTGTCTTTGAGTCTGGATCATTAGCATTTTTCCATTGCTGTTTCACTTATCCCTTAATAGCTCCGATCAAGGGAACCTATTGATGCTCTCATGGGAGGACTGATAGCTAAGGAGAGTCACTTCTACCAGGCTGCCTTGCATATTCTGTGTAAAGTGATACTCTAGCACATATCTAACTATTGAGACTAGAATGTTATATAAATTGCATTTGTCTTGCAAGGATAATGCTTTTGCTTTAGCACTAAATTCTACAAGAGTTGATGAGGTTTGGAAAATCAAAATAGGTCAGTCTTATCGCTCAAACTAGCAGTTCCCACAGAGGTGCTGGTGCTCTGTTTAATCACTGCATGCCAAAATCAAGGGTTTTTTTCCTCTAGACTTCCCACTGACTTTTCACTGACTGTTCTGCTTTGGCTGGTAGTAAAGCTTATATCATTTGTTATGCTCCCTGTACAGGTTTTAAGTAGCGCAGAAAACATTGCTGTGGAACTGGCTATTGAGAAAGCCTGTGGCTGGCTCTCTGCCAACATTGCAGGTGAGTCCTTTTACTTTGAACTGGGGTTTCTAACATGGGCATTGTACTCTTTCTTTTTTTCCCCCTGAGATCAAGGGACAGACACTGCTATAAAGTACTTGGTTGTACTCATTTTTCTTTTAGTGGCAATTATACAGATGCTCTGTATCTCCTTGTTGAGGAAAAAGAATGATTTCTAGCTCTAAGAATCTTCTTCAGGGATCTTTTGAGCTTGGCCTATGAAGTGATTTTTAGTTATGGAGTCCTGTAGTATGGTGAGAATAAATGTTATGGACAGCTTCTTCTGGAAATGTCATCTAGGTTGAAGTTGTCTTACCACTTCCCATATGTGATAGACAGCTGCTCTCTCAAGCCACCTTGTGGTTCTCCTATACAGAGATCTGAAATCTTCTGTAAAACAAACACTTCTTGGACGGGATGTCTTTTCTGCAGGCTGAAGGCAAATGTGGTGCTTTTACTCTGTAATACTGCTCTGGCAACTCTTCAGAATTTTTGAAAACCTATTGTTTGAAGAGATTGTGCCGAATCCTTTTGTGGGAATATCCAAGCACCATTTGCAGCCACAGGAGTTTAGTGCTTTGGATGCTGATCAAAACTTACTTTGGTACAAGGCATATGGGCACAGTGGTTGAACTGGTGTGATCACACTGCCTCAGCTTTCTACTTTGGCATCTACTTTGTCTTAGCTACTATGTTTTTTAAACCCACTGAAATATTTTGATGGAAAATGAGATGAGTTGCCAGTGGTACCTGTTTGTAATGGGTGGCTGTGGCTTAAAACACCCTCTCCGCATGTGCCTCTGCCCATTAGATAAAATGGGAGGGGTTTGAAAGTGTAAACTATCTTGTCGTTATTTGCCATGGCCCTCAGAGTGAGAGGTTAATAGTGTTTGGAAACAGTTCTATGCTTCACTGGAGAGAAGGATTTTGTTCCCTGTTCTCTGTAGCACTCATCAAAAGAGAAGTGAAGGCAACATTCAACAGAATGCTTAAAGTCCCAGGATTTCCCTTGCCCAGTGAGGATGCTGTGGAGCTGAGAAGGGACTGCCCTGCAGGCTGTCAGCACTGTGCTCCATTTCCCTCCCAAATCATCAATGAGATTAAGGTAGGTAGTGTTCACTTCTGGCTTGCCCTATCTCCCTCTCTATTTTTCACATTGGTGTTTTTTTGGTTCACTAGTTATGGCTTTTTTTTCATTTGTTTTCGTTATTGTTTTACGGAGCTTTGTTTGTTTGAGGGTTTTTTAAGAGAATGTTCTGGTTTTAAGGAACTGGCTGCGGGGAGTGTTCAGAAAACACAGTGGAAAGTTCTGAGGTGTTTTTTAAGCACCTGCTCGCTGTCTGATCAGAGTTCCCTGTTAGGAATACTGTCTCAAATACAGGATTTCTAGTAGCATTGGCAGTGTGGCCTTTTTGATACATTTAGCATGAGAGCCATAGTGTGGTGAGTGTTGTGTACAGTTGTATGCTGAAGAGTCAGCATACGAAAATAGTTACTTTTTTGTAGATCTACTCTTTTTATGGAGTCTCCTGGACTCTGCTTAGAGTATTTGCTGTTGGCCCTTTCAGTTCTGTAGAACTTAGTAGACTGTCCCATATTATACACCAGAAATTCTTCATTGAATTAAGTGCCACATTAATCTGTACAGAACTGTTAAAAGCTATTTGCCATTCTGCAAATTCACCTTCGTTCAGCTATAATTAGGGAGAATCAGAGTATCTTAAAAAGAAGGTGATGATATGGACCTAATTTAAGCATTAGATCCAATCAATTTTCTATTCAAGCTGGTTCAGGTTATATTTTAATCTTTTCTCCCAGGCTTTTAACCAGTCACTGTTCTTGTGAAAATGTTGCAATCATATAACCTATGTAACCCATGGGGAAAAGGGGAATTCTGAACAACTCACTTCTTTACCATGATGTATTCTGCCTCTCTTTTTTTTTGCAGCTGTTTGTCTGTTTGAGCAGTAATGTTGGGTATCACTGTGTTTGCTTTCCCAGCAGTTGTGTGAGAACGAGTTCACATCCTTTAAAGCTTTTTTGCTTGTGCTAGAATAAAAAGAGGAGGATAAGTTGTGTGAAGAAGCCTCCATGTTGACACTGGAGCTTCCTTGACAATATAAGAGGGCTCTGGATTTCTCTAGCAGTTCTACCCTGAACTTGCTTGCCCTGCTGCTAGATTTATCTAGACCTTTCAGAACTAGTGTTTTTAAGGAAGATGAACTTGTTGCCATCATTGAATTTGACTACGTAACATTAGTGAGAGCTGTGGTAGAAAATCATACCTTGGTAAGGTTGTGAAAAATTCAGCTTTAATCTGTTCTAAGAAATGTATATACGAGCTTTTTTTAAAAAAAAAAAAAAAGAAGAAGGAACTACTTATGAACTGCTCTGTCATAGGTCCAAAGATCTGTTTGTGGAAGAGAAAGGTACTAATATGTAGGTTACTGCTGTCTTTTTTGTCAAGGATGTGCTCTGTGTTGCTGTGGGCCCACGGGATGAGGATGAAGTGATTGACTATGTCTGGTTGAAGTGCTTGCTAGGAAGATTGAGTCAGACACTTCGATGCAGAAAGGTAAAAAGATGTAAAAAAGCATCAAAAAAACCCTTGGACAGACTTTGAGCTGTTTCAACACCTGTAGTAAACTTGTTAGTTGGTCTTGCCTCACAGCTGAGCTCAGTTGAGTGTTTTCTGTTTTTTGAGCTCCAATGTGGCAATGTTGCACTGCATTTTTTAATACTGTGTAGATCTGCTTGTTATTTCAATTCACCATACTGGGTCCTCTCTATAATATATGATCTTTTCTTGTCTTTCAGTCTTTAATGGTCTCCTGATTACAGCTCTGTACTTCTTGCTGTAAATTGCCTGCTCTTCTCAGATATTTTTATCCCTTGTGAAGCCCTGTTTTGTCCAGTCTGCATTATGGGCACAGAGATACAACTTTTTTTTGTGTTTTCCAGTTCATGTGTCCCACATCAGAACAGCAGCTGGCAAAATGCACGGTTGAGTTGGTTTCTTTGCTGGGTAAGTCAGTCATGATAAGCTGTTTAAGAATGAAATCTGTTATTAAAATTCTCTTAAATCCTTGAGGTCAGAGACTGACGTATTTAGAGCTTGTGGATGTTTGATTCTCTTTTGTGTCTGCAGATTTTTTTCTTCTAATTTGGGTAGTTGCTCTTATTCCCCTCTACAATATGTACATTCAGCATTGTGCAGTTACTAACCATCCTTCAGATCTGGCTCACATCTCCATTTTTATTTATTGATTCCTTCATTTAAATATGGGATATGTTTTCCAGTACTTCTGACTCTGAAAAATTATGGATGAGTTTGTTGGGTTTTTTCCTAAAAGTAAGGGCCTTTTCCATTAATTATGCTTTTATGGCTTTTTTGTTTGGTTTGGGGTTTTTTTAAAAAATTAAAGTAACTTGTTTTCTGTGTATTGTGACTTCTGTGAGCATTTTCAGTGTGTTATTTTTCTCTTGCTCTAATGTGTAAACACAATGTTCTTCTCAGCAGGAGCTCGTCATCTGAATGTAGATGTTTTCTTCATGGCAACCTTCTAATTTCCAGGGTTTAGAGCCTTCTTAAGTTTTATACGTAATTCATTTTTTCAGAAGGCAGTTCACGTCTGAATATTGTGAAATTTATTCTGGGGGGCAGGAGTGTAAATCTGCCCCATTCCATTAGACTGTACCAAGGAAGATCTGGTATCTTTCATCTGTCTGTGTTTAGCTGCAGTTAAACATGGTTCAGCTTTACTTTCTCTTGTATGAAGTTATGTAACTGCCAATAGTCTGAACTATGGACAACTGTTGAATATGGTTATAGATTTAAAAGTTATTTTACTGTGTTACTGTTCTCTCCTTTGGAGTAACACCTAGATTCTCTTTGATTAAATATTACACTGACTTTTACGCAGTCAGTTGTCTTTCAAGACTTGGGACTATATGCAAACCAAATGGTATTCTTTGTCTGAGGAGTATAAATCTCTTCCTGTGTAATATTTGTTGGTATAGTTTCAAAGCTCATAATTTTGTATATTTCTAAACTTCAGTCCTCTTAGGTTCACTGGTTTGTACTCACTAAGTGTGCTGTTGTACCAAGATGATGACTATAAAAGGAAATAATGCATCCATAGAAGTTCATTTTTTATCCTTTTCTTCCAGTTTCAGGTCGTGTTCCTCTGAGTCTTGAGATCAAATCCCCAGAGAAGAGCCCTGAGAGGCTGCATGTAAAGAATAATCCCATCTATGGCCTTCTAAAGCTGCTGCTCTCTGTCTGGAAGGAGGACTTTGTGACACCCATTCCTGTGCACCTGATCTTCAGCAAGAAGAACATTAGTTACCTTGCAGAAGTTAAGCAGCCAGAGGTAAAGCTTGTTGGAATCTGTGGATCTGCCAGTTGTCTGCTCTGCTTGGATAGTTGTGTGTGAGTTCCGCCTGCTCCAGTGTTTCCTGCAGGCTTGTGGGAACCAGGCCAGTGGAGTTTTTTCTGCTCTCACATGGTGCTCTTTCTGCGGGGTAGGGTAAGAGAGGACTGTGTACCACTTGTCAGTTTGATACTACTTGCACTGTTTGATACCTGTCTGGCCAGCTCTTGGGAAGGTACAGTTTCATTTAGGGACAAATGGCAAAATGGCCCATCTGGCCTGGGATATGATGAGGACTGGGCACGCGTGACTCTGGAATTGGTTGCATTCTCGTGTCTTTCATCAGCTTGCATTTTTGCAGGCATATTGGTGCTATGCACACTCCAGCTATGAAGCTGAAAATCACCCTATTTAATTGCAGGCTAAAGCCAGTTTATTTCAGAAGGTAAAAGAATAATTTTTCAAGCTGTCCTTGAACTGGCAGAGATTAAATACTTGGTGTGTTCGGAGACAGAGAATTGGAAATTTTGGGACTTTCTGATAGGATACAATGTATGAACTAGAAGAGTTTTGTACTCTCGTTTTGGATGTTGCTCTTATCCTCATTGTCACGCCCAGATAAATAATGTTTGCTCTTTTTTGCCACATTCCGATCTAAAAAGAAAAATGTGAGTTGTATGTGGATAAAGAAACAAACAAAATCTATTTCGTCTTTTTTTTTTTTTCTCTTCTGCAGTGGGATTTGTTCCTTTTCATGCTTCATGGTCTTGTAGAACATGAACTAATGAGAACTAGTGAAATAGAGAGTTGCCTGCATAGCCTTGAAGAGCTCCCTTGGCCCTCAGTAAGTAATTAGATGTGTGTGAACATTAAGTGAATTAAAAAGTGAAGCTATATAAACAGCCAATCCTTGCATTTCTGTTCCATATAGATAAGGCTTATAACCTTCCTGTCTGTCATTCCTGCTTAATACAGCCCAAGGACTGGCTTCCAGCAAGCTTGTTACTGTTGTTGATGATGTTTGGCTGAAAGCTATACTTGGGTCAATCCAACACTGCCCGTGCAGTGGAAATATTTTCAAGAAAATTGTAAACCACTTTGGAAACCAGCTGGCTCGGTTAGCAGCTCTCAGTTCTAGCCTGACTGTGCTTGCTGCATTCCAGCTGAGAATGACATGCTGGGAAGGGTCTTAACTGACCCTGTGAGCACTTAAACCCCTGTGCCTCCTACCACCAGTGTGAGAGGAGTCAGACTGTGCTAGAGGAGTCACACTATTTTGGCCAAAATGTAAGAAAACACCCCAATGCCTTGCTAAAAATGAGCAGTATTTCAAGGCTGGTGAGTTGCTTGCATGTTGGAGATGTTGAACCATTTAAACTGTGGCAGTGATCTTTTCTGAGAAAGGTATTAGTGTTAGAGGGGAAACTGAATGTGTAGGCCTATAGGCATTCGTCTTTGCATTGAGTTCTGTAGCTCATCTAGGCTCATCACTGGAAAACCATCAACATGTTTAACTTTGTAAAGTTCTTTACTAGAAAAATTAAGTAAACCTCTTTGTTGACATTTGTTAATAAGGATTTTCTGGTTTGTATTTGTTACAGGATTTCTTAAAAGACCTGAAAATGCTGTCCAGAGTGTTTGTATTAGAGCATCATAGAGAGGAGCCCAGGACTAACCCTTGTGAGCTGACCAGACAGTCTCTAGGTACTGTGACTGCACAAAGTTAGCAGGAGGTGGATTCTGTGAACAAAAATTACTAATGAAGACACAAATGGGATTTTTAGTGTATCTGAATGGATTGGGAGCTCTTTGTTGGGAGCACACTACAGATAAGAGGTCACTCTATGCAGAACCTGCACTGATCGTTCAGTTCATGGACATTTGCTGTGGTGACTATGCTGAAGGATTTATATCAGCAAATGGATCTCCAAGTCAAAAGTCCTTTAAGCACCTTGATCGTGGCTCAGAGCAGCTGTTCTTTAGACTCACAGGCACTTTTTTTTATTTGTGCAGCAACAGGCTGTGACCGAACCCAGGAATCAATTCAAGTGGACAAGATCCTGTGTAATCAGAGAGATGGTTCCTTGGTGGCTCTTTCTTCTCTTAACATGATGTGATTTCTCATGCTGTCTTTTAAGAAAACCTCTGCTGTCAGGGGAAGGAAAAGGTGAATCTGTATGACAGAGTTGTGCCTATATTTATTTTTTATTGTAAGCTCAATGTTGAAGGTTTGATTTTAATTTTTTAAAGACTCATTTTAAAAGTTATATTAAATAAATACACCAGACCATCAATGATATTGTTCTTAAAGGTTGTAGATGCCAAAGTGATTTTCCATCTATTGTTGGAAACAGAACTTGTAATTTGCCAGGGGTTTTAATAGAAATAAGGGAGAAAATATCTGTTTATATTTTTTACTGAAGACAGTATTTTTGAGACACTTTTATAGTGTGTGAACATAAATGGCATCTGCCTACTATCCACTGGTTTTTATAATTCTTCTTGCCTTGAGTTTGGGTTTTTTCAGTCAGGAAGTGCTGCAGCAAGAAAACTACAGCCTGGAAGAGCAGACATAGTAGTGAAAAAGCACTGTGACATTCCCTGGGGAGCAGGTTTTGAAAGGAGTCCTTTTCTTGGAGGACAGTGGTATTTTTCTGCCCTTACAGACAGGTTGTCACCAAGGATATGATCTCCCGTTCACCCTCCCATGTGTTTCCTTAAACTGGGGTTTGTGGCAGGGACTGCTGGTGACTAGCAGAATATGCTTAGTTGCTCGTTAGCTGTCTCACAGGATCTCTTCCCCCCTGCCCAGTTGCAGTGAGGACATTATTTCCTTTTGCCTAGGAGTGTCCTATTCCAGAAAGCAAGTTCTGTCTTGAAGAACAACATCCGGACAAAGTGAAGCCCAAGGCTCTTTAGCTTGCTAATTAACTAACCTCTTCCTTGTATAAGGTGAGAAAAGGGAACATCTTGGAGAAATGATTCAAGAAAAACCACAGACAGGATTCATTAGGTAGAACTGTGGCTTCTGTTAAAATATATGTTATACAGAGAGAGAAACATCAATGTCTGAACTGTACTGCGATTTTTCTTGTTTACTAAGCCCTGTATTGAAAGATTTGTCATGTTCCATTTGCATTCCTCGCTTTAGGGGTTTTCTGATGTGAAGGAATCAGAGAGTCCCTAAAAACTGGCATGCTGCATATACAACAAGGACATGGAAATACAAATTGAAACAGCAAGTACACTGTATCATGCCATACCTGCTCCCTGAGGCAGAGTGTTATGTGATCTTTTGCTGCAGATCTCATTTGAAATTGCTGTTTGTCATAATAAACATGAAATGTGTTCAAGCTGTCAATATATAACGTCTTTGTATTAGGACGAAGAACAAAACAGGTACTTTGCCACAAAGCATGAGGCAGAGAAAGTACAGTAATGCCTCCCGTCTGGCCTGCTGCTGCTTTGTTTCTACTGCAATAGAACTTTGTTATAATAGGGGAGGGGGGTGGGTAGTGGAAGGAGGAAGAAGCTGAAATCTATAATAGTTAAAAAAAAGAAAGTGCTCTTGGCTCTGGCATGGATTTTGTTTGGGTATTGTAAAACTGTTTCCATAGATACCTTGGCTACAGTCATTTTCATGAACTCAACATACCTGACTTATCCTTCTCTAATACAGCATGTTTGGAAGTTTTTATTTAAAAAAGGGCCAGGCTGCAGGGGCAGTTTACAACATCCAGAGAACACAGTTGTGCCCTATGGAGCAGGAGACAGTTCTTCAGGGGAACCCAGCAGGTAACAAATGCTTCTGTTTCTGTGTTCTTATGACTTACTGCAGTTACTGTAGTTCCTGAGAATCCTATGGTACCCAGCCATGTTTTCTCTGTAAAGCCAGACACCAAGATGGTAACCAAACCTTAGGAGCAATTGTATAGCACACAGCGTCCTGCCTGTGGACACTCATGCTGGCCCACAGGGCTGGTGGACTCCTCTCAGTGCCAGTGCCTCAGGCATTGTACCTCTTCTCTGTGCACTGCCTCCAGCTATAGTGCTGCAAGCCAGAGAGCAGTAGAGAAGAGAGCTCACAGAAAGCCAAGTCTAGGTGTGGCCTTTCTTCTGCCAGTCTTCCCTACTGCAAACACAGTTTCAAAAGAAAATTAGGAATAATGGTGTCATATCAACTTCCTTCTGAATGTGCAGGTCAGGGGAGTTGTGTAACAGGACTCGGGAAGAAGCTCCAGCCAGTGTCTTTTTTTTTAATACCCAAAAACCCCTGCTTTGCTGGGACAAGGCACTGTCACTGAACCCAGAGCAAGTTTAAGCAATGATTGGCTTATTAACTCTTGTGCCACATGTTCATATGCCATGTGCGTTCCTCAGCAGGTAAGTAGGAAACCCACATCTCTTATCAGAAGCTTGCCTTTGTATTTTTCCATACAGAGTAGTTCCATGGGCAGGTATCTTAGCTGGAGCAAAATAAGGTGGGGCACATTTTCTTATGTAGAAAATACCATTTATTGTGGATATGAAAATAGCAACCTTGATTTAAGAGCAGAGATGTAACCCTAGATGCTATAGAATACAATTGGTTTGATCATCTGCTGCTCAGCAGTAACTTACAGGAACTTGGTCCTTGCCTGTTGTAGAGTAACAAATTCCAGTTCTGCTGGGTTTTTGTTTCTTCCAAACAAACCAATGCCATACATTAGCAAGTACCATCAAATGTTGTATTTGCGAAAGAAAACATTTATATAAATAGGCTTTTTAGTATCAATTGGAGACTGTATTAAAAAAAAATTACATTAATTCAATACCAATAAAAATAAAACTTAGCTTTGATAGCATATAAAACTGCTTCAAACTAAGCATATATAAATAACTTAATTTGTAAACATAGGAAAAAAAGTATATATAAAAATAAACATCTGATGCACTGTACAATAAGACACTATCCTTCATAGGCACTGGCATTGTTGATCAACAGGAGTCCCCCTAGATGTTTTTCCTACAAAAACTGCTTTATCACTAGTGCCGTGTCCAAAATAAAAGGGAAAAAAAGCAAAGCACTGAGCCAATCTTTAGCGGATTGTATGAAGACCTCCCCTACTTCCTCTGGAAATCTATGGAAGCAGCACTGGGGACAGAGCCAATACCCCATGCTGCTGTTTCTGCTCATTTTTATTGGGGCTTTAATGTAGTTCCTTGTTCGCTCTTCCTTCTGGATTTCCACTAAAGGAAATCTCTCATTTTGCTCTCTTTTAGAAACCTTTGTGCCAGGTTGCCCCTTCTTTCTTGAGGGATTGTGGAAAATGCATGATGCTGCAAGTGAACCATACTGTGACTCAGTTTGGCAGGCTTTTACTAAAAGGCTGAGCCTCACCAAAAAAAGAACAGTAGTATATTGGTGTAACCACAACTATCCAAAGGTAAAACAAAGCACATTTTTAAGTGAGAGGTTTTGTTGTCCTACCTGGTCTAGTTTAGGGGGGAAGTCTTGGAGTGGTATGTATCAAAACTGCTGTTTTCTTAAATATCAGTTTAAAATAGGTATTGTCTTTTCATTTAGAACTTAATACATTAATAACAGGAAGTAACAGAGAAGCTGAGAGCCTAACTTACACCTGTGTAAAGATACAGTAAAAGTAGATCTTGGCTCTTGAACTCAAAGGTGGGAAGTGCAGCTAACTTTACCATATGCTGGGAAAATGCACCTTTTACTGAAAGTAACTGTATTAAAATAGCAGGCACTGACTCCCAGTAAGGTGGATGCTTGAATACACATTTCTCACTTGACAAATTTAAAGTGCAAGAGCTTCTTGAACAATATGGGCTTTTTTTAGCTAATGAAAGCATAACAGAGCAGCTTTTATTGCTTAGGTATATCTAAAGTGATTCTGTACTGTTGTGCTGAAGAATTAAATGAAGTAATTTGTATATACTTGTTGGTTGCAGTTTTGCTTAAATTTAGGAATATATGAAATGGGGAGCGAGTGTGTTGAACAAGCATGCGAAGCCTGACAGCAGGATTGTTGGACTAAGTTCAACAGAAATACCATGAGGTAATTGAATGGAAAGGATCTGTACTTGCTGTCATGGGACAGCTGGTCATTGAACAAAGAAGTGTAATTAGACTATGACCAGGCTATATTTTCAGCTCTTAATGCATTTGGGTAGAAGTGTAGAAGGGCTAATGGAAAAAGCCATTGTGGACAAACGTTGGAGCTATTCTTGCAGCATTTATATTCTAGAAACAAGCAGATTGCTGAGTATTACCCTATCCACGACAAAGTGTCACTGTTTGAAACTGTCTGTTCTTTATTTCTTTATTTATTTCAAAGCACCTGATTCTGCAGTGCAGTAAAACTGTGTCCTGAGGTGTGGTGGTTTCCACTGACGCTGCATAGTGTAGTGCCAATCTGAAACACCTTACACTGGCTGCAACCAGTCAGCCAAGTACATGAGAAAAATCTATCCAGGGTGCTGGATGACTGATGGATATCACGCTGCTTTAACTTCTCAAGGGGAAGGAAGGATAGGCAGCTTGCTAAGATAAATTATTTATCTACACACTTAGGATTTCTGCATTCGATACTTATCTCAACATTAGAAAGTGACTTTGCAGCTCTGCTCAAGAGCTTATAAAAGGTCTCAAGCCATACATGTACTGCTTCCAGCCTCAACTTACTGAAAGAAAGAAGATTGATCTCTGAAGCTGCTTGGAAACAGGAATTAAATAATAGACTAAGATGCTGGCTATTGTAAAGCAAAAGCTCTTCCTTTGCTCTTTCTAGAGACAGCACACCTTTCTGCTCATCCATAGGGGTTTCCCACTGCCCTCTCAAGGAGGATAGGTTCCCACTAAACTTGCTGCATTTCTTCTAAGCAGTGTTGGTTAACACAAATGATCCTCTTCTCTCTGTTCGCATAGTCCAGTGTTAGTAGCCAGGCTCCTGAAGTGAGGATTGGTGGTGGCTGCCTTAGGAGCCAGCACTGTCCATTACCCTTACTGACATTGTGAACTGTCAGCTGCTGTCATGTGTCTGGTTTGGTACCAGCCACTAACTAGCAAGCAGGTGTGCCAGTCGAGCAATCACCAGGGGCTGTCGCTTTGCCATGGAACTCAGGAGCCTTGCAGGAATAGCCGGGGCACCAAGATCCACCTGCAGGAAATAGATGAGAGGCTGCATGTTGGGGTTTGTACCTGTTTTTAAACAGAACACTCCTCCAGCCTGGAACAGCTCTGATGTATCAGGTATTTGTTAAGCACAAGAGTAGCTTACAGCCAAATGCTGTCAATACTGTGTGGTTTGTATCTTTTCCTTCCCAATGCTCCATAGACTTTCAAAGCTTTGCTATTTGATGTTACTTCTAGGAGGTGTGACCCACATTGCTTTTGAATTTGAGCTTGGATTAAATGTTACTAATTTGAGACACACAGTGTTACTGAAAATGTACTTGCATATACTAAAAAGCCATATAAAATGCATCTAAAATTTTAAAATTCTTATATACATTTCACATATGCACTGCAAAATGCATATACTAATTAATGATATTTTTAAAAATGTATCCTAAAGTTTTAAATAGATGAGTTTAAAGGAATAATGTAATTTATCTCTGCTTAAGCATTTAAATAAATTTTACACAATATGGCATTTTCTTCTGGATATTTTTAAATACTAAGTACCACAGTCTCAAAGAGAGCCTATTTTTCAGATGAGTCTGTAAGAAATGGATGGTGGGATTTTTTTATTCTTAACTGGAATCCTAATCTTGACTTCTATCTATTAAGTGTGAAGAATTAATGACTTAGGTTAGAAAAATTTAACAAGTATTTTCAAACGTTTTGAAAATAGTATAACTTGAAGTGGACTTCCTGTGTCCACAGCAAGGTGAAAATGCAAACAGGACTCCCCATACTGGATCACCACCTGAGAACACAATATATACTAAAAGTCCTAATAAACCTTTATACATGAGCTTAGTATCCAAGGAAGCAGCTTTAGATGCTGTAAAAACTTGAGAACATGTGCTTAATTATAGCCCTAGTAAGATTGTCTGCACTGCTATGCATCATGCTAGATAAGAGTGTGAAGTAGAGGTGACTTTTACAGTCACTTCATGAAGTTCATGGAGCATAGCATAAGGATTGTGGGGTTTGTTACTTAGCAGCTCTTAAGTGTTCTGCTTTGTAAGAGCTTTTTGCAGTCACAGTTGGACATACAGCAAAATCTTACCTGTGCCATGTAAATAACTCTGGTGATATCTCTTCCATTCACTATGTCAGGTTCCAGTATCCAAGCGCTCGGCAAAATCTCCCCCCTCACTGCTTCACTACAAGGGTGAGGCATGGATGCATCATAGACAGACTGAATAGCCAGGACAGACAAGTTTTCCTGCATGTGACAAGATATAAAAGTGACAACTTGAAAAAAATTTTATGCATATAGTAATAGATTTATGCAAATAGTAATATCTTTGTTTGCCATGAGGCATATTTTTCATATTACTTACTTTAAAAAGCCCTTTTAATGAGAAATAATATTTCTCATGTGATTTATTAAATATGTTTTTGTCAAAATCTTGCACATTGATAACCAGAATATGCTGTGTAGCACTTGTGTTTTGCCTAGTGGGCCTTGGCTGACAATTGTCATTCCCAAAAGGGTTTTATACATAATTCACTGGTGTGATACCAGCATGGCTTTTCTTTCTGTTACACTGTCACTTCAGGAAATAGGAAGATGGACCTTTCTTCCTTCTCTCCTTTGTCCTTGAACCAGGATATCAGAACAACTATTTCTCTATGCTTCAGAGAGAATGTTCACTTTACCTCTTTGGCTTCTACAGTAATGCAGCAGAAATCCCGGGGTTGCTTTAGGTAACACAGGGAGGTATCAGTCACTAAATATACTGGGGGAAAAAAACATCCAAAACAACAAAAATCGGAAATTAGACTGACAACTTTAACTTGTCACAATTTTCCCCTACCCCTTAAATCCAGATGCATATTTTATTTTAACTTGTTGCCTGGGAGCAGAGCTCCAGTTAATATGCTGTAATACTGCATTAAAATGCTTTTTCAAGTCACTTCAGGTTTATCTTGACTTTCAAACCACTGTCTCTAGCTGTACTTAGTAAGATGTGTTTAATATTATTCTTACTTTGGAAAAGTTTTGCAAAGCTGAAGTTCCCATATTAAATAACTAAATTGTTTGTTCAGACGTAAATAAATGAAATAAGATGCCTCTAACTTTCTTCCTGGCTGACAACCTGAGCTGAGAAAGTCCATCATAATGATAGTGGTGGTCAGTTGTTTGTGTGGATACTCACCCAGGTGAATGTGGCTGGTTACCTTCTTGTGTATTCGAGCTGTATTGATAGATCTGTCATATAGATGCCTTTTGCCAGGATCTCTCACTAGCCCCCACACATAGGCAAGAGGTCTTTCTATCACTCCTGCTCCCAGGAACCCATGCCTTGTTGCTGAAGGGAAGACTTTGTAGTACACCTGCACCTCTTTTTCTGTACATTGATATCTGGCAAGGACAAATTAAGGATATTTGCACATGAGGGCCAGGTACAGAGATGGCACTCCCATTATAAAGACATGCTACAAACTTACTTCCACCCAGCTGCTGCTTGGCACTTGTAGAGGTTCCTCAGATTATAAGAGCATGCTGCCATTACCTTAGAAAACAAGGAGAAATGACACCAGCTTCACTCAAACATTCCAGCTAACGTGAGACAATCTGCACCCCATGGCCACAGCCTCACTCACTTTTCCCCACCCTTTAAAATTGTTCAGTGTGTGTCTCTCTGTATCTGACAAATAGGTAACTATTGGCAATGTAGAACAAGACTTGTCCCACTCATTTTTGCAATGACTTCCAGGAGACACAGGAATAAGTGAAAACTTGCTTATTTCCTTACCTCAGTGGTAGCATTAGCCAGGATATGTTTGGATAAGTCTTGGTATCCTTTTGTTGAAGAGGAGTTGACAGAAATAGTTAATCCATGAGTGAACCTACAGCTGGTGCTACTAGAAGGAAGAGGTGGCTGAATTCTGCTGGCTTCTGCAGGAAACAAAATAGTGACAGGGCAATAAAAAAAATTAAAAAGAAAACCCCCCACTACTCTTAAGTTGTAGGGATTTAAACCCTCCATTGGAGCCCCAATGTATCTGAACCTTAAGAAGTACTGATGACATCCTTCATCTAGACCATCTGTGTATTGGTAATTACTTGCTAATTACACCAAGTTACATTTTGCATTACTCAAGTTTTAATGGTTATTACCACATGTAAGAAAATAACCTAAGAAAGACTAGGCAACTTGAGTCTTGAGGCTAAAAATAAGAACTTGCATGCACAATTCTATACTCCTCGCAACTTTAGCCCCCAGCCCCGTTTCTTTTGTTCATTCAAAGCATTAGCCTTGTATTGTTTCAGAATGCTGTACTTTGAGGTTACAACAACAAAAGACCAACTTCACAGGGAGCAAATCCCCATTTACTATTTCAATAAACTCTCCTGGTTGATGGTATTTTTTTGAAGTAATGTAATGGTAGGGACATACTGAAAATACCTAGAATTATATTAGATTGTGATTTGCATAAATGGCAAATGTCATTAGGCTTTGGGATGCAACTCAAACATAAGCAGATGTACAACTTACTTACCAAACATTGAATCCTTCTGCAGTTGCTCTAACATATAAAGCTGACTATTTCTAAAAGCTGAACGACCTCGTGTGTCTCTTGAAATCAAAGCGTTTCCAGAGGAAACCTGATTTAAGAAAGTGCAGAAGCAGAAGCATTTGATGTGAACTGGGAAAAATAAATTGTGGTACATAGACAGTGGAATACTGATAGCAAATTTTTCTTACTCTTTATCATAAGGTAACACCTTTGCCTTTCTCCTGCTTATGAAATGATACCTTGACTTGGGAAATTTAGCAAACCAAGTGTAAGGAGCTAGCACAGGTGCATACTTCAAAAGGAGCTTCAGGAAACTCCATGTTAACACATGAAAACTCTTCAGTCAATGCATGTATCATTAAGGGAGGCACCCTGAGAATACCTGAGAATATCAGGTTTATTACAAGAAAAGACCTATTGTTTCTAAAACATTTGACAGAGGGTGGCATTACCAACAATAAGAACTATCTGATTTTTATGTATGAGTTACATAAAAAAACTCCCAAAAAGTAAGTGTCACTGTCCTTTGCAATTAATGGTAATGCTCCCTCCACCCCATGCCACCCATCCACGTACTCCTGATGCACATTTGTCCTGCGTGGTAGCTGTGACAGGAAACAAATCACCTCGAGAAAGGTCTCTGTTCCTATGTCACGTCTGTGCTGTTGAAACATCAGGAGACATCAGTCTCACAGACCAGTGGTTTCTCACCTGCCCATCCCTGCTGCTGAAGTTGCTTGCAGTATATGTAGCAGTATTACTGCTGTTGTAACCAGATGTTGGGCCAGAGGAGAGGCTGAGGCTGGAGTCTGTACACAAAGTGCTTGTACTTGCAAGAGTCTTCAGCCTTGCTTCTTCCTGCAATAGGTATCACAGTATTACAAACAAACCCACACAAAACTTTCTGTGCACAGCAGCTAGTCAAATCAGTGATAACAGCATTGAAAGATGAAAGAGATGTGATCTAAACAAGTCCAGTTTCCTTCAAGGAGCATTGACACAAACTGCTGCCACACCGAAAGTATTAAATAAGCAGGCTTGTTTGAAAGACTAGGATTAGATAAGCGATAGAGTGAATCTCCTTGTAAAACTTGGCAGTCTGCGAAGGCGCAGCTCTGGCTGTTGTTACTCTTCACATACAAGAGTCCAGGCTATCAAACCAATGCTACAATGTTTTTAAAGGGAAAAAGTTTTTTAAAAAGATCTCAATTCAATCTCATTTTTTGCTCTTTCTCTGCTTCTCAAGCCCCTAACTTAACTTGTTGGTCAAATGTAGTTGTCAAAGACTGAAGATTTTACCTGACCAATGCAACAACTCAATGATAGCCTAGAAGACCAAATAAATAAAATTACACAAAAAGAAATTACTGAGAATTTCAAGATTATTTATACTTTCAATGTAATGCTCACCTTCTGTAACTGAGAAGATACTTGTTCCCGTATACGCCTCTTCTCTTGCTCTGCTCTCTCACGAAGTTTGTCCCGAGCTCGTGCAATTTCAGTTTTGGTTTCTTCTCGTGCCCTCTGGTAGTCTCGGAGCAGCAGTTCAATGTCTGAAGGATGCTGAACACTTCTTCTTTTTGGTTCTTGAACTCTGTAAGAATAGGCAAATAGGGGAAACACACATAACTACTTGAAATTTTGTCACCTAACAAAATAACATGAGAAAATCATATTTCAACATGGAACAGGAAAGTTTGCCAGAAATGTAATTACAACCCACCACATTGACCTCCAAAAAGTGTCTCTTTGCTTGCTAAAGGCTGAGTGGACATTAGCCTTGGAAAACTACTCAGACTGCATGTCCAGTTTACCACTGAGATTACTGCAGGGATTGCACTGGTTTCTAAGTCAGCTCTTCATATAATTTAAGATCGTGGCTTTGGCATATCACATATTAGGTTATTATGTCTGAAAAATAACTGTCTCCTGACTACAAACGAAGCAAAGGACGTTAGAGGGTACGGTGGGGAATGAGAAACTGAAAATGGTGAAGTGTTGCAGAATTTTTCTAATATTTAAAATGAAACTGAATTCTATGTGGCTTTTAAATTACTGAAGGAGTAAGAAGACAGATTGGTCTCTAATGAGTCCAGATTGCATACTTGGCTATCTTCATACATCATACACATAAAATAAATTAGACACTTGTTATGAACTTAAGTAAAACTAGACACAAGATTTTAATGGTTTTTTTTTCCAAAATCAGGCACATGTTTTTCCTGAAAGCACTTCCTATCCCAAAAGTCTGCACTGAGAAGAATTCTGCCACAGAAATCTTGGATGTCAGTAACCACCATTAATTTGTACCCATTCAGCACTGCTAATGAACATTAGGCTGAAAGAGGGGTTTCTAATGCCCTACCTGGTATTTTCCACCACATCTCTTCTCAGCTGCTGCAGATATTCTCGGCGTCTGCTAGGGAGATCTAGATCCCTCTGACTTGCATCCAGAGTCTGGAACAGACTCAAATGCTTTTGAGGACTCAAACTTCGGCTTCTTTGGTACTTTTGCAGCCTTTTTTCTCTTTCCTTCCTCAGAGCTTCCATAGCTTTCATGTATCTGTTAGGAAAATGTGATTACAGTGACAAACTGCACTCTGCAAAGTTACAATTTCTGATTTCTTTAAAGTACTTAAATACGAGGTAGCTCTGAAATGTAAAATTTAGAGGAATCTAATATCATCTAACACTCCTATGTCCACATGCTGACAGATGATGCAGAAATTCTAAAATTCCACTGCTCTTCTAAGAGCAGGAAGTGCACAAGAAGGTCTTGGTTATTGCTGGTAATGGCTGAGAGACAAACTGAAGATGGAGACTGATGTAGCAGCTTGTAAATGCTTTGTTACAACAGTTTTTTAAACTGAGTTCTACAATCAATCGCAAGAATCAAGGATCTTGATTTTTTAATAATTTATGTTATGTATTTATGGGGGGTTAAAATTTATGTGGTTTATTTGTATAGCAGCATTTATTCATAGAAGCATGAGTGAGATATCCCCATAAATACCATGTACCAATTATTTTTACATTGCAATAAATCAATGAAATGTATTCCTACAATCAGCAGGTACATATGAAAATACTCAGAGCTGCTAAAAATTTTAAGAGTGGGGTGGCAATAGATTCAAATTACACCTAATCTTATACTTTTTGCTGTGTTCATGAAGTAACCCCAAAATTTTGTCTTAAATGCATTATTTAATGGTTTATAAAGTAAGCTTAATATTTTATCTGTTCACATATACTTCACTCAGTTTGACTAAGTGATTAAGTGCTCATTATTAAATACAATTTAAGGTGCATGAAGTGGATTCAAAATACTTAGTGCAACACTACTTTAAGCAATTTACCTTTCATAAAGTTGCTGCTTCACTGGAACCACCACTGGGTCCTCTGCATTTCCACTCTGAAGGACCCTCAGCAGGGCATCTGTTTCCCCAATGCCATAATTGAGTTTGGCCTCGGTCAGCTCCACGGTGAGGGGATGCTGATGCAGATCCAGGTGAATGCCAGACATGATCTGGGCACGCTCTCTCTGAAGTCTCTCAATCTCTCTGCTCCTGCTGTCACAGAGCTGGGATTTCCCTTCCATTTCTGTTGCCTGTGTACTTCTAGTCATTTTGTCTGTCTGACTGCATAAGTCGGTCACACTGCCACCCAAGCTGAGTAATGACGGAGAAGGGCTGCCCTTAACACCACACCAGTTGCTAAATTTATTGTGTATGGGCAAGTCACGGAGACTGTAGCTCCGAGGCCTGTATGGCTTTGCAAAAGTAGAATTTTTGTTGAGAGGAATTTCAGTGTCACATTCACTTCCAGTGACAGAACCTGTATTGTCGTCTCGGAAGGAAGTTTGCACATCGCTCCCAGCAGAGAGTGGGGGAGGGCAGCTGTTTTTGTTCCTCCACAAGAAATCATGAAATTGTAGGGAAGATGCTTCTACCAGAGGTTCTGAGGATGTGCCAGCATTTGTCTGACTTGAACAAGTGGCACTAATTTTTTGATTAAAAAATAAATCCGCATTTGGAGATGGGTAGTTATGAACCAAGACAGTATCAGAATTCCCAATGTATTTTTCATGTGCGATTCCAGCTGAAGAAGCTCTTCCTCCCCTCATAACATACATACAATGAAGCGAATGTGCCAGTGAGTCGTGGTCTCTGACATCACCTGTTACAACTTCACTGTGGCCTGACACCTCCAACATGCTGCTGGAGTGGTACAGCCGCTTTGCACAAATGGTAGTGTGCGTGTCAACCGTGAGTCTGTGCTGGTGCTCCAGGTCATCTGAACCATCCAGTCCAAAAAGCTCTTTGGCTGCTTTCTTATCCGAGAAGCTTTCAGATTTCTTTCTTATGCTCTTATGTTCTGTTGAAGTGCTTGATTCACTCTCTGTTTCTGTCTGTGAAAAATTGTCCACATGAGGTTGCATGCTGGACTGTGGACCTGCCCTCTGCTTTTTTGGGTTGTGAAGGGGACTTGAAGCAACGCTGGAATATCCAAGATGTTCTTTAGTAGGGCAGACAGACTTGCTAAAAGCAGTCTGGCTGCTGGGACTAGCACTAAGAGTAAGAATAGGGGAAGAGGCCCTATCAACTAGCAGGGTATTCTTGTAACAAAATTTTCTTTCTGCTGGAGCCTCTATTTCACTGACACGTCTTTTATCCTGAGTGTAAGATGTTGGAAAATGAGAGGTGCTATTAGTAGGGCTGCTAACTACAGTGCATGAGGAATCATCTTGCCCTGAGCTTGCCAAAGATGATGTGAGAGATGAAACTCTGGTACTAGCAAAAGCATCATTCTGCTGTGCATTAAACGATGATGTTTTTTGAAAATGTAAGATAGGAGCAGAGGTTCTGGGTAAGAGGGGCAGATGCATAAAGGAGTCTTCCAAAATGCTTTCAAGACTGTCATGGAAGTCAGGATTGACCAGCCTTTTCAGCTCTGTTTGTTCTTGTGTTCTTTCTTCAAGAGAGAGCATTTCCTCTTTTCTTTTGAGAATCTTTCCTACTGCATCTGCACCAATTTCTTTACAATTGCTTTCCATTTTTGCCTCCACTTGTTTTTCTTCATGTTTGTTTTGAGGTTCTTCCAAAATCTCAGTTTGAGTGCCTACATCTGCTGTAGTTTGAGTGCAACTATCCGATCTAATAGTCTTTACAGCATCTTCCGTTCCTCTTTGGTTGATTTTGGCATTCTCGTTACCTATAATACTCTGTTGGGAGAGGTTTCCCAACAGCTCAGAAGTATTCTGAAGAAGCTGTGACAGATGCATGGACAGGTTCTGCATGCTTGTCCAAGAAGGTCGAAGAAATAAATCCCTGTTTGTTTCCTCCTTTTTTGCAGAAACATCTGTATAGCTTCTCTGATGTCTTCTCTGCCTTTTATACCTTCCTATAGTTGCTGTTTGTGTTCCCTGCTCACATGTAACCCCTGGCAGTTTTTTGGAAGACCTTTCAGACTCAGAAGGATACAATAGTACAATTTCATCAACCTGCATTGAAGAGTTGCCAGGCTGTGCAGAAGAATTCTCAAATTCAGCGGTGTTATTTTCTGAATTAGTTTCCAATGTTTCACTGGATACGTTGCTAAACTGCTTGGTGCTGTCACTTGAGTATGCAGATTGAAAGTCTTGTCTGACACTGTCCCATCTTTGAAGACCTTCAATGCTACTTAGAGTGCTTGATAAAACTTTCGCTGTAGCATATGAACTTAGATGTGAATGAAAAGGAGAATCTTGAGAATTCAATCCATTGTCTGCACTGGAACATCTCATAACTTTACGATTTTCCGTATTTAAAGGAATTTGATTGCAAGAGACATCACTTGCACTTCCAAAAACATACTGTTTCCAGCCAATCTTGCATGATCCATCTTGTTGCCATGAGTGAATATATGGGTTGATATCACTTGAACTGAAATGCATTACACCTTTATTGTCTTGCAAAAATAAATCTGGCTGATATCCAGCTTCTTCAGCTTTCCCTTCACTACACTGAGCTACAGAACTACCCTTTGAATGGACATTTGCCCCTGCACCCACAGAACTGTGAGCTGCGGGCAGTAAGGATGATGGAGATTGAGTAGTGCAGTCTTTTAAAGACTGGCTGCTTTGGCTTCCTGCTGCTGCAAAATTTTGAAAATTTTCGGGATCACAGTTTCCAAACTTCTTAGTTTGTGCCATTCTTTGCTGAAATCTGGGTTTAGATTTAACCTGTAGGAAGTTCTTTGATTCCTGCTTTGAAAATCTTTCGATTCCATAAAGATCATCTTCCGTTGGTGATGGAGGCTCTACGCTCATATTTAAATCTTGTAGTGATTTAGATGCAGAGTATAACAAAGGATCTGCCTTAGATGAAGCTGCCAAAATATATTCTGTATCAGAGAAAACAGCAATAGCTGGGGCTGATACTCTGTGACTTTGCAAATAATGTCTCTGTTCACTTTCTTTACAGCTCTTTGCATTCTGTGTAGTAGAATATGATCTTTTGTTCCTGAATTGCACCAATTTAGATTCTTGAGGAGGCAAATCATGGTTTTCTGGCAAAAAATTTATGGAGGTAGTTTTGTTATTTATTACAGAAAACTTCAGTCTTTCTGATTTCTGGGTTTTATTCCTCGTTATAGCGTCTCCAGTTGTTGAACAATTGTCTGCATCAGCATCATCATCAGGGCTATCAACACTTGAACCTGTACTACTTGTGCAAAGTAAAATCTCTTTTCTACTATCTGGATTTGTTCTGTTTGGTGCCTGTTCTATCTGCTCACCTGTATGCATATACTGACAATTACCTTGCAGACCTGCAGGGTTTCTTTCAAAGCCCAAGACAGCGTGATACGGTTGCCTGGGATCAGCACTTCTGCTGTGTGTGGGATGTGCTGGACTAACTGAACTGCATGAGTATTCACGATCCACTTCAGCATCTCCTGGAAACAGCTTTTCAACCATTGTGACTTCTGAGCCGATTAATTCTTCTGAAGAATTTGAGGATACATTAGTTTGCTTTTCAGCAGGTTCTCTACTTAATGTTTTTCTCTCCTCTGCCTTGACTGCAAAATGTTCAGCCTCAGTATTTGAATGCAATTCTTCCTCATTTCTGTTAAGTGTATTTCTCATTTGTCTCTCTTTAACAAGCATTGCCCTTTCAGTATCCCAAAAAGGCAATGAAGGTAATAAAAGAGGATTATCATTTAATATTTTCTCTGTGTATTCTGTGCAAACTTCTTGTGGTAGAACTTTATCCCAGTGATGCTGATCAACTTTTATATTATTGTCAAATTTTTTACGATTACTTCCATATAGAGGTTCCCTGTCTACAGCAGAATTTTCACATGAAGTACAGTTTGTGTCTGACACTGGACAATGCCTATTTTCTTTTGCAAGGGAAAGTAAAATCCTTCCTGAAGCACACACTGGCTCATCAAATACAACAGCCTTATCAGACTGAGTATCTTGTATTTGAAAAACAGCTGAAGGAGAACGTTTCGATATATTTGAATGTGAAATATCATATGTGCCAGTTTCACCCTGGCCTATATCTGCAGTTAAAGAAGATTCTGCAAATGCCGGTAAGGATGGGTAATTGACATCTGCAAATGCTTGGGGAAAATCTTTCATAGAGCACACGTCTGCAGAACTGGAGGACGCTTTCTCAGTCAAAAAAGCATCCTGAAGTGAGCCCTCAAGCTGACTAAATGTTAGAGATTTTGAGGCTTCAGGTAAACACGGTGTGCTAAAAGCACTGAAATCCTTGGAGCTTTGAAATGGGGTATCAATTGCAGTTTCTTCTGTAGAGTAGGACTTTGATTGGTTCCTGGCAGTCTGCCCTTGGCTCCGGGAAGCAAGCAAGCTGGATTCTGGTACAGTCACACTATTAGTGTTACTGTAGTTTTCTGAGTAGTCGTGAATTTCATTTTCTTTTATGTCATTGCAATTCTGGAAATAAACTTGAATAATTTCCTCCTTTTGATCTGTTTCCACAACTTTTTCAGGGAGTTTATTATTCTGACCATATGTGACCTCTGCAACTGCAGAGTTATTTTCCTTTTCATCTCCATTTTGAGAAACACTGGGAAAAGTTACAGATACACTTAAATCAGTTAATTCACCTTCAAAGTATTTTGTTTCTTTAGAAAGAATAGCATCATTTTCGGTTTTGTCTCCATTGCTGACAATCAAACTACCTGCAGAAGATGCTGGACAATTCAGAAGACCAGGAGAATGTTCAGAAGCACCCGAGTTCCTATGATGGTTTAGAAACTCTTTACTATAATGTGAATTTTCCCTTGGAGACTCCTTCAGGCCTTCTGAAAGGGCTGAAACATGCTCAGAAACAGTGGTGCCTGATTGGTCTACGCAGCACTCTTCAGAAGTCTCGTGTCCCTGATTTCCTCCAGGCTCATGCTGATACCCAGCTACACCAGGAAACTTGGCATTTTCAGTTTTACCGTTTGCTGTAGGACAGCTTGTGCTTAAAAATGTCTCCTTGTCATGCAGTGAGGAACTCCCTGACTGAAATACTTTCTGAGTTGTATTAATATTATGAGAGATCTTTGGTGTAGAGATTTCTAGTAAAGAATGCATTTTTCCCACCTTTATGTCTTCCATCACTTCTTTCTCTGAAGTAGAAAGCAGGTTTGATTTATCCAAGAGCAGTGAATCAGGCACAAAGGTATCCTTTTCCTCTTGAGCTGTATCTTCTGTGGAATTAAGACATTCTTTTAATAGCTGATTAACCATTAAATCCATACTGCATTCTTCGTGACCGTTGTTAACATCCTGAATAATATCTTCAGAAGAATCTGATTTTTCCAAGGAAAATGAGTTCCCTTGAGCCATTTGCTGAAGTTCAACAGTTTCAGACTCGGGACCGCCTGCACTGTAGGGAGTAAAAGAGCTGTTCTCATTGACGTGTTGTGCAGATATGGCACAATCAGGTGCATTTTTAACTACAAAGGATTCTTCCTTCTGCCTCTCCTGTGTGGTCATGATTTGTGAAAAAGCTTCATTCTTACTTTGCGTTTTATTTGGAAGATGTTTGTCTTCTCCCATTTTGTTGACTCTAACAGATGTACCAACACTGACCTTACTCTCCATTAATGTTTCATAGTAAGGCAAAACAGCTCCAGCTCCAAGACTGCTGTTACAAGGTTTAGTATGTCCTTTCAGTGCACTGGAAGCATCTGGAACAAAATGGGAATCGTCATTCCCTGCAAGATTTAGAAGATGATTTACAGACTGGCATGGGGAGTCTTGAAGTTCTTGGTTTTTTTCTGTAGCCTTCGGTGTTGCTGGTGGATTTTGTTGCTTGCTGATGTCTTCGTTCTTTCTAGAAAAGCTGGTAGAGATCCACTGGCTTTCTCTTAAGAGTTCATTTAATCTGATGTCATCATGTGTCATTTGGTAGCTATCTTTGTTTTCAGGGAATAGTTCATTCAGGTTTTGTAAAAAGATCAGTTCTACCTGCTTTGTGTTTTCTACAAACATCTGCTTTTGTTTGTCTGGTTTGGCCATTTGTACTAGCTTCATCAAATGCACTTTCTCCTCCTCAGTTCTAGGGCCGACTGGATCCAATTCACAAATATCAGGTCTTTTCCTGACAATACCTACATTCAAGTTTTCTGAAGAGCCATGCTCAGGAGATTGCATAGAGTAAGTCGTAGATGTATGTCTGTTGAGACTTGTAAATTTTTGTTCAATGCTGTATTGATCGTTACCAGCACTGTCATCATCAACTGCATTTCCTGTCTCTGTAAGAGAGTCTACTGAGTCACCATCTTCTCTCATTTCATCAGGATCATGGTATCTTGAGTCATCTTCTAACAGCATGTCCTGTTCTAGTTCTGAAGCTGTCAGGTATCTTTCAGGGATCCGATTTAAAATTTCCTCTGTATCATCTCTGTCACAATACATCTGATTCAGAGCTGGAGATTGTTCGCTGAATAAAACACTTTCATCTGTGCAGATCTCCTTTTGCCTTGTAATAGCCAGCCCCTTGGTGTATGTCACTGTAATTTCTTCTTCACTCTCGGTCACTTCATTAACCTGGCCTTCCTGGGACAAACACTTTGATACGCAATGCTCAATTAAGTTGTTAGAATTTATTTCTCCTTCATTTTCATGTTTTCCTAAAATGTTTCCTTCTGCCCTTGTGATTAGTACTGATGCAGCTACATTTTCTGATCTGTTCATCTGTACAAGCCCCTCACAAGTGTCAGGGCACCCCAAAATATTCTGAGTAGTATCTGTTTGATGGGAACACACCGCTGAAGGAGTGGTTTTGGGAGCAACAGAAAAGTCTGGTGAATAAGTCCCTCTTTCTATTTTCTCACTTTTTTCTTTTTGGCAAAAGTTGCTTGTTTCAAGTTGACTGCCAGAGCGCAGGAGTGCTTGTGATTCCTGAGTACATTCTACCTCCGTGCTGGTTTCCTGCAGTTCAGCTTTGTCCATTTCTTCACGTGTTAGGCACAGATTTGTATTAAACTCACATTGAAGTTTACAAGCTACATTATCAGTAGGTTTCTTTGGATTCTGAGATAGACTAATGTCTTTAAAATACTTTCCACTCCTATCTTCAGTTACACTTTGGACTTTGACTTCTAGATTGTCAGGTAAACTTTCAATCTGTCTGGATTTAATTTTCAATGCAATTTTTCCTAAGCTGATTGCACTATTGGATAATTTTATTATTTCTTCACCACTGTTTGCCTCTGTATTCTGGTCAGGAGCTATGGTTTCTTCTGGATCAGTCTCCAGGTTTCTTAAAAATTTGGATTCTTTATTTATGCATGAACTCTCCTCTTGAGAAATGGTAGCTGATGCATTTGTGTTGCATTCAAATACCCTTCCCAACTCTGAGTTTACGACATCTTCAACAAGAAGGATGTCCTTTGGGCAATCACTTTCAAAAAAGGCTTCTTTCTCTTTTCTTGATTCAAGTAAAGATTTTTCATGTGTTTTTGTTTCCAAGAGAATGGCAGCATCAGATTCCACAGAAATGTCGGCTATCTCATGCGTACTCCTTTTTTGCCCTGCTGATTTTGAAGAGCATGCTGTGCAAAGGCAGCCAGAATGTACATCACAGTTTTCTGTGGCACTGACTTCCACTGTAAGATTAGACGTAACATCACAGTCTCCTTTCACTATTGTCACATGATCCAACAGTTTATCATAATTTTCGGTCTCAGATGCACTTTGGAAAAGATTAGCTTTTGTTGAAGCTTTGTAAAATATGCTTGAATCAGATTCTGGGAGGAAATCATTTGTAGTCTCACAAATAGCAGCAGGAAAGGATTTAGGGTCTTTCCCATTTACATTCGCTATGAAATAACTTACTTCATTTACCACTAAGTTTTCATATTTAGATGAAAATTTTTTCTGAACTGCAGACTGGGATTTCAAGGCATTGTGCTCTTTGCTTTCACTGCTTTCTTCTCTTATATTATCAGTGCATAATGTAGAATTTTCTAAAGTTTGCTGGGATAAGCAACTTGCCTGACTGTCTGCTAGACCACACTCATGGGAATACTCCTTTGAAACAGGTTTGTGTTTGAATTCATAATGATTCAGTGAAGACAAATCTTCCTCCTTTGATTCGTATTCTTCATGATCTCTGAATGAAGGCACCTCGGGCCCAATCTCTGCCAAGCTATCCATGCTTGTTTCCATGCAGATTATCTCTTTTTCAGACATCTCTACTGGTGTTGCAGATTGGTCGTAACTTGCACTGGCAGCAGCAACTAAAGAGTTACATTGATATGTTGTCTCCTGTGAGGACGAATCTGTCTCTGTTGTTACTTCTTCTGCAGATATTTCTTCATAATCTATTTCTTGCATTGTGTCCAAATTACTCCCCCCAGACCTGAGGAGACCTTCTGCAACAGCTGATTCTGCTCCTTGTCCAGCAAATGTCTGAAACTCATAACTGCTTACTAGGGAGCAGTTCTTATTTAAGTCACTGAGAAAGAAACCTTCATCAAAACATGGTGGTGTTTTTTGTATTGGAAAAAGCTGCGGGTGGTTTCCAAACTGGACATGTTTTACTGCAGATATCTGTGTTGAGGTCACATTATGAGCAAGTCCCATAGAAGATTCATCAGTGGATGCACTAATGGTTGCACTTTTGCTGCCTAAGTCTGTCACGCTTGATTTTGTCATCAAATTATTATAGTTGTTGTCAAGCTCATCTTTTGACAAAGTTCTGAAGAAATTATCTTCTAAATCTGCATCTACACGGCCATCCCTCTGCTCCACAATTTCCCCAGGCAACATGGAGACAAAAGGTGGTTTTTTCAGAGTGTGATCTCTTGGCAGCTCCTGATCAGTTGTGGGGCAAGAATCCCCTTTCCTAGATACCAGTGACAAGCAGTCTGTAGTGGAGCTGCTTTCCAAACAGCTGAATGTTTGCGTGCATTCAGTGGTGGACCTGTAAGCAGACAATTCATCCAGTTGTTCTTGTTCAGGATGATGTGACCTTGAATGTTCATAATAATCACACTTTGCTGAAGTAGGAACAAAAGAGGAACTCGGTCCTACTGAGCTAACAAATGAGGACATTACATTTTGAGATTCCAAGGAAGCATTTTCATTAGAGCTTGTCCATCCCTTAAGAATCTCATTTAATGATCCACTCTTCGAAACTTTGCTTACAGTTGTTGTCTCAGGGAAAGGTACTTCTGATGTGTCAGAGGAGAAAACTGGGTTTATTTCAGTTACACGATGTGATACGTGAGTAATGCTGTGAATCTGCTTGGAGCCAGAAACAAAAGAAACTTCAGCAGCTGACTGCTTTAGATCATCTTTCTTCAGCCTAAGGTCTGGTTTGCTCAAAGAGCACAGATGAGCTTCTTGAAATTCTAAATTTTCATGGGAAAAAGATGCTGTTATTCTGGGGCTGCTGATGTCAACCTTTGAGTCATAGGAAGACCAAGCATCGTTAGTAAGCAAAGGATTTTTACTTGTGTAATACAGTCGTCCATCAAGAGACCTTTCTTGTTCTACAAAGGAGACTTTTGTCCCCTTCAGCAACTGCTTGCAAACATTACTGGAAGCAGGCTGTGGCTCAGTGTCCAAATAAAAGGAACTGCTCAGCTTCACATCGTAACTTGTCCCTTCTGTATCTCTGCTGCAGGTCTTGGACTTGCGGTCTTCTTCAGTCTGTATAGCTGGTAATCTAGGAGTTTGCAACTTCCAGAAAATCTCTGTTGGCACTTCATCAGATGAATCAGATTTGGATTCTTCTACCAGGTCTTCTGCTGGCATCTCTTCTCCATCAGCTAAACTATCCAGAGAAAAGCTTCTTTCAGCCTTTTCCAGGTTCCTACGGGATGCATATGATGTCACAAAAGATGAAATATGGTGTTCAGTTCTGCTTTTGTAAAGCTTACCTGGCTCGCGATGGCCTTTTAACTTGTTAAATTGGCTCGTATTTTGCTTTTTAGCTTTATTTTCCTTTTCTATCAGAGAGTCTTGTGACATTTGACTGTCATCACTCTCAGAATCTTCTGGGTTGGCAAGACATTTATTTCTGTCAAAATCTTCTTGTTTTGGTTTCTCTGGGAAAGCTTTTGCATAAGCGCAGGAGAGAGAGTCTACAGAATAGGAACTGTCAGTATCAGAAATCTCATTTTCATCATCTTCTTGCCAGTTGCCCAGCACATCTGTGGCTGTTTTGGACACCCCAGCACTTAACATCTCAGCACTGTGCCACTTTTTTTCAACATAGGAGAGTGGTGCCTGTGAGTTCATCTTAGTGAGATTTCCTACTGATGTTGCTGCCATCAGAAATTCTTTCTGTTCCACTGATGATTTCTCATGACTTGGCAAAGCTGAGTTTGGCTCTCTCCTCCAGTTTATGATGGTTTGGTTCAGATGCACTGATGGTGGGTTTCCATACACTGTTTTCTCCATTTGTTTAGGAAAGGTTTCTGGAGAAGACCTGTGGCCTTTTCCATTGATATCCATTCTAATCTTTTTATTGGATACCTGAGCTCTATTTTGTGCTGGATTGCTACTTGCAGGCTGACTTAAATCTCCTAGCACCTTTGATTTTGTCAATCTTGTCCCTGTAATAAAGGTTTTAGGCTCATCTTTCTGCTTAAAAACATCAGGAGAGGAGCCTTTAGAGGTCTGTTTTTGAGATCCAGCTTGCCCTGGGTTGTCACCCAACTTTTCAATTTTTTGGTAATTTTTATTGATATGAGCCATGATAGCTGAATCATTAGAGTCTTTTTCTGCTACTTTTTTATTTCCAATTGGAGATGGTTTCTGTTTTTCAGTTAGCTGCCTCTGGACTGAGAAGGAGATCCCCTTTTCATCATTAAGGTCATCACTCCCAGAAATGTCTTTACCACTTCTGTAAAGGTATTCCACAGGTGACAACCTTGCCGTTGTACTGCCTTCACAGTATTGATCAATATTTGGTGAGGTAGATAACTTTGAGACAGACTCCCTCTTCAGCAAACAGCTGTGGAAATAAAGAAGAAGTAAAGTCCAAACCTTGCTTGAATAATACATTTAACAACACTACCACCTCAGCAATGTCTTGTAGTTAAGAGGAACAATTCATGAAGTGACAATCTTAATGCCTTTCAAAAGCAAATTCTAGCAGGGAATAATGAAAAAATAAAATTCTGTCGGTAACAATACAATCCCTTGATATTCTGAAATATGCCCTGTATGCAACGGAATAGCTCAATGCTATGTGTTTTAGCTTGGTATTGAGTCCCTGTAGGCTCAAGTAGCTGCAAACATTAATGAAACATAAAGGATGGTTCTAAGTCACAGAAATCCACCTAGCAGAGTTTAGCTATTTCCTGCTGCAGAAATAGCTATAGACCATGCTGTGATAGGCACCCTAGCACCCCAACCTTTTAACATTGCATAGATATATTTAGTTAGCTTGAGAAAGGCTGGCCAGTGAAAAAGTCCAATCCATAATCAGCCCAAACATACCAAAATTCTGAAGGAAGAGTTTGATCGTAATCAAGATAAAATTATGCAGAAATTAGGTATTTACCAACAGCCTGATCACGGCAATCACAAGAGTTAAGCCAATTCTGGGAAGCATTCTCATAGAGGTAAATATACAGAAAGGCTTGAGAGAAGAATGTAAAAAACATTGAGAAAGACCACGTCAAAGAGGTAGGTAGGGAATGCACTGTACAAACGCAAGGGAAAAGGACAAAGTGCTCCAGTGTGACGTGCAATATAGTAGGTTCACTGATATTGCAGGTTTGGGGATTGTTTCAGCACATCAAAAGGCATTTGGGATTATAGGTGGCCACTGAAAATACCTTGAATTGAGATTACTTCTGAAAGTGCAGAGGAATTGGCAGATGTGAACTCACCTGGGTGCCTGGGGCAGATGTGGGTTACAGAACAAATGCTGCCTGTGCTGTGAGGAATTCAAACTCAATGACTTCTGTATGTTTTGCAACTGGTGATCTGAAGAGGACCATACAGCAATATTTTCATTTAGGACTTGGGGTTCTTTCACACACTTCTCACTAAGCCAGCAGCTAGCTTCCAGCTGCTCTAGGTTCTGCTTGGCTTCCAATAACTTCTGCTTCTTGACTATTCTTTCCAGCTGAAATTTGACCTTTTTCCGCCTTATGTTCCTTTCGGCCTTTTTTAAGGAGTATCTTCGCAAGAGCTCCAGCTGCACCAGTTTCTTCTTGTTCTGTTGTAACAGGGAAAGGCAGATTTCCAGCCCAGTGTTACTCTGCACCTCAGCCTCTGCACACAGTGTAGGCTCTGTCTGCACTGCAAACTCCCTCTGCTGCTGCTGCTGAAGGGCGGCCAGACGTTCCTTCTCATTTATAAGCCACTGCTGGTCTGTAAACAAAACAATGATTGAAAGAAAGCAAAAATCAGGGGAAAAAACATTATTTGTTACTAGCTTATCTCTTTATTTAATCAGCCCTGAGAGATCATTTGAGAACAGAATTTGAATGCATGTAGAGTGGAAACTTGGCAAACCATTTAAAGGAAAATGTCTCACTGCTCTACTTCATTGATAACTGAAAGCCTCTCCACTGGGTTAAGGACTTGGGTAACAACTGCAGGGCAAAAGCAGGGGTTTGGCTGATACAGCTAAAGAGACTGGTGGATAAAACCTTGTTTGGAAGCAAAAAGTAGAACACATGTCCATTTCACAAACATTACACTCAAAGTTCACCTCAATGTTGTTGTTCAAACACAGTGGGAGCATGAAAAGACCTGAGTTCTATTCTGTGCACTTTCCAGGCAGAGGGTATATATTCACAATAGTGAAGTATGACTTTATTAGCTTTTTTTCTGTGAAATATGCTCCCACTTCTGCTTTATTATTCTGAAGTCACATGTTGAAACTTTGTATGGGTTACTTAGGGAATGAATGGATGTGCACTGGCAGCAGAGTTAACAAGGGAACTAGAGGAAGTTGCACAGAGCTAGAATTCAGCATTTGTTCTGAGTTAATGCAGCAAATGGAATTTCCTGCACACACTAATGAACCTTTGCTTATGAGATTCCTGCATTTTGAATGAAAAAATAAGCACTTGTGCAACCTTAAAATGTGACTGATTTCTCATCACTGCATTTGAATGTTTTACAACTACTCTAAATCAAACATTTCTCTTTGTGACTTTTGCTACTATCCTTTCCTCCTTAACTTGACTGAACAAAAGAACCCCACCTGCAAACTTTTCTCTCACTTACGTAGGCATTCTGAAAAGGAGAAAGTCATGCTAATGGTTTTTGGTTAGCATAGGAAATGGCAATTTTTTTGCTCATGCTTATTGGTGGCAAATTCAGTAATCCTGGAGGCTGGATCTCCCTCTGCCCTGTTTCAGATGTGCCTCATTTGCAGGGCAGCTGACAGCCACCAGTCCTGCAGATGGGAATGCAGCCTTCCAGGTGAGTTGAAGGCTACAGGGATGTCATCATGAAGGTACCTGCTGAAGAGTTCTGACAACCTCTCTAAACGCATCAGATTAAAACTTCCCAAGCAACACAATCCCTGTCTGACATCTGGCTGAGGGAGAGCAACGACCACAAATTTACTGCCTCTTGAAATGTCTGCCCCAACATGCACTTGCCAAATCAGGCTGACAGGAACCCACAGATCTTGTACATGAGTGCTTTGGCATGTAATCATAGGATTACAGAATCATTGAATGGCTTCAGTTGGAAGGGACCTTAAAGATCACCTAGTTTAAGGTACATGAAATAAAACATGCACATGGCAAGGATGCAGATGAAGCCAACACAACTTTTAGCTATCATGACAAACAGGATTCTAAAAACACAAGCTCATACTAGTAGTCAATATTTTTTTTTCACAGAATTAGCACTCTATTCCATAAAAAGAATTAGTTTCTGTGCTTTTGTTAATGACCCCCGTAGGTTATAAATGCTAAATATTTTCACAAACCAACTGATTAACCTAATTTGATAATAAAATGTTACCTTTGCCTACACACTTAGTCTTTTCTACATATTCAGAACCTGATCTTTGTAGTCAGTGGGGAAGCAGTAGAGAACAGAACACCAGGTTGATTCATTTTTAACCCTGGATGCAAGACTACTTTATTCCATGTGGGGGATAGATGTGCTCAGAAGTTTTTCAGAGCACACCAGCTTCAGTCTGAGCTATGATGAACTGTAACAAAAGAAGGAGTTACTGAGATCACCATGACTAGGTTGTATTGGTGGCTTGGACACGTTTTCTTAATGAAGCACATTTTTTATGCTGCTATAAAAACACATTCATCTGACAAAGCAAACAAACAACTCTTGCTGAAAAAGCAATGTAAAAAACTCAGGCCAGGTTCCTTTACAAGTGGAGCATTTCTCAAAGAACCAAAGCTTTCCAAAGCACTGCTGTCTTACTAGCAGCAACACTTTTTTGGCTGTGCTTACCTTCAATATGCAGTCCTTTACTGAATAAGCAGCATTTTGTTGCTTATTCAGGGGCATATGAATTAAGAGGCATTTAAGTGATGAGTTAGGGCTACCTGCAGCTCTGCACAGCTAAGCTGCAAGACAGGAATTTGGGGCTATAGAAGTTTCCCTAACATAAGAAATCACTAGTGCACAGACACTGTCAGCATCCCTTGCTTGGTAACTACTGTTCTTGTTAAAAATACTTCATTAATGATCCCTACCACAGTGTGTCTCCAGTTCTGTTTATGTTGGCAGCTCTGCACAGAGCACATGCACAGAAGCAGGAATTCTAGTTCTGTGGTTACTCTACGGATAAAAGGGAAACATTTTAGTCATTATCTTAGTTAATTTTTCATAATAACATTTTAAACTTTCGCATACAAAACTTTTTTTCTCAACTCTTTATTTCCAGATGTATCCTCTTTAGCGTAGTTTTAGCAAGCAGAACATTTGGTAGATCAGAGTTTCCCTGCAAAAGAGCTGCAAGTTCTAAGATGCTAATTAATCTCTGCTCACAAATTTGCCTCTGTCAGGAGCTGAGCCACAGAGGGCACAGAAAGGTGAAGATCTCTGGTGGCTTCCCAGATTATTACCAGTTTATAAGAATTGTGTTTGGCTGGCAAAAACTACCTGCCTGGCTAAGCTTTGCTTGGACACAGTGAAAACAGCAGAACTAAAGAGAAACAGAGAGCAAGGCTACAGAGCCACAAAATAGAGATATTCTGGGGGGACTCTTCTGGTTCGCTGCACTATCTACACATTCTGCTGTATCCCATCAAAACAATTTCCATTCTTCATTGTGGTTGGCATAATTAAAAGATAGCTGACTGCATAAGTTTTGCCCTGTGACGCCACCAAAACTTCACAAAAGTTTTCTTCTTCCATGAGCAAATAGCAGATTTTGCCAGGTAGGAATGATGCCTTTCTATAAGTATCCTTGGCGTATCAGGAAACCTGGATCAAATCATTCACTAGAAGACAAACTAGAGAACACTATAACCATCTAATTTCAGTGGTTCCAAAACATCTCAAGGTTTAAAATGTTCCCAAATCAGTCTATAAATTCATAAAGGAGCAGCCCAACCTCTCCAAGGCACCTTGCTGAATAGGTCTGCCAGTGTGCAAAGTTGCACCTCTGGGGCCAGGAGCCACTGACACTAAAAAATACCTCTCAGAACATGCTGTGGCTTCACCTTGTGACATAGCTATTTGCCATTTGAAATCTGGTCACTGTAGTAGCCTTTAGTACTTTACACGCCATAGAACTTTCTAGAAATACCTCCTATTTGAACCAAAGCTTCCCCTCTTTTGATCCCGTTTTGGAATGAGCATGGCAGAGCTGCACTGCAGATGTGAGCAGAGCTGAGCTGGAGGGGGGCAAGATGGGGATCAGCTCGAGAGACAAGAGGCTCAGTGCCCCAGGGCAGTAGCTGCTGCTCTCCCTCCCAGCAGGGACCTGCAGAGCTAATTAAACACTGCTGACGAGCACTGCAATGGAGGCCCTTTAGTCCTGTTAATCAGAACTTAGTAACTGTTCTCAAGGGAAAGGCAATTGGAAGAGAAAACTGGTAATAAGGCATAATAAAAATTCCACTCATAAAAATAAGCAGCACTAGGAAAAAAACATTGAGAGGATAAAAGTATGCAGTAATGGAAGGGAACTGAGGGATGGGAAGAGGAAGGTACCCACTTTCTTGGATTTGCTGGTTGATCCGTGCTTGGTCATCTTCTAGTTCCTGCTCTGCTTTGATCTGGCCTCTCAGAATCTGTTGCTTTAAATCCTTGACATAGAGCTGCTGCTGTTGAATTTGTGTTCTGTGGAAAGCTTCCTGGTCTCTCAGTTTCTGCTTGTACTCTTCATGCACAGCATTTATTTCTCTGCTGTCAGAAATGGTGACAGTGAATTGAAACCAGAAACAAATATTATTTGTAATAAAACAAGTCATCTTACTAAAGAAAGGCAGGCAACATTCAAGATACTGTTTTGTTTAATAAGGGCGCATTATGACAAAAACTCATTATGGTAAAGTAGCTGTGTATATGCAAATCACAACAGGCTGCAATCCTGTAAGTGTCATAAATGCCAGCAAACATGAAAACTCTAGTGGTGAAGCTGGTAATTCCACTGCCAGAAAGACATAAGCAAAAAGAATTTTAAAAATATGGTCACTTTTCATTTTGCTGTAGGTTGTACAAAAATGAAATTGGGGAGGGTCTTGTTTGTAAGTTATAAAATTTTATAACTATTATATAGGATATTTGTCATCTAAGTACTTCAAAGCGCTTTACAGAAATGACATTCTTCTCTATTTTCAGACCAAAAAACCTCCAACCTAGAAATATTTACAGGCGTTGCTGAGATGACACCAACAGTCCCTGGCAGCACCAAGGGAAGACCTTGATCACCCAACTCTCTGTTGGAACAACTATTTTAGGTTAATGTTTCTATATTTGGAGTAGAATTGTGATCAGAAAAGTGACTGTGAAAAATTGCTTTACAGTCTCCTCCAAGATGTTTGGCTCCTGACTGTGTGCCAAAATTTTACACACACACACGCAATCAAAATAGTATCTATTCTTAACATAATCCATTCAAAATAATATTCAAAATAACCCTCTAAAAGAAATGCATATTTTACCTCTCCACATGCTATCATCAAGAAATTCCTAACATTTAAGTTTGATTGTATATAAAGGTGATGTATGATCTTTGCTTGTTGCTTTGTTTCTAAACGCTGCATTATTATATATAACCTCAGAAAATTAAACATTTGAGTCTTGAAAATATGTTTCGAATATATTTTACTCATAAACAGTGTATTTATTATACTTCTAGAGCAAGCAAAGGTACCAAAACTCTTGAAGAGTCCCTGAAGGTCAAAAAATACCCAAAACACAATTTCAATGGGAATCTTTGGAAACATCGTGTAGTTTGCAAAATCATTACCAATACAAGTTCACCTGCATGAAAAGAGTATTTGACCTTTGCTACATAGAAATAATTTAAAATCTCTATTTAGAACTGTGAGCATGTGTTCAAAGAACCCATTTCTACAGCAAAAACTTGATTCTGTGTGCTAGTTTAGCAGACAAAACAGATACAGAAACAATTAAGCAGCCAAATCTACAAATCTCCTGGAGTACCTTTACATAGAACATACATTTCACTTTCTTAACAAGCAGAGAAAACCTCAGTACATAAACCCCTTAAGATTCTCAATATTTAACACTATTACTGTGACTCTCACATCAGAAAAACAGAATTCAATTTTGTTGTAATGTTTATGTAAATACAAAACTAGTGAGAGTAACTGAAACAGTGCATCTCCTGTTCAGTTGTCTGGCATGGTGCAAACAGTACAAACTTCGCTACTGCCATCTGCTAAATGGTCTGTGTCTATTTGTGACTTATATGAACAAATTATAATAATAGGCAGCTCCAAGATCTATTTGTCCTTGGCTTGACTACAAAGATGCCAGCACGCTACGATTTGTAATTTTTTACCTCTTAGATAAACTTTAAGTGATCTCCAGGAAAGAGAAATGGGATGCCTCATTTCTCACTCATCTGAAGTGGGTTTGGATGGACACTCCACTGCAGCACTGAAGTGCTCAGATGGCAATGACAAATCTCCAGCTCTTCAGGTATTTGTAATGCCACCAACCACTGGAGTACAATCCCAGAGGTTAACGTTGGACTGGTTAACTAAAGAAGAACCACTTTTCAAACATAGTATTAAATCTGAAAGATGTCATTTAGGAAAACCTACCATGGTTTCAATGATGACACATCGAGGTAATTTTCCATATTTTTCAAGGGAAACATAATGGAGCAGCCATATAATCTGGAGGCTAAAGTACTGATCTAAGACAAAACCTTTTTGATTTTGGAGCAGTCACATCACCTCTGTGCTTTCGCATATTTGGGCTGCAGGTCTTCAGGGTGAGGCATGCCTCTGGATGCCTGTGCACTAAACCTGACAGAATCTCATGCAGACTCTGACGATAGGATAGTCTTTAATCGGCCCTACTAACAAACATAACAGACTAACAGACTCTCATTCCTAGGGTGCTATGAAAGTTGAAACATGGGAGTCTAAATTTGTTACTGGTCTCACATGACCTTGGACAAGTCACTTAGTCTGAGACACCTGGGAAAGATGCAAAGTACACTCATCCAAGAGAAGTGATGAGGAGCCATTAGCATTATCAAACATAAGAAAGTCAAGTGTCAGAAGAGCTCATTTATATTAATTTATCATTATTAGCACCATTCTGAATGAGACTGAGGAAACTGAGTAAATCATTGCCAGCAGGCTGAAAAGTGAAGCGTGGTCATAAAACAGTAAAGAAAGAATTCTTGTTCTGGAGCTATTTACTGAAACTATATAGAGTAAAATTCATCTTATAAAAATGTCTCTCATTCTTCCTAATCATTTTTAGCGCTCAGCCAATCTTTGCACAAAATTGACTTATCAGAGTTCAAACCATTTACTAACTGAAACACAAAACATTTAAGCACGTGAAACAACTCAGTGTTGGCTTTCAATCCAAAGACCTAACAGTGCTTGCAGGGGTGGTTAGGTAACAGCTATTTACAGCTAGGAGAGGGTCACAAGCTTTTCTCATACTTTCCAACATTGCTGAAACCACACTCCACCCCCACATTATAAAGTATCAGAGGCAAGCAAGGCAGACAATGCATGTGGAAGTGTGCTGTTTGCTGTTCTCGGCAGTGCTAGCATATTCCCTCATGTGTGGCCATGGCTTTTTGCTGAACTAACATGAACCTGTGAGATCCTTTCCAACAGGCATGTGTGTTTGCACACAGAGCAGAGCAGGCCAAACCGATGGGATTAATCATAGCTCCATACTGTGACCACAGCCCAGAAAGGCAGACTACAGAGGAACACCCATACTTCTCTTTAAACCTTGGAAAAACAAACACAGCACAGCAACCACTGCAGTAATATTTCTGCTTTTGTTAAGGCGATGTAGCTAGGTGGTACATTTCCCTGTAAGGTCAAAGCTTCTGTAATAAAATATTGTTGCTAAATGTATATATACAAATTGCAATTTTGCTGTTATTTCAGCATCTTCTTGCTTAATTTCCTAATTTTTAATAGTTAAAAAAAAAGTCAGGCAGGGCAGTAAAAACCAGTGTGAATATACAGATTGAAACATTAGACACCATTTTTATGAAGCTGCTTCTTAAAGATGGTTTTTTCAAGTGGAACAGAAGGAAAACAAAAATTCATGCAGAGCCACTTACATAATACATTTTTGCCAGAAGATGTTTTGCCTCTGGCTGTTAGACTACTGACTGTGAGAGCAAAATGACTGGCTGGTTTGGGATACAGATCTGTCTCTCACAGAAACTGCTGAAACCAAGAACACAAAGTCAGAACGTTCCCTTTCTGCCTTTGAACGTGCTGTGTCACGTCAACACACTCTTGCTGGTTTTGGGAATAACATGACAAGCTAAACTGAAAAATGAGATGACAATGGCCCAGAAAGAAAATACCAGATTCATGCACACTTCATAGCTAAATCACCTAACAGACAATTCAAAGAACAATCTGTTTGTATAATATATGTTTGAATGATTAAACTAAACCCAAGTATCATTCCAGGTAACATAAGAATTTAGCAGAATTTTGTAATAGGTAGATGAGATCACTTTTTTCTTTAGTGTTAAATCAGATGCACTGTTAAATTTAGACTTGAAATACTGGAATACTGTGAGATATAGGAATCAAGCATGGACTGCTATTGCTCATATTCTTGCTTTGCCTCATAAGCAATCTAAGCTCAGTGTAGTTCTAGAAGGAAATAATATAACCATAGGACAAACACATGAGAAACAGCCTCATTTCTGTAGGTATCAAGACATACATTAAATCTTGGTTTCACAGAACCAGCGTACTCTGGCATACAGCATATAACAAAAGCAGCTCTGCAGAGAATTTCATAAAAGCATGCAGATTTCTAGGTGTACCGAATGCAGCAAGTGTCAACAGTTAACCCTCCTCCAAGTAAACCTTTGAAAACAGCAAGTAAAATTACAACAAAAAGACACCAACCTTTAACTAAAGAGAATCACAAATTACCGAGAAAATTTTCATATTATACCAATTCTGCCGGATTGTTTTTCCATCTCATTTTTCTCTCTACAGAGTTTGCACGATGCATGCTAAATGAACCCTCTGTAAATCCACCTTTTTTCCCAGCCGGTTTTGTTGTCAGTTCTCTGGGATCCTATTGTGCAATTCTCCTCCCCTCTTCCCCAAACGCTTGCACTGCTGATGCAGAGGCTGGCGGCTGCTACAGCATAATGCAGTTTCCAGTAACTATGGCAGCAATAGATAGCTCTGTGCTGAGGCTGAATACCTGCTGCAACAAAATCTTAAGGCTCAAACAGAGAAACTCCAGTGAAAATAATCCCTCTCGGTAAAAGCTGAAATTTGCCAGTTTTCCAAAAGAAAACGTCAGTCAAGTTAGCATCCCCATCTTTCTGTCAGCCTAAAGTTCAAGTCCGATTTTCCTTTTACAAATGATTTTTTCCAAGAGAGAAAGAAGAGTGAAAAATAAAGCAGAAAAAAAGATGTTGGTAAAGCATTTTGCCCTTGCAAATCCCACACAGAGAGCAATCCCAAGTCAGAGTTCCAAGCCTATCCACTAACATACATCCACACAAGTCCCCCCACCTCCTGCAGCTCCATCCTCCCCCTCCACCAGTGTCCAATCCGGGGCACTTCCCGCAGGGCCTCAGAGCATCACACAGCAGCAGGCACCAGGCAGCTGCACAGCATCACACATCTACTTCTGCCTGGCACAGAGGCCCAAAGCCCTCCCTTCTCCTCCCTGAAGCAAAGGGAAGAGCAATGCCAGAGATACGAACACCTTGTATTATGCTCTCCTTCAGCCTCCTGAAGGAATGCAACTCAGAATTCAAAGCAAAAGTTTGGTAGTGGTGGGCAGGAGGTGGGAGCCAGAAATCAGCCAGAATGGCCAGCAGAGTCAGAAACCTTTAGAAATAAGGGATCTCTGGAAATGTAGACACAGCTTAATTCCCTCCACAGAAGTTACCATCATGTGAAGTATCATTTGGATTTCTGATTAGCTGGCTTGCTTACAAAGAAAGCACACCTGTGCTTTTTTATGTGTGTTTTTCGTAGCCTTTCCATGCAAATCCTCTTTTTCTTTGCCTAAGCCCCCAAAATAACAGTAAGGCAATGACTTATTTAAGTCACCCCTTTAAATACATCTCTAAACCGGAACTCTTTCTGGCAAAGAGTCACAGGTACAAGACACAGTCACACACTCTAGTGAAGGTTACTGCTTTGTTGCTAAATTCTAGTTCAGCTAACACAGGTTTTCCCTTCTCAGTTTCAGTTATATATAGAATTAGTTCCCCTGCTAACCCACAATATGTGATTCTGCTGTAAGTTGTCCAGTTTCTGTAATTGACACAGTGCACTTCTCTGTGAAATGGAGTATTTGTAGCATCTTTTAAGAGATGCAAAGATTTTTATTTTTTTTTAAGAGCACTTTGAAGCTGTTAGTGAGAATCCAGAGTATTCAAAAAACATTAGCTGGACATGTTAACTAGACCATATTTGAATTATAATTGTGTTGTGTTATGCTGTATCAGATTACTGCCCCAGTTTAACAATGTTGGTATTTTCAAGCAAATAAAGTTTAAACATGTCTCAAACGCTAAAATTTAGTCAGTGTACTGCTAAACCACTGGACCCTAATGGAACAACTCCTCTGTTGGTTCTTTCTTGTTTTTCAAACCAGCAAGACAATAAAATCAGAGTTTATATTTATATGCAGTATGGTGTTAAGGCAATGACAGGAGCAAGACCTTTATTATTGACTTATGGTGACACTATAATAAGACTGATGTCATTCACAAGCCTTCTGTGTGTTTCCTGGTTGACAGCAAACATCAGAAATTTGCAGTGCTGGGACTCTTCTGAGTAGGGTCTATGAGCAAGCAACCAACCACATGAGAGTACAACAAATCACATCCCTTTCCGAGGGAATTTTCGTGCCTGAAGTTTTAATATCTGTGTGCAATGGTAGAAATTTGTTTTCTCTCTCATTTCTCAAAATATTTTAATGTACAGTTAAAGGTTGAACTGGTAAGTCAAGGTATGAAAAGCAAATGAGAACAATATTATCATACCGACAGCATGGGAGATAAAAGTCATATCATTAAGTAATCATTACCATAATAAATATATTGATATATTCTGAAATAAAAAATCCAGAGGAAAGCAAAGTACCATCAGTTCATGATGAAAAAGCACTTAAACCCATGGCATCCAAACAATTTCTGAATTATTTCTATGTGCAGCTGCTGTGCTTCTTTGCATGAATGAACCATATTCTATGCTAGGAATTAATTTTTTTGACTCTTCCCTTAAGCCATTTTATTCTCAGCAGAACAGAATCCAATTTGTCTAAGGAATTTTCAGTATAGTAACAAGTACTCACAGTACCTACTATTGACATAAAATCTAATATACTGAGGGTTCTTATATGCTGCAAATTAGTGGCTCCACTCTAGTTATGGCTTTTAAATGCAGGTTACATGTGCAACAAAGATGCAAACCATTTGCACAAAATCTAGAGTGAAGAAAGAACATGGTTGCAGAGACTTGTCTATAACTCAGCTGCATGTACAGATTCTTGTTTCAATATGATAAAATAATGTGAATTTAAACTTGAAGTTTAGTTTCTTGCAATATGATAAATTAATTTGAAATAAAACTTGAAGTCTAGTTTCCAGCTCTTCTGGAGGAAAACAGTGTAGCACAGGAGAATGATAAAGCTAAGGGAAGTCAAAAATTTCAGCATGATTTAGACACATTAATATTCTTACCTTAGTGCGGAAGAACACTTATTTTCTTTACAGTTTCTACATTTTTGACTGTAAAAATAAAAATAGAAAATTATCTTTTCAAAAAAAGTAAAAAAATGTCACTGAATCCTATTACACACAGAGATGTTACTGTAATTTTCAGTAGAGGAAGACTCCAAGATGCAGACTGCTAGCAGCTGGGAGAGCACCCAGAACTATGAAGGGAGAGAGGGGACAGAGAAAAAGAGAGAGACACACACAGAGCTTTCCCTGTTCTTATATTTTCCTCTAAGCATCTCCTTCTGACAGAGACAGGACCCTGCCTTAGGGTGAACTTTTTACTGGTGAGCAAATAGGCACTCCCTGTAGTCCACTTAGTCCTGTAATGCAGTTTGCAAAATAGCTCAGACAAACCTGTGCTGGCTTTGGCTAAGGTAAAGTCTCTTCACAGTGGCTGGTACGGGGCTGTGTTTTGGATTTGTGCCGAACACAGGGTTGATATTATAGAGATGTTTTTGTTCTTGCTGAGCAGTGCTCACACAGGGCCAAGGCCTTGTCTGCTGTTCATACTGTCACCCTGGCAAGAAAGTTGGGGGTGCAGGGAAAAGGGGAGGAGACACAGTGGGGACAGGTGACCCAAACTGCCCACAGGGATATTCCATACCATACGGCTCAGTATATAAAGTGGGGGGCAGAAGAAGGAAGGGAGAACGTTTGGAGAGATGGTGTTTGTCTTCCCAAGGAACCATCACATGTGATGGAGCCCTGCTCTCCTGAGGATGGCTGAGCACCTGCCTGCCATGGGAAGCAGTGAATCAATTCCTTGTTTGCTTTGCTTGCTTGGCTTTTGCTTTCCCTATTAAACCGTCTTTATCTCAACCCAGGAGTTTTCTGGCTCTCACCCTTCTGATTCTCTCCCTGATCCCACTGGTGGAGGAGTGAGAAAGTGGCTGCAGAGGGCTTGGCTGCTGCCTGGGGTTAAACCATGACAAAATCTTTAGTACTTGGCATTGAGTTTTCCTCATGAAAGTGAGACATTTGAGAGACCACATATATTGTTTTATTCTTATAATATAGATCTTAGGCTAAATGTCTCAATCGTAACTCACTCTATGAGCAAAACTACAGAAACAAAGACTGACTGGTTACTGTAGGGGAAAACTGAGCAGATCTATTCAGTTTACCTATGCCAAATGACTATTCAAGAGGAAAAAAAGAACAGTGGAATATGTAAGGTGAGAAACAACTATTATTAGACATAGTTTATAGTTTATTCCTGTAAGAGATGGGCATTCATAAAAATCAAGCAAATGCAATACCATAATGTTGTTCGTTTTCACTGAAGTAACCATTCGGAACACTCTAGTTAAGCATGAGGGTAATGTTAAGCAGTGTAATATGCTTGTAATATCCTGTCCAAGTGATTAAAAAAATTAACTAACAAACAAATCTGCTATCTCAGCGTGGTCTGGAAAAAATCAATCAGAAATGTTCTGCAGTTTTGTCAGGTTAAAAAGGAGAAAACCAAGTGCAAATTTGTGATAAACTGTTCACAGTGCTCCTGGATTTCTGCAGGTTTTTCTAGGATGATCAAAAAGCTTGTATGACAAAAGCTCCATGTCTGATGTTTATACCCATGTAAAGAGCACCTTGGTATCTACTTTTGAAGATCATTAGACAAACCCTTGCTTTTAAAATTCTTTGACGTTTTTCCAAAGAAAATAATAGCAATGATGTGTAAAATGTTCCTCAGTAAAGAAACAAAACAAAATAACATTTTGTATAGACAGGTATCACTGCAGCAAATGAAAAGCAAATGCAGAGATTAGATACATTAAAGAGAACACATGAAAACACACTATCCAAGGTGGAAAGCAAGCCATTTGACTAGGAGTATGAAGAGATGTTCTAAGCAGAGACAACATTTTATGCTCATAAAAATGAGACGAGATACTTCCTCTAGAAAAAGATTCCCAGTATGTTACCACACCAAAACCATTCTAGCAAGAAGCAGAACTATCAACAGATATGAATGAGAAGATGGCTATTTCTTGCCTTTAACAGGTCAATTGAATGTGCCAGGCTGAGAGGAATTAAAAAAGAGAAAGAATCCAATTACATTTAATTCTGTCATATTCTATTTTCAATGTTATGAACTAAAACAGAAGATATCAATTAATTGTCCTGATACACATTAATCACTGTCTTTATCATGCCAATCCTTTCCATTTCAGAAAGGCTCTGCCATAAGAGCATACACCAAACACTGAGTATGAGCAGCTCTTCAACATTTGGAAAGCAGTGTATGCCTTACTTACTGCTCAGTTTTTAAAAAACAGGGAATGACATTGGCTTTCTGAGATGAAGGGCTCAAAGAAGATTTGAACCACCGCGAATTTATGAACAAATAAACCTGATTTCCACAGCAAATCTTCAGGGAAAGTGAACTGGTAAAAATTACTTGGCTAAATCATATCCTGAAAAGTCCATTCTGTGCACTGAAGTAAGAATATTGTAAAAATTATACATTAGCTGTAAATCAATATCTATAACGCAGATGTGCAAGTGAACTGAATTAAGGTTGTCTGACAGTCTCGTCTGAGGCATTTTCTTAATTGTGCACCCATAAATGATTTTTCAGGTGTGTTGCTTGGATATCTTAATGTTCTATTTTAGTCAGTTGGCCAATGGATTTATGCAGACATTTTTATCTCATCACTTCACAACATGATGGGACTGATTCTATATACAGCTTACAGACATAATCCCACAAGAGAAATTGTTTCGTTGTGTTTTTTTTTTCCAGATTTAAACTTACTTGTAAAGAGAAGAAATGATATAGTGTGGGCAATTGGTGCAACTTCCATCTAAGTTGAGCCAGTCCAAAGCTCCACAACTCAGAGTGGGTGGGGTTTCATTAATCTACAAAACACACCACATGAGACAGGAAGAAAGAAAGAACAATCACAGAAACCAAGGAGCTTTCAAGTCATCATTAATAGTGTCATCACTAACTACTGTCTGCACCGCTGCATAATACCTCCCATGGGAGTTTGTAATGGCACACTTCTGCTTACTCTCTGATAGTCAGCAAAACTGCTAAGTATTTGTGACTGAGGACATCTCTTTTTGCAGCTCTCTTTGGATGTACTGCTTGTTTCATTAATCACGGAATTAGGAAGGAAAACAAGAAGCTAAGCCCCTTATCTAAGCTACACAATGGAGTACAAAAGGACAGTTGAGTGCAAAGTATAAAATGTTACTAAAAGAAAATCCATTTTAAAAGGTGGATTCTTGCCAATATACAGTTGATAATATGGTTAAATCCTAAACAAGAAAATTTATATTCTGTAAATTAGGTTTTTTTAGTTATATATGCCAGTCACTGCAAGAATTACCTCATTTTTTAAACATTATTAAACTAGCTAACCAAGTAATACACCATTATACCAATATTACTTACATACCAAGAAATATTTTATCTATTTCCGATGTATGTAAAAACTAAGTGCTTTCAGATTGAGTACTTCATCCCATTTCTTCCAGTATACCTCATGCAAGACAGTGAAATGACATAGAAAGAAGGTAATTCAGAAAACTATCAAATGTGGAAAGATTTTTAACTGGTCTTTTCACTGTGCCATTCTGCCTTTTTGTTTCAATCCTACTGTAGTCATGACTAGAAATAGGAAACACTAAATTATTCAAGGGATCTGCATCATCTTTTGCTAAGCACATCTTGAAAGAAGTGCTGGTGTTCTCTCACAAAAGGTTCAGTGTCATTACAGACCATTAGATGGAGGAAATTAAGCAAGTGAATTTGATGATGAGAAGAAATACAATCTTTATCAGGCTGGCTTTTAAGAAGAAAAAAAACCAAGGAAAAGAAATGAAAAATTAGGAGAGAAAAATAGTTTTAGAACTTACTGATCTTCTTTGCCTTAAGATAGCAGCTTCTGCTGGGTGATTGAATCTAAACTTATGAGACTTGCCAAGGACAACAAGGGCCCCTGCAGAAAAAAAAAAGAAAAAAAAAAGACATTTACAGAGATGATTCCTCAAATTACCATAGAATAGTATGCTAAAAAAATAAATTCTGACCAACAGCTTTCTGACTGTCACAGAACAGAGAACTATTTTAAAAATTTGCCAATATGGAATGGCAAAATTATTGTTCTGTATTGACAGCATCCAAGGAAACTAATCTTGGAGATTTCTGCAAAACTAAATGCAACTGTAAATTCCCTGTTCATATTAAAGGCCAGCATCACTTCATACCAACAACTTAACCAACCCGCTGCTGAAAACCTGTTTTTACACTATCTTTTTAAGAACCTAGATCACTGCAGGTTTCCAGAAGCTGGACTGTTATTTTAAACAACCTAAAAATATGGGAGCCTGATCCATTTAATCTGAATTCACTCGCCACATCCTCTGACTTGGTGGCTTGTAGCCTCCACCTAAATGCACTATGGAAAAGCTGAAGGTCATTTCAACCATTTCATGTAATTGCCAAGGAACCCCTTCAGTGCTCAGCTGGCTTAGAGCTAGTCTCACTACCTTCTACAATAGTGCCTCTGAATACAAGTCTGCCTTTTTCAGAAGGCTCCAGACTGCTTAATTTATAGTTAATTTATTTGTGCCAGTCTGGAAACCCTAGCCATGGATCAAACCCTGTGGAGCTGGGCAGCATTAGGAGACTGATAAGTGGATTATAACACAGCATTTACAGAAAAACCCAAACCTTACCTTGTGACAGACGACACGGCCCAGTGACTTCACATCCATTCACAGAGCAGTGTGCGCCTTGAACTGGTCGCAGGGTCACAATCCCACAGTTGTTGTCTATCAGACAATGATTCCTTTGGATCCACTCTCCCTGCAAAACTACAATGTACAGATTTATCTCACCTGTTGAAGGGCTTGGGTTATTTTCCTTGGAATAAAGTACCACAGTGTGTTTGACACTACGTACCCTTCACAGAGAACTACATCGTGTGCAGAGCAAGAAGACTAAATTGCCATCTTTGACTGCTAGTCAAGTACTTTGTTACAGAAAAACCCTGTTATGTGTTACAGAAAAAACACGCAATTGAAAATAGTGAGACTGTTTCTTTATTTCTGGTTCTGGAAAACTATACATCACTTCTGATTTGTGAGCTGACATGCAAATTCTTCTATTGTGCTGAATTTTCTTAATACCATTATGGCATTTCTTGTTTATATTTTACTAATCTACTGGCAGAAAATAATCAAGCTTAACTAAGCTTAGCAGAACTTAACCAAAGCTGAGATTCCACAAAGGTTCCAATTTCAGTAGAAAGTTTCAGTTCTCTATCGTATTATCTAGTTCTTGAGATTGACTGCTAAAATTAAAAGCAGAAATTAAATGAAATAAAATATATTCTGAATAATTTGAATTTTATATTTAAAAATATGCTGTCCAAGTAGAGTTGAAAAGCATTTTCAACATTCCATGATGTGAGTGTGCCACTAGTTTAGGATAGAACATATGAGGACTTGGATGTTAGATGAAGACGTTTTTCAACTCTCGTGTAGCATTTCCCAAGTGGGAAGAAAATTCTGAAGAAATCTCCATTAGGTCAAGACCACTGTGTTTTTAGCCTCTTTTACAAAAAATAATCAAAGCATTTTAGCCAATAGCCTTTTCTACTTACCTTCTACAAAGAAAGCTGACAAACAACCATTACCCGGCTATTACACATGACAAAGGTAAATCTCTTGTTTTGACCTGAAGGCATCATAAAATAATATAATTCTCTTACCAATGTCTTGATCTTGGTCAGAATCACTTCTTCCAATTTTGGTTGTTCCTTCCTAAAACAAGAAGAGAACTAATTAAAAAATTGGTTGCAGGAAGTGAATTATACTTACTAATTAAGAAAGCTTTGGTACATCATCTTAGCAAACACCTGAAATAAATCATCTCTGAATGACTGCATTGTTTGAAGCAAACGCTATGGACTTTGTAATCTTTCAGCCTGCCGTTCCCCCCAGCACTGCAATTGCTTCTCATCCTGCAGATATGCCAGCTTCTATGACTCCAGAAGATGAAGTGACCCTCAGTGGATGACTTTGGACTGTGTTTGAGACAAATATTTTAAATATGAACAAGCATCCTGATGTTTTGAACTTTTATAGTGAGATTGAATGATTGCAGAAATGAGAGAATGCTTTCCATAAATATCCATGCAGAAAGAAAGTAGCTGCAAAATGATTTTTTGCTTAACTAGGCTTTTCAGATATAAAAGTAAATAATTCCTAATTTGTAAGGGCGCTTTGTCATAGATGATGAATTCTTCAATCTAACTAGTACGGAAGAACTTTTTTTAAATGCTACTACTGAGCTAATAATTTCAATATTTATACTCTTTTCTAATCGAAAACTGAGTATTCTACCTGAAAAAGTGAAAGATGTTTCAGATGAAATGATTGCACAACCTGACCTTAACAAGTTGCACATCTTCACATCTGTTGAAGTGCTTTTATATTGTTACCCTCTTCTGGCTGTATCTCATGACTAAGGGTAGAATTGCCAGGGTACATCACAGAACCATAAAGAGTGAGATTGCTTTCCCCCTTCACTTTTGGGAGTACTCTAACTTTCAAAAAGGTTTATGAACTACATCTTTTACTAAAACAACATGAACAAATCCCATATTTTTAAGCTATGCAAAAGAAGGTCACTTAAATTATTGGAAAACATATATCTTTTATTAATGAAAGCCAGAAAATTAAGCATAGGCACAGTATTGATTAGTTCAATTAATGCTATGGAATATCAAGAGACTAAAAGAGTAACACAATATTTATTCTACATGAACTGCTGCCATGATGTCTCTCTAGAAGTACAATGTAAAGTGCTGTTATAAGTTGAAGCTCTAAAATGTAAGGAACTGCTAGTGTTTTACCTTCTTGCTGTTCAGGTGAAGGTAACAAACACCAGAGACTAAAAGGTGTAAAGCACAAAGAGAAAAAAAGAAAAGGCAGCATCTAGGAGCAAAGAAAGAAGGGACAAAGATGTTAGTGTGACAAAGACACAAATGACTTCAGAAGGTGATCCTTCTAATCAGGTTACTCCATGAAAATGAATATATTTAAATTACTTTAGGTGTTGTCAAAATTAGTATAGGAAAATATTTGCTGTTTCCAAAATGGTACATAATAGAAGAACATTTAAGTAGTAACAATTGCTACCAATAAATATTTAATGTTAATGTAGGGTTGAGTAGTTGAAGTTGCATGTTGATCAGAACTGGACATCACCACTTGGTCCCTAATATTACTTGGTACAATTTCTTTGTGCTGGCTTGAGAAAAATGTGTCAAGTTTCAGCATGATAAATGAATATTATGATTTCTGCTGTAAATATTTGGTGTAATTTTTAAGAGGAATAAAAAAGGCCCTCTGTCCCTAAAGCATATCAATTACCACAAAACCTAGTTTTGGATAAAGATTTTTTATTAGTAGACAGAATGATTTTCCACCATATTCGACACATGTTTTGGCATTGAGTGCACCTATGTAGAGGTGCCCATCCAGCATTTCTTTCACACTGAACAGCAACAACATTTCAGTAATCTGCATTCATTTACATAGCATTAAAAAGTTAAAATCCAGCTTAGTATTGACTTTTTGTTAAAAAAAAAAATCCCCTAAAACTATTTGACCTAACCATGCACATCATTTGCCACATATGATGAAAGTTTCTTGGCAAAAACCTGGCCTTAAATGAGCAGCTACACAACAAAATAGTATCGATGAGGCCAGGATTTCTACCTCATCTTCAAAAACAGCTACTCAAGTAGGATCACAAGCAATTAGCCTTCATACTACACACATGGAATCTACTTGGCAGACCTGGTAGGGCTAAAAGCAATTTGTAGAAGTCATTGCCAAAATGATCTTGTTTCTGTTAAAGCCTACTTTTATCTATACATACACAAGTATTCCAGTCTGAAGTATACAAATACTTCAAAAATTATGGACCACTATGTCTGATATACTTTAAGCACCATCCTTTATGTTTACAGGTACATGCACACATAACTGTCCTAATGCTTTGTGGACAAACTACTCAGTGCCAAATTTGAGTATTTTTCTTTGCTTATGATACATTATCGAATAGTTTACACATGCATTCATAAGAGGTCAGCTTATATTTGTATATAAGGTCAATTCATAAATGAATTCTTCTCCATTTCCATCTATTTTCTGCTTTTTCCCCCCAATATATGTCTCGCAAACTTCACTTTTTGATAGCTGTTGTTGTAATGCCACCCTAACAACTCTCCATTTTCAAAGAAAACAACATATTTCAAATTAAAGGGTAAAAAAAGACAAGTGGAACATCTCACCCTGAGATGATATAGCACCACTCCTGTGCTGAGGATATCATCATCCATGGCCATTAGATGAGGTAAACTAGAATCTATTGTTACTCCAGCTTTTTCTTTGTTGATGTCCACACTGTATTCCTCCATGATGGCTTTCCTGTCTGTCCACTTACTTGTCCAGTCTTTGGTCAATTGCTCAATCTTAAAGAATAGGAGAGGAAACTTTCACTCACTAAGCAGGTTAATTTTTCTCATCCATAAATTTCTTCAGAAAGATCAGCGTTTTTTTCCCATTATTGGATGCAAAATTCTTTCACCCGTTGCAATTAGAAACACCCCAGGTGTATTTTTATTTGCAGCACATCTCTCTGGCAACAAGAAATAGGGTAAAAACTGTACTACCACCAAATGAAGCCAGTTTAATCTCTTGGAGACTCATTCCCAGAATGCTAGAAAAAGGCTTGATCATGCTAACAAATTCTTTTGCCTGTCTTTGAGCAAAACTTAAACTTAAGGTCTCCAAAACCTTTCCAGGTGACCAGTGACCAAATCTTCATAGTAATTTTAGTCAGTGCACAATAATTGCATATGAATAGATTGGAGGAGTTTAATCTTAGAAGGGACAGACTGTATAATGAATTTCTGTGGTACATTGAGATGGCTTTTAAACAAGGAGTAGATGCTGCAGGTAGTGATACACAATGGACTATGTCCCAGTAAAAACATGAGATTTTCATCACAAAATGGCAGAGTGCACTCAACACGCACTAAGGACGGCAGCTTCGGCATCTTCAGAGTGCAAAGGGAAGGATTAAGACAAAAACATTTTCACTGCGGTTTCAGAACTAGAGCAGTGTTATCCTTCCCTGGCCTAGTGAAACAGGAGATAATTACAGCATCAAGAGAATCATACACACCTTCATTTCATTCTGAAGGACCAGCTCAGTCAGGTTTCCATCCCTGTCATCGCTCCAAGGTGGACTGGAATTCCTCTGTACAAAAAACAGCCACCAAGATCTATGTGTTAGTTTTCTTATTCACAACTGGCAGGCAAGTTATTTCACTCTCCAGCGCTTCAAGGTGATGAACTCAGGAGAAGGAAAGACAAAATACACATGCTGCCTTCTAGCATCTAGCCTACATCTCTCCAGCTATTGGATGCAATTTTTTGGGGTAAAGAAGTGGTGAAAAAAACAATAACAATAAAGATAAAAACCAATAAAGATACTTCTGTGTAAATAATTCCTGCAGTGTAGTTCCTGTCTCTCTCAGCAAAACATTCTCTCCATGGCTTGGAAAACCAAGACACTATTATTATTCAAAAGGAGAAAAACACCAGGGTTGTAATCTGTATTGTGAGGGCTCACTGATGTTCACAACTTCTTTTGGGGAAAAGAGCATTCAGGCAAGGTAGAACCTCCAAGATACTTTTGAGGTCACTAGTTCACAAGTCTGGCAGGAAAACTAAATCAGTGATTCATATTTTGTACTGCCTTGGTGCTTCCATACCCATGAAAATAAAATATTTCTATTTCATGGTACTTCTGAACACGAAAACCACCCAACTCCATGAAAGGCAAGGAAATCCTTTTGAACCATTACATGACTGCTTATACTTCAGTTCATTCATATAATGACAGAAAAAGGAAAAATGACAGAAATGCCATTAACCTTATAATAATTGCAAAATCACCCAGACAACAGTTTAATTTCCCTCCAGTTACAACAAACATGGAAAGATAAACAGATCAGATGAAAGTAAGCTACTGTAGCTACCTCAAGTAACACAAAAGCTCCAGTAGGGAAGTGTTGTGACTTACCAGTTCAAAGCTCATCAGCATAGTTTTCAACCTATCAATTTCTTCTCTCAGTTCTCTAATCAGTTTCACATTTGCATCCTGAAACATTGAGACACAGACCATTGGAAAAGCTGTTCTTAAAAAAAAAATAAATAAAATCCTATCTAAAGAAATCAATGGAGAGATATTCCAACAGCCAGGAGGAGAGGAGAATAGATAAACTCGCAGTCATACTCCTTGCTTCACTCTACCAGGCTGTGTTCCAACACTCCTCTGAACACAGACCTACCATAGCATTTGTCCCCATCACGACTAGCTGGTACGTCACTACTTCTAAGGATTTACCTTCAAAATAGTTACATAGGTCAGAAAAATGTTGGTATTCAATGCTGATATATAAAATCAAACCAAAAGAGAATAACTCAGGATGTCACTAAGCATGATATTAAAAACCCTTGCAGCTCATACACAAAGAATTTCCTGCCTGCTTGTGTAGAGGCATTTATCTCACTTTCAGACTAAGTATCTCTACACTGGCACTGCCTGGAAACCAGCTTTTTACAGACAGTCCAGGGAAACTCCTGAGTCAAGAATCAACTTTCTCCGGGCTGCCACTAACACTTTGGCTCAGGACAATTTGCAGTGGAGGGAAGAAGAGTGAAGAGCTGGGGTTAAGGGTCTAGTGCAGGCTGTGCCAGAGAGTGATGGCCACACAAGGTGGGAGGCTGAGGGGCTGTGCATGACAAGAGGCTTACCCCGGAGTGTTTACTTGCCTTTAGCCTGCCACAGAGTTGAGAACTGCTGGTGACAAAACCAAACACACTATTTCTGCCACCAGTGACGTCAGAAGGCACTGGTAATACAGATGCAAATTAAACTTGTGAGACATTGGATTAGAAGGGTTTAATTCTGCCCAAATTTAACAGAGTACTGTTAGGAAAGCAAATAAGTGAAGTACATCTCTAAGATTCTATCCTTTATCTACAGGAAAAAAAATCTTAATACCCTCAGGCCAAATCACAATAGAATACTAATAGAGCTGTAAAGTCAGTGACTCAGAAATTAGGAAATGGTGGAATCAGGACTATTTTTGAAACCTAAACTCAATGGATATGTCTTAAATGGACACAGTGTGATTCAGTCCTTAAGTTATGTGATGACAAGTAATGGCAGCCTCATGCAGAAGGCCAAGTGAAGAATGCTCAGTTAAAAAGCAGCAATGCAAGAGTTTTACATTTCTAGTACATGTGATTGTAGATCCTGATGTGCTATTTGAATTTTGCTGTGAAGACAGACAGAACTATGCATTCCCCCAGGGATTATTTTTAATGCTGGTTCTTATCACTATAGTGTCTAAAACCTCCAGACTACTAATCAATCTGTTTTAACATCATGTATTTGACTGGGAGAGTTTGTTTTTCACACTTGGTAAATGTGGACTGGGGTAAGGGTGGAAAATGAGAAAAAAATCACACATTTAAGGTTTGCTTTAAGCATCTGGACTAGCATTGAACAAGAATGGCATAGCAGGGGTAGCAACAGAATTCAGTCCTCCAATGCAGCATCTGACTCTTCCCTCAACTTTCTGCCATCTTTTAAATTGTGCAGCCTGTGAAGGACCTCTGCACAGTCAAACACATAGACCTGCCATAAAGTCAGAGTTCGTGCCTGGAACAGGCCTATTTTGCACAGTGAATGAAGTTGGGGTTCTGTGGTCAGTATTGGTCCCATGTATTTAAAGTCTTTATTATTTTGTGAACAATAAAATGAAGACAAATTGAGATTATATAGGCTGCCTCAGGCCTGGCACATTAACTTTTGAATTCTTGACTGCAACCTTACCAGTGTTCATTTGACCTTCCAATGGAAGGGTTGCAAGGGTTATACATTTTTAGTAATAGATTAAATAGTCAAAAACAGTCCTAACAGATCTGTAACTCTACCAATATTTAGGATGAAGACATAGTTTAAACACACGTCATACCAATTCAAAGATGATTGAAACTCAATCAGATGGAGAAGGTAAAATAGGTGTGAAATTCTAAATGGTTTTAATTGCAGGAGATTGAGGAAATTATTTCTGTAATATCCAGGCTCTTATCCAGCTTTCGTTAACATGGGAAAAAAAGAACCAAGAACTTTATTCATAGAGCAGAGATTCTGAATAAACCTTAAACAACACATGGAACAAAATGGGACAAAAATGAAAAGCAGAACTCAAGGCCTCACCTCATTCACTCTGGGCTTATTAATAATATTTTTGGCATTTGAAGCATATCTCAAGGTACTCATGGTCTCATTGTAGCTGGAGCTGGCAGGAGAGATAGCTAGAGACAGAAAATAATTAGAAAATAAATACAATTTTAAAAAGCAATCAGTTTAACCCATCACTTTTCAAAAAAGTATACTTTGTTTTTAGTCTTGCTTCTTTAAAAGCAAAATAAAAAATACCCTTAGGGTTATTTCACTAAGCTCACAGAGAATGTCTTCTCAAGGTTGTATTTATAACTGAATAAATCACTTAAAATCAAAGCTATGACCTTGGGAACTCTCAATCTCATGCACAGTCAGTATGCCTCTTCATTTTCTGGAGTATTCTATGAAGTATTTAAGAAAAACTTTACAAGAACAGATTCTAAGAGATATAGCTGTCTTTTCACTGCAGTAGAGATGTATACTAAAGGTGCAATGTAGTGATGTTAACAATCAACAGAAACAAAACTCACTGGCAATCATAATGGTCTTGGAGTTGCCGCCCAGACTGTCCTTCAGGAGCCAGGTGAGGATGGAGTCACGGTACGGGATGTAAGCAGGTCTCCTGGCCCCACTGATGCTGCCCGTGGAAGGGCTGTCTGTGTGGCTGCTCTCCCCTTCACTCACTATGCTGTTAATGCTCTGGCAGCTGCTGCACATCTGGGAATTTTGGGCTGGGGGAGAAACACCACAGAGCTTAGCAAAGAGGCTCATTTTTTCTGTAAGGCTATTTAATTTTCTTAGATGTCATGACAGTTTATGAACACGCCACAGCCGCTCTGTTCAGCTTTTTGCAGTAAATGCAAATAAACATTAAGACACAACACACGGTAAGTGAGTCATATGTTTTTATCACTACCCTTCAATATAAAGAACTAATGTGCTTACCTAAAGTGGATATGACAATTCCAAGCGTAACTAGTGACTTGTTAATATTGGCACCTTCGGTAATTCTATCTTTACAGTAACTGGGATCAGCTCTTTCACTGTAGCATGCAAGCATGAAAAAGACAATACAAAATAAAGAAAAATGCTTCATTATTAACATACAGTAAATATGAAAACATTATGCATTATTAAGAAATACAAGAAAACAGAAATTATGAGCTTTGCAGTTAAAAACCCATATGCTTTGAATACTTTATATTGGCCTCCATTTCAGAAAGTCCAAACAATGAGCAAAGGCTACCGGTGTAAGATTCTGTTAAAGACACACCGAAACATAAATTCAAGTCTGAACTGGGCAACCCAGACATAGTGGTTCTGAATTTAACAAAAAAACATACATTTCCAAGCTCTGCGAGGGTAGCCTGGCTCAGTACAGAAGTCTGTATGTCCCCTCAATTCTACTTTCTCTGATCATACAATCATGGCAATTCACATTATTGAGAAAAAAGTCCTGTTCTATAACACTTCAGCACAACTTCCATCTTTCTGCTCTCTGTCACATCCAGCACCACCACATGTTCCTCACTGAAATGCATAGCTAAGATCAAAGACTTAGAAACTTTTGGAACATGAACAAAATTACCTCTTTTCCCCTCATATATTATTACCTGCCTGCAAGGTCCACTAAGTTGATCTTGCTTGCAATTTCAGAGGGGAGATTGTTCTCCAAAATAGCCTGGAGAGAAAAACATAAATAAGATTATTCCTGTTAATTAATTAATGAAAATAAAATTGATGTGCTCTTTTGTTTGAAACTGAGTTGTATATATGACTGTCTCACTGCCTTCCTTTGTGGCCTTGACTCTCTGACTATGTTCAAACCATTAACTCAACAGCTTTCCCACCTGATAGAGAAACTATCCTCTTATGCCAATTTCCTCTTGAAAAAAAACTTTACTGCCTAGTGACTGTGAAAGGCTTTCTTGTAGATCTTGCAGAGTTATTTTCCACTAATGTATTCCAAAGATCTTTTGTGACACTACGGAAAAATATCCCAAAATGTTCTGTGATTACAGGATGTTAGAAGTGTGAGATAGAAAAGGTCTATTGGATCACTGAACGAGTTCCCTGCCAAGGAAGGATATAACTCCTCCAAAGAAAGGCTGCATTGTCTCTGGGAAAGTACTGGATGCCAAATGCTAAAATACAAGGACATCTAAAAAGCTGGACAGATACAAAATTTTGGTGTAAAACTAATGCTATACTTCAATTAAGGATCCTAAAGCAGTGTGACAAAACATAACTTCAAACATATTCCCATGCAATTTTCACAGCATCCTAGAAGGGGTATTGCATTTCAAAGGCCTGATAAAAACTGAAAACATTTCTTTTTAAAGTGAGTCTTTGGCATCACTTCTGACTATAAGCTTGCACAAAGGAACAGAATACTTCAGTAAACACTCAACACATCAGGCAGTGCAGGAAGTGTAACACATCGGCAGTGTGGTCCAAAGGAAATAAGTAATAGCTTCCACCGAGATTATTACAAACAGCACAAAACAGTGACAAGTAAACAATGCACTGCACAGTGAACAATGCTTTTGAGCGTGAAAAGGAAGCTGGATTATTTTTAGCTAACCTGAGTGTAGTGGATGGTGAAGATAGCATGGGATCTGCTGCTGGCACTGTGAATATGTGTAGCTGCTGTGATTCTAGAAAGAAGAACAAACCATTCAATTACAAAGGGTTATTTCCCTGTGTTCAGGGAAATAAAAACCAAAAATACAGCAGATAAGTAAAGATGAAGGAATGTGAAACTTAGAGAACATGGTAGGCTGCATTCTTGGATCTGATCACAGAGCATTTGGCAGAGAACCTGGAAGGGAGGAAACCAAAGATTATTAGAGGTGTTTCTGTCCACCAGAGCTCCTCTGAAGAAATATCTTAAAGCAGTCTTACAGCACAGGTGTAAGGTGCTGTGAAAGCAGAGAACATAGAACAGAGGCACGGCCAGCAACAACATCAAACAGCTCACCCCTAACACCACAGAATGCAGCAGCCCAGCACCTTTTCTCCATATTGCCCCCATTTTCATTCCTTGGCACTTCCAAAGGGTCCAGAAAGCTTCATACCCCACTTTTGGGGCTCTTTTATGTCAAAGGGCTGATACTGCTCTTTTACACTGTGAGAGGAATCCAGTGAGGTTAACCAGGGTACCCATGTGAGTACTAAATGAACACTGTAATTCACTGTGTGGCACTTGCTTAACTTCATGACACGGACGGACTGGTCACACACTCTGACCCACTGCACTCTGGCAAGCAGGTACCAGGCACAGGAGGAGCAGTAACACCATCCCACTGCCTCTGTAGTGAAAACTTGGAAATTCTACTTTCTCTATTCCTGTTTTAATTAGACAAACCCAAAGAAAGCAGGATTGTGCCTAGGGCAGAAGCCAGGTCACAGATGTTTTTCTTTAAACAAGATACAAAACACAGGGTAATTGAAGGGCAAGTTCACATTTCAACTACTCATAACCCATTTGAACATTTTTATGAGAGAATGTATTAGTGTTAGTTTCTCATATATTCTATTCCACCAAGGTTTGTGGTGTACTCTTTAATATTATTAACTGTTCTGATAGTGTTATCTAGATTCATTGGTTGTTTTGCTTTACACAGGACCTGGACTGGACTTTTAGAAATTTGTGTTTGCTGCATTATAAGACTTTTAATCTGAAACACTTGAAACTGAGTCTTGTAAAGTGTCAAGAGAAAAAAAAATAGCACATAGAGTAACAACAAAATTGTATATTGAAAATCATATTTGTTTATTTTACAATGGGCAGGTGCAGTCAAAGCAGGGCTGGAGATGACTAACTGGTAGAAAAAATGCCTTCAGCAAACTCTGCTTGCTACCAATACAGAGGTTATCCTCTGCTCCACGAAAGGCATTACCCGTGTGCAAGGGGAGAGTCCCCTCCTATCTTTCCTGTATAGTCAAACCTGGAGCCATCATGCCCCATCTGTTCTTCTGCTGCCTTCAGCCATATGGGGCAATAGCAACCTGTTCACCACTTTCTTTATCCCTAAGATCTGCTGATGCTCATTTCATGGCATAATGTCCCAGACTGCAGATGTTTCAAATTAGTTTGATTGCATTTATAATGTGCTAATAAATACTCTGCAGAATGCTTGATAAAAATAAAGATCAGAGGAAAACAGAAGCCTCCTCTATATTCCAAATAAGTTTGGAGGAAATATGCAGAAAAAGAAGTTGTTGCTTTGTTTCATGCAAATGACATAGTTGGAAACTTCAGCATCACAAAAACATACAAAATATTGGGCCTCTGATTTTGTTTTCTTTACATCTTTGATTTCCTTAGCAATGAGAAAACTGTAGGACTACACTAGTAGACAGACTGGAATTTTGTTCTGAACTAGTCTCTTCTTACCATAGAGCTGCATCTATTGATTGCTACAAGCAGAAACAGCAAAATTTAAGCCTGATGCATATTCTATGTTTTTGTGATAATGCAGCGTAGTTTTTATTTACTTCCCAGCATCACATTATTCTAAAATCCTGACTACTTTCATGATAAGACTTAATATCAATTTTAGAACTGTGATTTACATTTAGAGGATCCTTTCAAATATGATTTTTTCCATTGCTGTAATGGCAGTTGTGAAGATACTCAAGGCTTCTTGTTGAAAAGGTAAAAAAGTGTCTTGACCAAAGAGAGCCAAAATCATTGGCTTCACCAGTGTGCCAAAACCTGCAGTTGTCTCACAGCAAACACACGATTTGGACTAAGAACTTAAAAAAAATATTTATAGAAATCAAATCAAATAATTATAAACCAAACACATTGGGAAAAATAAATATACACTATTTTCAGCAGTTCTAGATCACTAAATTACACTAACAAGTGAGTTGAAAGGTATATAGTCTAAATGTTATGAGCAAATGAAGGGGAAAAACAGATGCCTGTTTACAGCAAAATGTTTTCTTGGCTTGCATTGTTTATCACAGACAGATGGTTGAATTTTGTGTGTAAGTCGGTATGGGATCAGTTTTGAAGAAACAATTTCAGGAGTGCTTGTAGCTCTTGCAGTGGATAATATGAGGTTACCTAACATCTTATGTGTATGTCCGATGCAGGATCAGGAAATCTGACATCCTGCCATGACAAAGCACTGGCAACATGGTCAGTAAAACAAACATCAATGAAATTAACACATGGTGAAAGAAGTGTTAGATACAGATGCAGCTGGCTTGTTAGATACAATACCTTTTAGCTATTCCTTCTTCTAGAAGTTTTACAACTTGCTTGTAGTCTGTAACTAAATGCTGAGTCAATCCTGCCAAAGATTCAAGAAGAGTTAAATATATAGTTTTCTCAGGAAGTTTCAGCCAGTTTATGCAACAATTTACCCAGCATCAGGAGCATAAGAACTTTCTGCTGTCACACCAGTCTACATGTACATGTAGTTTCTTAACTACAGTAATGTTCATTTTAAAAAAACCCGAACTATTTTATTTTTAAAAAATAAAATTCAAAGTTGCAGTTCATCCTTCAATGATGCAGATGAATATAAAAAAAAGCCTTGCACCTACAAAGTGCAGACCTTTTTCCAACTTCTCTGCAGAACAATGTTATTTAAAAGCCAGTATAACTCTGACTCCATAATAAATGTTCAGCTATGTTCACTGCTACTAATTGGATGCAGATCCTGTAAAGAAGTTTTTGCCATTGCCTCTGGATAATGGCACTGCTCATGCAACTAACAGTTCAGATCCAAGCCCTGTGAATATTTACCACTTACTTAGCCAGGCATCAGCCTGCACTTAGGACTCTTCATGGCACTTTTCTCAGAAGGTTTTTGAGGGACCTGCCCAAACAATTGTATGAAACATCTGGCCTTTTCTTGTCCTCTGCTTTCAGTTTGGGGGTTTTTGTTTGGCTGTTTTTAAAAATTTTTATTTTATTTTTAAGGGGGTGGAGCCCCCTTAAACATACTGCATGCAGAGCCTGCTGTGTCAGAGGGGTGGTCGTGCCCAAGCGGGCCCCAGTGGAGGGCACTGTGCTGCTGTGCTGCACCCGCACTGCCTGCTCCTTGCAAAATGCAAATTCCAGCAGACGTACGAAATTATCCTCAACAGGCTAGTATTTCCCATAAATCCAGTTTAATACGCCTCATTTCCATTTTATGGAAATGATTATATATCCTTTTTACTGCAGTGACTCCTTAAGAAACACCTGAGTTGTGAAGCAAGTCTTCCTCATACAATACCTAGTAAAACACTCCTGTGCAGAATGTTTTATCTCACAGCTGGAATCCAGCATAACTTTCTCCCCCTCCACAGATTTAGGCTTGAATTGCTTTACTACAGACTACAAAAGTGTGGGTGAAAGGAAAGTACTGACAAAATTTGATTTACATGGATCAAATAATTTATCTACTGCTAGAACGTAAGTCAAGATTAACATAAAATTGAACAAGACTGAAATAAGTTCTTCTGACATTGTTAGAATCTATCCTTACATGATAACAGCTTGCTTAACTTTAAATGAAAGCAAAATCTAAGCCAAAGATGGGAATTGACTTTAGTCCTTTAACGACTGATACATATAAAGAAAAAAAAGTATTTTTGAACCACCCACACTTTAAAAAAAACCCCTAACTGCAGTGTGCATGCATGCACACTCAGACACACAAAGCACAAAAAGCTTTTCAAACAAAAGTATTTCTTCTGCTCTCTAGTGTCCCTTTACAACACATTACTGCCAGAAGTCATCATATTTTCCATTTGAGAAAGAGGCCCATTATTTTTCCAGCAGTGCTGGGATCTTCAAAGCACTAAATATGGAAACTATCTACATTGTTTTCCCAGATCCTTTTTCAGGGTCTTCTTTAACTACATAAAAACCCAGTTACAAAATGGAGGCATGGAAGAAATTCTTACCTGCCTACATTTCCATAAGCACTGGAGTAATGAACCTAATACAGAGTTTAAAACATTTAGTTTTTTTGATAAGACTGATGAAATATTGTAAATGTTGCTTGAAAAGAAATGACAGAGTGTTCTGTTGACTGTTAGAAAAAGAAAGGTCATTTTCAAATCCCATAGAAAGATCAAAAACACTTGCTCGTCTAGAAGTTTGCCTTGGAGTAAGAAAGGATCTCTCCCAGAAATGTGTCTCAGAGTAATAAAATAGATTGCATCATTTCCTGATTTAAGAGAGGCTGATCCCTTAACAGTGCAGCCATCTGTGAGGGAGAAGTTTGAAACGATTCCAATCCAAAGCACTGAAACACTTTCAGCATTTTAAAGGCTACAATCTCTCAGCCTTTACATAGAAAAATGATGGGCTGGAAACTATTTAAAATACCTAGTGTTCAGAGCTGGGACTTCCTGAGTGGACTTGCAAATGAAAACTTCATTTCCCAGAGCATCTAAACATCCTTAGAGGGGTTTTCTGATTTTACTCTGTTCTTCACCCACTGCTAACTGTACACTGGATATCATTGACACCAAACACACAAATGAAACTAATGGTACACTGGGGAACTCCTGATCAAAGTCTGCAAACCTAAAAATTGCTGATTGCTTGCAAGAAGTGTGATGCAAATACAGATGCTAGTCCTTAACTTGTTTGATCTATGAAAAATCATGGAAAATTTCTGAGCTTTGTTGATGTTCACCATTTTTATTTCTCCCATACAGCAAATTGCCTGGAAGAGAAACACAAAAGAAGCTGCCCTTCTAGTAACTTGCTGATAATTTTTATATCAGCCATCTAGCTATTAGAAATAATATTCTTGCACTCTGATACTGCACAGAGACACTAAATATAAAATTGCCAAACACTACTTCAAGACACAGAAGGCCCTCGTTACAGAGCTCAGCAATTGTTGATTGCAGCAATACGTTACTGCAGTTGAGAATGGCACTTTGTACCAGTGTTGTGAACCTCTTCTTTTCCTTGAATTTCATCTTATTACAATCAAGCTGACTGTACTCCTCATCTGCATGCAAAAGACCTCTGGACTTTGTCATTGCTGCTTATTTTTGAGGTGAACTACTGAATGCAGGTCCAAAATGAGCCATCACACTTTCTTTATTAGTCCCTCTCCCCAGCAGACACCAGGGCTGACTCAAGTCTAGCAAACTGTCATAATTCTTAATTGCATAATCTGTACCTACAGAAATTTATTTATTAATATGTATTTATATACACATCTTAAAAAAAAAGAAATATGCACATTGTTGCCCTAAGCCACTGACTCATCAGCCTGAAATCACTTCTGTTCACATGGGTTCACAACAATATCTAGTTACACTCCATGATGCCTTCAGCTGAGAAACTACTTCATTTTTCATGCACGTGGTCAGTTTTTTAAAATATGTGAATCACACCATTAAAGTCAGAATTTTTCTTACAGGTATTAATACAATGGTATTTTTTCCATACTGTCATAACATACAAAGGCAGAGAATCTTCTAAAATAAATTATTAAAACTGAATTTACAACTGTGGCCAAAAGTGTCAAATAGCACTTAGGTTAATCTTTTGCCAATATCTTTTCCTCTTAGTTTACAATACCTAATCAACTGGGAACTTTTACGGCATATTTCAGAACTCTACATAAAATTGTTCCAGTTTTCATTTGTGACTAAGCATAAAATCCTTATTCAAAAGGGGTNAAACCCCCACAACAAAATGTCACTACAGAATTGAAAAAGAAGTGACAGAATTGGCCTGGGAGGCTCCAGAAGAAGACAAAATAGTGACAAAAGCAAGCCAGCCCATTGGCAGAAGCTATAACTGTATTTTCTTTTAAAACACGGAAACTCCATTACATGGAGCCAAGGAATCACTGGACACATAAGGCCTGAGAAAAGGGATGGAAATTACCAAGGAAGGAAGCAGTTTAAAGACCTTTTCTTGTGTGCTGAAAGAGCACCTGCTGTAAGAAAATAATCAGTATCTGTACTCCACCAACAGTGAAGTTCTCCGATAAGCAGGTAGGTAGAAAGAGAATCTTGGAAAGACCTCAATTAAAGGCCAAATGTCTAAGAATCTGCTTTTCAAAGAATGTTAAGTTTGCCATACTAATGAGACCATCAATTCATCTATTTTCCAGCTCTCATTAAACAAGATGCTGATGTGCTGGGAAAACACAGCTGAAATAACTAGAATGCCAGATAGTCCCTTGTGTGTAAGACCATGCAAGTTCAGCACTTTCCAAGTGCTGATTTCAAATTTTGAGAGGAGGAATTGGTAACAACAATTGGTTGTTAGATGCACTATGAACCAATACAGCAGGTATCCATGGAATCAAAGATGGGAATTCCAGGCTCTACTCAATCACACTGTCAAGTCACCCTATCTGTTGTCACATTTTGCCTTAATCTCTGAAGTGAGGGTAACAATCTGATGTGTAATGCTGTAATGAAGAAGAGGTAGAAAAGTGAACCGGGAAGAACAAAAGAAATTCACAAGAAAAACTGAGACAAGAACTCCATTTTAAATCCAGAACAAATCAGTACTGGATCTGATGTGACAGGACCCAGAAAGTTCTGTGTGATATGCACTTTGTGAACTAAATGCATAACCTCCAGGTGTTACTCCCTACTTCATTGCCAGCAAAGCAGTTGCAGTCAGTGATACCAGAGACAACTTCGGAATTCTGCCCACTAGGTATAAGGCAAACAGAAAAGGAAATGCAGGCATTCCTAAACAAACTCACTAATTTATGAAGCTTGCATGAGTTTGGAAAAGGCTCTTCCTCTGATCTCCACTGTAAAGCTACTCTGTATGATTTTGCACTGGTGCACTGACTTTGACACATGCCTTTTGTCAGTTGTTGGTCAGACACACAGCAATGTAGCAGGCAAACTTCACACCATAAGCCAATCAGTTTACAAGGCACCAAAGGCCAGATTGCAGCTGAAAGGTATGTGAGACCCTGAGGTGAAGGCACCAATCAAAACTGAAAATGAACTGAAAGTGGAAAAACAAGATAGAACTAAAGAAAAAAAGACAACTGAAATGGGAAAAAATACATCTATTTTTATTTTTCATCTGCTCTCTGTGGTGTGATTTGAAAGTTATGGTTCTCTAAAAAGCACAAAGGCACCCAAGGGGCTGCTGTTACAAGCATGAAGGAGAGAGAAATGTAGAGAAAAAAACTGTGTGGTCAAAGCTTAATTGAAGTTGAATTGGGCAGTGCCGTGGGGGACAATAAAACCAGTTGTTAAAAATACCTTAATAGCTATGAGACACTGCAGAAAGATCTTAACAAATCAAAGGGCTGGGTAATCTCTGATCATATAAAGCTCTGTGCCTGGGATGAGGCAACCCTGGATGAATGTACAGGCTGGGGAATGAGATGCTGGAAAGCAGTGCCTTGGAAAGGGACCTGGGGGTCCTGGTCAATGGCAAGTTGAATGTGAGTCAGCAGTGCCCTGGCAGCCAGGAGGGCCAACCCTGTCCTGGGGGGCATCAGGCACAGCATCGCCAGCTGGGTGAGGGAGGGGATTGTCCCACTCTGCTCTGCACTGGGGCGGCCTCACCTTGGATATTGTGTGCAGTTTTGGGCACTGCAATATAGGAAAGATATTAAGGCATTAAAGAGTGTCCAAAGGAGAGCAACGAAGGTGGTGAAGGGCCTTGAGGGGAAGCCGTATGAGGAGCGGCTGAGGGCACTTGGTCAGTTCAGCCTGGAGAAGAGGAGACTGAGGGGAGATCTCATTGCAGTTACAACTTCCTTGTGAGAGAGAGGAGGGGCAGGCACTGATCCCTTCTCTGTGGTGACCAGTGAAAGGACCCTACCAAATGTCAAGAAGTTGTGGCAGGGGAGATTTAGGCTTGATATTAGAAAAGGTTCTTCACCCAGCAGGTGATCAGACACTGGAACAGGCTCCCCAGGGAAGTGGTCACCGCACCAACTGGGACAGAGTGTGACAGAGGCATTTGGATGTCTCTCAGACACACAGTGAGACTCTTGTGGCTGTCCTGTGCAGGGTCAGGAGTTGGACTTTGAAGATCCTTGTGGGTCCCTTGCAACTAAGGATGTTCTATGACTCTGTAATTCTGTGATTCTCTGAATTAGAAAGCCAATGCACTTACATTATGTATCCTGCACATTTTCAGTTCAATGAAAGAAAACGAAGCATATTGTGTTCTCACTTGGGGAATACACATTTTAGTCATGGCCTGCCCTGCAGCATCAAACAGTTGTATTTATGTACTTTTATTTTTTTAATGTTTTTTCTGCTGCTAAGGTTCAAAACAGGTATGGAGGGACCTTAGGCTGGTCTGGAGAACCCATTTGGAGCTGGTGTTGGTGGATTTCTTGTTTAAATGAACATTTTTTTAAAAGAAAAGAAAGGAAAATACCATGGCTCACATACAATCTATGCCTGGAAAAGCAAACAGAAAAGTGCAGGACATCCAGCCAGTAGGATAATAGAAGCAAAGCTTTCACTGTATTACACACAATCATATTAACAAGAAAAACATTTAAGGAAAACAATTCTTGAAGAGTAGAAACAATTAGGAATGTTCCAGGAATATATGCAAAGATCCAGAAGACCTGATACACATTTACTTGCAACTGTGATGCTAATTGTGAAGCCCACCCTCACCTTGTACATATGGTCCTGTTTCAGGGTGTTCTCGGACTCGAAGTGTATAAGGTTTCTTTCGGTCTGACTCTTTTAACAAATCTCGGACACGCTCATTATAGATTTCAAGGAAGCTGAAAAGCAAAAAAAAAAAAGCTAAATGCACTCAATTAAAAAGACAATTTAGACAAAGAAACTATCTAAATCTCACATAAATGTTTCACACTAGTGTTTTCAAATACCCAGATTTCTAAACGTGCTGCTTCATTAAGTCCACAGGATGAATAAGAACAGAATGGATGGTTATGGCTCAAATTTAGGAGTTAAACAAACAGGAAGTAAATTTTCACTGCATTCCAATTTCAGCTATCTATAGAACAGTGAACATACAGAATCCAAAGAACTATACTGAGATGGAAACCTAAACCCAACACTTTCTCATCCTTTCTCTGTGTTCTTCCCTTTTCTCCAGAATTACTGTCATCTGAGAAAGCAGAAACAAAATAAACTGGTCTTTACTTAGCTTGGTCACAGGAATATATTGTTGAAAACTTTCATATCATTGTCCCAAACAGTGACAAACTTACCTGACCTTTACCCTGCAAGATGCCGTCTGGTCTGAGTAATCATCCTTCCTTGAAAAGAGGCCCTGCACAAACCAGAAGTTTATGTACATTTGAAATATGTTATGAAAATGTAACCACTTAAACAAATGCAGGGGAAGAAAAAAAAATACCTCACATATACGAGGTGTCAGCCCAATGGATGCCTTCAAAAAGTAAACAGAAAAAAAAATTAAGCAATATATTTCTATCACTCTTGCAAAACTTATTTTTAAATAAAAGCCAAGTTATAAGAAAAAGAGCGAATCATAGCACAGGAGTGACTTTATGGTGGATTACAACACACAGCATTGGAGTGTAGTTCAGAACAGAATGGCTATTTATAGCAAAAGTAATTTTAGAGCAACAGCATCAGTGAGAAATTCAGAGGCTTGGGTTAAACCCAAGAGCTGTTTGATGTAAATGTGTAAAGGACGTGCCTATGTCAGAGGTGTTGCAGTTTAGATGAAGCCAGGCCAACACTGAAACTAGTTTGATTGGTCATGAATATTGTGATTTTTTCCTTATTCTACTTTTTTTTTTCTTCATGGTGTGGCATCACAGAGCAGGCTCGGAACAGCTACATGTTCTAGACATAAATTTTTGTCTCTCAGAGAGGATAGGATATGGGGCTGCTAACATACCCAAACTAGTTGACTCAAATTTTGCCCAGTCTACACAGCACTGAAGAAATTGTGTGGTTTTGTGTGATGAACTGTTCTTATGACATGATTGCTCACACTTCAGTCATTTCAGTGCCAACACACCCTGGAAAAGACTCCAAGGCTCAGGTGTAATCTTGCTGAATGGCATGAAAGGTTTTTAGAAGGCACACTTGAAATGGTGTTGAGGGGAGAAAGCCCAGCTTCATCAAGTGGGCTACCATGGACAAAAGTTCATTTTATACAAACACTTGTTTCTTCATAGTTTTGAACACTGTTTCACAGTGAACACATGTTATTAAAGATCAGATCAAAGCAGTATTCCACTGGAGAAAGAAATAATTTTCTAAGCAAGAAATCTCATAGAAACATTACATTCAGAAATTTCCTTGAAAATAAGGATGTGGCCATTCAGAATTCCTAAGACATTTTCAAAATAGTGTAATACAAATAGTTGGTCACCTATTAACTCCAAGTTTAACAATTCTTCAGACTTTCATGGCAGAAAGCTTTATTATGCATAAAATTAATGAAGAAATGGGTAATCATTTAACAAAATCCTATTGATGATGTCTGCTGGGAAAATAAAATTTTAAAAATCCAAACTCTTATCAAAAATACAAACCATGCTAGAACAGCATTTTTCTTATCTTCGGGATTTGAAAACATTTTGTCTTTATTTGACCTTAAAAACCAAATCCTGTGGATGTAGGAGATACTGGTCCACTTACACAAATTATTAATTTTTTTCTTCTTTTTTAGGGGCGTGTTTCAGCAACAACTAAGAATATTCACAGATAAAAATGAAATTGCCATGTGTTACAGCAGAACACAGGAAGTTATCAACTGACTAGCAATCTGAGTAATAAGGTTAAAATGCAGTTTTAAGTGATTCCCGGTAGACAGTCTTAAAATGTAACAGATTTGGCAAATTCTGTTAAAATATATTTCAAAACTGGAAGTGAAGTATCAGTTTGCACAAGTCAAAGGATAACTTCTGCAAGAGGTAAATATCTCAAGTAAATAATTAAATCTGTTACAAAAATATTACTGAGAATTGTATCCTGTTTTATTTGTGAAAGTAATTTAATTTCACAGCGCAGTTCAGACTGCCAAAATATTCCATGAGAATGAATACTCTGTATTACCTTGGACTACAATTTCTAAAACTTAGGACTATTCAGGTGTATAGATTTTTTTTTTGTCCTCTAACTTGGTAGTAAAATTCATACTTAGTAAGATGAAGATTATCTAATAATAAATATTTAAACTATCCCATGTTTTCTAGTATTTTTACCTGATAAAATATTATTTACCTAAATGTAAAGGCTCTCATCTTATAGACTTAAATACCAAATAAAACATGTATAAGCATTCTGCTCAACAAGCACTATAATCACAGTTTAAAAATAAAGCAATGTTTCTGCCAGACATCCAGCCCTCAAACCTAAGTTCAAAATGAATGTTGTAACTCACAGGAGTTCCCATCATTGTGTAAGTTTTTCCTGACCCTGTCTGTCCATACGCAAAGAGGCAGATGTTGTATCCTCTAAATGCACCTGCCAACACAGAAGTGCCAAGGTCCTGGAACACCTGAAAAGACCAAAAGAAGAAAAGCAGTCCATGAATAATATGTCTCCTCATAAACACTCTGCATTATGTGCAGATGTTGCCCCTTTAATAACTCTATAGGAACAAATAACTTCACAGAATTTGTCTTTCGAATTTATCAGACTCAGTGTTAAGTGCTCAGCATTCACTTGTTAGATCTTTCTTACAATACTCGTACAAGCACAGTGGTTTGGAAGCTAAAGTGCAGGGAAACATTGGGTTGTTGATATGGTGGATGAAAAACAGCAACAAAAGTATGACAGATGGATGTTTGTAGATCTGTTGTCCAGAGGGTAGGGTCTGGGGGCAAACTGTATGAGACTGGAGTCAAGAAGTATAATGGACTAAGAAATTACAGGATGCATTATCTCAAAGTGATGGGAGCAAGGCAATACTGTGCCCACTTTGGAGTATCAACACTGAATAAATTCAGGAATTTTGCATGGCTCATTCTACACAGAAGTGGCCTAAACCCAGCTTGAGTACTCCATATCTATTTAGAAACCCATACTTCATATAGTAGGACCTCTTACAACAGAGATAAAAGCAGCCTAGAGAAGTATCTTGATTCTCTGACAGTTTCCTCATTAAGAGCTGTCCTCCTTTGTGAAGGTTCACAATGGATCTTTCAGAGTGAACAACTGAGCAAAGTATATTGTGATAGATTTCATTTCACCAAAGGTGCTGCCTTTGGGACAGCAGTGCTAACAATGTCATCTGGACATTGAAGATGGTTACTTAGAACAACAGCACTTTACTTCTAGCTCTTTTGTTGAAACTTTTGTATGACACTGTGCAACTCATTTAATGTCATCAGAGTTTGATTTGCCTACAGATAAAGTAGGAATAAAGCTATTCATTACTAGAAAACTATGAGATATTATCACCAGTATTCACAAAATTCCTTGCAATCTTAGAATATCCAAAGCAATTTAAGCCAGCTGTGGAAATTATTTGGCACTCTCCTTCCATGTACACTGGACTCTCTGAAAGAAGAGCCTCTAACTCCAAAGTCTCAGTAAAACAAAGCTGCTACATTTCCTCTCTATTAAACACACATAGCTAATCAGATGCATTCAAATAAGTTTTACATCTGACCTTTCTGAATTAGGCTTTGAGAAAAGATGTATAATACAAGCAAACCTGGATAACCATGAAGACAGTGACATAACCCTAGGATGGTTAAGCATGAGAATTTCAAAAATTATTTACTGAACTTCTATTAAAAGCTGATTTGTAGTTTTCGGTTTGTTCTTTCTGGTAAATTACTCTCTCCCCCTTTTGTGAGGATAAATTACCATCCATTTAATTACATTTTGTCAGAAAAGCCTCTTTGTTTTTTTTGTACTGCAAAAAAAAATTAGAAAAGTAAAGCCCAGCAATGAATTTATTACTTGTTTAAAAATGAAGGACAATAGTTGAAATCAAAGCTTTTTCTGTACTAATATCAGAGACATTAGTCCAAATACCCATCAGCAATAACAGCTGCAGATTACACAAAAAGTACTATTATTAATCAATCTGGACATATGTACTAACATATTTCATGATACAATAGATTGAATCATGGTTTTTGTTGACCACGAGGACGGGAGGGGAAAAAAAAAAAAAGAAGATTCTTCTGGGATTCTTCCAAGTCTCAGTTTTAAAATGAAACTCTGGGAAGATGAGGTTTTTCAAAGTACATGAGTTGGACATGGCTTCCTGCAGAGAACACGCCGTTTGGCTGAGACCACTGTGTCTTCCCTGCACGGCTGCTCTGCGTGATTGGCACTGTTCAGTTTGTTCCATGCAAGAATGCTTCTTTCAACAAAGCCCTGACTGGCTTTGCCATGCCTTTTCCCTGCACTTGTCCAGCTGTATGTGGTCCACGTCCCATGGTGATCTGTGAAATATTCTACAATTTATTGCTTGTCAACACTCCTAATAATGGAAAAAAACATGTCTTTCTGAAAAAGTTATAAGAGGGCATTAAGACAGCTGTTATCACTCAAGGTGCTTTGCCAGCATTCCTTGTGAGTCCCCTCCAACTCAGCATACTCTGTGATTCTGTGAACATGGCCAGGTTCCAGTGAAGACCCAGCAAATCCTTAATCGTACAACTTAGCAGTTAAAATGTCCTAGTCATGCAGCTTTGGCATACCAGAATGCTGTCCAAGTTGCCGTAATATGAACATATTTGGGGGTGAAACTGTTTTATATTAGGTAATAATTTACTTCAAGTGTAACAACAGGTCACTCGAACACTTCAAAACCTATTTCAGTGCTCCATTAGAAGATACTAGAAATGGTGTATATTATGAAGACTTCTTTTTCTTTTATGTTCCTTGACCCCTTAGTTACTATCAAACCAATGGCCTGTGGATAACACTTGTAATCTAGGGTCTTTCTATGTGACACACATAAAGACAGACACAAGTGTGTTGGCTGTCAATTTTTCCTTTGTTCCTCCAAAAGGCTGGAGATAATCAAACTCTTCTTTAATGCATGTTATTTAAATGAATGCTATTGACTATTGTAACATGAGGCTTAGTTAATATTTGTATCTTTGACTTCTCTTGGAATTACTATGCATTGACTAGATACACAACTAGGACAGTTGACAGCAAAAATGTGTTTTACACTGTAAGTGGAATGGGCTGTCTTTATTCTGTGATAGTATACCCTCTTACAGTAATAAATGCTTTAATTTTGATGACAATAAAGGTTTGGTAATATGAATTTACTGAGTGTAAAACTTCCCTTTCTTAATCCAATCAGAACCCGAATTTTAAAAGGAAACAAAAAGCAGTTGTTTCACATGACAGTAAATTGCATGTTATACTTTGAGATTCAGTAATTTTGGAAACTGAAAATTCTCCCAAGTCTCAGAGTAATATAAAAAAAAATCCCCAGTAAACCTCCAGGAACGGCATGTAATGCCACATGTGCAAATTTAAAGGACCAATATTGATAAATAAGGGGTTTCTGGCATTTTTTCTTCCATAAGTAATTTCTGGTAGATAACATTCACCTTTTTTCTAAAGAACAAGGAACAGGCAAGGACCAGTTGACTGAAGTGGAGAAGAACAGAGGAGAAAGCAGGAGGAGTGGAAGAGAGAAAACTACACCTTCTAGAAGCAACGAGCTAATACTAGTTTATCAAATCTTATTTTTAAAGTAACTGTTTTCTTATTTGCCAGTGTCTGACATGGTCAATATTTAATATTAATATTAGGAAACTAAACAAATCTTGAAAAGTTCAGAAGTTTCAAGGGAGTTTATTTGGTCAAGGCAAGACAGGAATAAAAAAAAAAGGGGGGGTTTGAATAAATAAAATTGCTACTTGATATAGAGATAGTCCACAAGCATCAATATCAACAAACAACTCACTAAAAGCAAACCAGTTTTACTGTAAAATACTAGGCTAATGTTAGAATACTCTGATAAATTCCCACAGGCTTACAACTGGGACTAAAACCAGAAGAAAATTATCTTCTTGCACAGCACAATTTAAAAATAGCCTTTAAAATACCACAACTTAATGAAAGAGGAAAAGAATAAACTCCAGTAAGACATACAGCTACTACAGTCAACAACTACTTTTCACCATGGAACCAACAAACGACTTTATAAATACTGAAAAAACTCAAGAGTCCAGTTTCCATGGAAGATTTGCCATGCAAACAAGAACCAGAAAACTTCCTCATCAGTAGACAGAAAGCTTCAGAGCATCAAGACAATGGCAGCAGAGCCAGCTACAAAATGATCTTAGTATAAAAAAGGTGCTGTTATTTATTATACAAACACAATCACTCTTAATAGGTCAGGACAGTCTAAGCAAGTGCAAAAAACCTGAGAGGCCCAGTCCTGCAGTATCTGTTTGGCACAGTCTCCACTATAAACTACAGATGTGCTGTATCTCGTATTTGGTGTGTTTTCCTTCCAGAACCTTGCCACCCTCCCAAGCTGTTACTGCTTGGGTTAGGACTAAATTCTTAAATTAAATGATTAAATTAAATTCTTAAATTGCTGCTATATCTGAGATGTAGCATCCAAACCTTAGCTTTAAGGTGAAAAAATATTTAGTGAAATAGAATTATGTAGAACTAAACCATTTCTGCCAAAATAATGAAAACCTTGGTCCCCAACCTCTCCAAGATTAATTTAAGTAAAATTAATTGCCTTTAAATAAAAAGGCAATTTTTATTTAAATTAAAAAGAAAGAGAATGCAAGGAAGGAATACGTGAAAACAAATCTAGGGGGTAGTTCCGATAATACAAAGCTTTTTCTTAATGTGCTTTCTCTTAAAGAATATTAAACAAATGTCAACTGAAGGGCTTTCCGTACATAGCCAGAGAAAGCAGAAGCAAAAGGAAACACATTATGCTGCTCAGTTGCACAGAAGCCTCTACTGTGACATTAGGATTACTTCAGCAACATTACTTCTTGGCCTGAATGGGATAAAGAGAAGGGGGGCAAAGGCATCGGTTGGTTAGTTTGGGAACATTTCTTCTCTCTTGTTAAGAGGCCACAGCTTCCCAACTCGGATTACTTCTTTTCCCTCTCTCTATCCTGCCTTTTCAGTTTCTATTCCCCAGTCCAACCGGAAGCAGGGCAGTGAAAGGGACGGCGTCTCTCCAGCTCAAGAAGCTTGGCCTGTGGCAGAGGCATTTGCACCACAACTTAAGAAACAGTTCTGTTCTTGGCTCTGCCAACAGACTTCCTGCATGTCCTTAAATCCCTTTGTGCTTTAATTCTCCCTGTGGGAGAACACAGTGATTGCTTTGTTCATCTTATCAGCTGTAATTTTTTTTCCAGTGGAAAAGCTGTCTGCTCTGTGTGGTAATGTAAATACACACGCTAAATTTAATAGCATGAGAGTTCAATCTTGATGAAGGTATTTAGGTGGAATTGTAAAATAAAAATCACAAATAACGTATGAGAAATATATACTGTTCCTCTGGGAGGTGGGAGGGAGAATATGAGCAACACTGACAAGGGTGAGTGGTAGCTTTATATTCCTGACATTTTATCACTGGATTATACTATCATGAAAATACATCTTATTCACTCATTAAAAATCTATCTCATTTTGAAAAAGAAAAAAACAATCTGTGCCTACCACATCCATCTAATTTATAAACATTCTGATAGAACTTGAACTTTTAAAACTTTTCTTTTAAAAGTGCTTCATCACTGAGGGCACAACTCCACCCTCTTTTTCTTTTTCTTATTTTTATTAAATTGCTAGTATTCTACTGTAAACATCAATCTGTATTGTCATCTCCCTGTACAAATCCACACTTCTGTCTGATCTCTCTTTTCCTGCCCAACAGGGATTCCTATTTTGTTATCACTGATTTATAGAACAGCAATTTGCATGTGACAGCCATACAATCCAAACCCCACAATATTTAACTGTATCAATATCTGTTTTAGCTTAGTTCAGCTATACTTGTCATAATAAAGCTTTCTACACTGGAAAACACCTGTCAATTTTTTACTTTATTAATGAATACTTTAAGATTCACAGATAACATTTTGTGTTTTATGTAAGTTTCGTTGTGGTATTTCATCAGCCCATTAAATTAACATAGGGAAATCCTATCCATTAAGGAATGAATGAAATCAGTTTCTCTTTAGTAAACTGTGAAATAGATGTTAGTCTTGGTAATCCCTTGCAGGACAACAGTAATATTTGTTAGGGAGATGCAGAGAACACATTCTCCATCTTTCCTCAAAAGCTAATTGTTACAAACTCTCACTATTTGAAAAGAGCTCTAGGAAAAGGACTGTTTGTCCAAGGGAGCTGTTTCTTTTTCTGATCTATACAGGTGGATCACCGGGCAGAAGTCCAACTTCAGACAAACCCTCTTTCTGTAAANCAAGTGTTAAAAAGAACCCCAATATTTAAAGATCAGACATGCTCAAAAAACACAGAGGTTTTTTTGACTATGCCTACCTTCTGCAAAGGACTCTTTTCCCAAAGGCAATNCTTTTTCTTTTTCTTATTTTTATTAAATTGCTAGTATTCTACTGTAAACATCAATCTGTATTGTCATCTCCCTGTACAAATCCACACTTCTGTCTGATCTCTCTTTTCCTGCCCAACAGGGATTCCTATTTTGTTATCACTGATTTATAGAACAGCAATTTGCATGTGACAGCCATACAATCCAAACCCCACAATATTTAACTGTATCAATATCTGTTTTAGCTTAGTTCAGCTATACTTGTCATAATAAAGCTTTCTACACTGGAAAACACCTGTCAATTTTTTACTTTATTAATGAATACTTTAAGATTCACAGATAACATTTTGTGTTTTATGTAAGTTTCGTTGTGGTATTTCGTCAGCCCATTAAATTAACATAGGGAAATCCTATCCATTAAGGAATGAATGAAATCAGTTTCTCTTTAGTAAACTGTGAAATAGATGTTAGTCTTGGTAATCCCTTGCAGGACAACAGTAATATTTGTTAGGGAGATGCAGAGAACACATTCTCCATCTTTCCTCAAAAGCTAATTGTTACAAACTCTCACTATTTGAAAAGAGCTCTAGGAAAAGGACTGTTTGTCCAAGGGAGCTGTTTCTTTTTCTGATCTATACAGGTGGATCACCGGGCAGAAGTCCAACTTCAGACAAACCCTCTTTCTGTAAAGATATTCTGTGAAACAGAATTGTCACAGATGCTCTATTTTTCCAAGAGCTCCATTCAACTCAGGTAAAATAGTCCTTATAAATACAATTCCTTGGACATAGATAACTCCTCATGTATGTCAAAGGAAAATTCAGAGCAGTCACATAATTCTGGGATTCCCAGTCTAGGCTTAGGGAACACGTCCTGAAAACTTTCCAGCCAAAGAACACTCCTTGTCTGATTTTGAGCAGTCCTTCCCTTGATATGATAATTCTGCCATGACATAATTGCTATAAAGGATGTGGGTGGGTGGGGGGGTATGTGTCAAACTGNCAAGTGTTAAAAAGAACCCCAATATTTAAAGATCAGACATGCTCAAAAAACACAGAGGTTTTTTTGACTATGCCTACCTTCTGCAAAGGACTCTTTTCCCAAAGGCAATGAAAGACGACTCTGTAGTATCATATTATCTAAGTCTTTAAAACTAAATAAACAACTTCACCATTAAGAAAAGAAAGGAGGAAATTCCAAGTAAATAGGTAGCTACAAAAAACATGCAACACTGTGTCTATAAACCATTTAATGAGCATTTGAGCAACTAAGCATTTTCATTTCTCTGTCCCAGGAACCTGGAACTGCAGGTCTGAGTGCTGCTCTATCCACACTGGCACCTGTTTGCTGGGAGGGATGTCAGAGGTACAGATTTCATTTCTGTGTTGTGCCTCTTTACCAGCAGAACAATAACACAGTGACTTACATTAGTGCCAGCAATACACCAGGAAGGAAGATTTTTCCTGAGTGAATTCTAGGCCAGACCACTCAATAATGGAACCATAGGGAAAATAAAAAACCTCAGCTTTTCAAAAGGTCTAGCAAAGGCTAATGTCACAGCTGGAAGAAACAATACAAAGCTCTCTACAGTCACACTGCTTAACTCCACACCAGGGCCAGAAGATGTTTTAGACATCCCATGCCCCTGGCCCAGATACTACTTCATGCCAGAAAACATCGTGATACCATCATTATCTGTGCCTGAATGTCTACCAAAAAAACCCCCCAAACAAACAAACAAACAAAGACTAAAAAGCAGAGCACTTTTACCGATATCCTCTTAAAATGAGCAAAGAAATATCGTGAGACTTGTTAGTTGGGTGTTTTTTTATACTGATTGATATCTCTCTTGCAATGAAGAGAGCAAGGAATAAATACTGGCTTATAATGAAGTTATAAATATCCTGCATTTTCTCCCACTATTGCTAGCTCTTGGCTAGGATCCCAGGACATTAGCGGATGTCTGTGATTCCATGTGAAAGGAAAGTAAAGAAAAACAACATAAAATTACTAATTTTTTTTTTTGTTTTGTTTAAGACAGCAGAGACAAATATAAATTCTCAGCTGTGTCTCTGAAAATAAATGCCCATTAATTTTGTGAGAATACAGAAGATGAAGATGGAAAAAAGACTGTTCCTTGACTTTATTACAAGGAGATGGGAGGAAAAAGCAGTGATCTAAATTTTTCAGTAATTCAGTAAGGGCTAACAATTGTTTGCAATACTCAGACAACAGCACAATGACACTATCAAGATTAGATTTCTGCTTTTTTTTTTTTTTCCACCAGCGGGAAATAGGTATTTCCTTTTCATGTACCACCTAGCCCAAGCTGATATTTTTGCTATTAAATCACCAGCTCTTAAAATTACAACACCAGAAAACACTTCTTAAGCCTATAAAATCTACTTTTCTAGCAATATGCTCATTTTTTCACCTTCATACAAGAGACGAAAAGAAAGTAAAAATGAAGCAAAAGAGATGAAACTACATTGAAAATTCTAACTTCTATCAACAATCCTTTTAAAATACCAGTATAAATTCTACAAGGCAGATTCTATTTGTAAAACTACAAGCAACAACCGAATTTCAATGGTACTCAAAACTGATAGGCTTCACTTCAAGCTTCTAAAAGTAAATATCTCTTGTATTTGGCACTATTTAATCTGGGTGAACCTTGCAAGTACTCATGCAACTCACTAGTGCTTGGCCTCAGATTTCAGTTTTTTACAGTTGCAACCATGAGACTTGTTGGAAAGATACACACTAACAGTTCCAATAAAGTGTCTTGACTTTCAGAACAATTTAAGTTGGAGAAGACCTTTAAGATCACTGAGTCTAAACATAAACCTAACACTGCCAGGTTAACACTAAACCATGCCCCTAAGCACCATGTCTACGCACCTTTTAAATACCTCCAGGGATAAATTAAATAATAAATAAAAGATCAAATCTTCTTGAAAAATTGAAAACCCAAGAGTTCTGATTTTAAGAGTTTCGCTGAAAACAGACACATTAAAAATACTTTAGACTTTAAAAGACATAAAAATGAAGCAATGAAAGTTACGTGAATGCAGTTTCATTTTAAAACTGATTTTTCACTGTCCAAGCTCAGAACTAAAAACCAAATAAAAAGCAAGTACTATAAAATTCTCAACTTTAATTTATTGTTAACAACATAAGCAAAAAGGCTTCAGATTTCTTGGAATAATTTTGTTTCTCTTTAAGTTTATTAGTAAATACAGTCTCATCTGCCAAGGTTGGGATGGAAGAATCTGTCTTTTGCAGGCAGCAACCAGCAGCAGCTAAGCCAAGAAAGGAGTGGCTCACCATGTTCTCTTATTCTGGAGTGCTCTTAGTCTCATCAAATTAATCAAATGAAAAACAAACCCTTTTACTCAAGTTGTTACAGACATATTAAAGGAAGACACAAACTGTAACCTGATTCTATACTATAATATAGATGCATATTTTGTTTATAATTTGGAATATTAAGCAAGCTGTAGCAATATTTTTTGTTAATAAAGCAATTCCGGTAATCTATTCCATACAACCAAACAACTATATTTATGACATTACTATACAAACCAGAAGCATTGCAGCTTTATTACAGAAGTTTCTTATTTAAAAGAAATTATGCCTCCATAATGGGAGAGACGAGAAGGTTTAAAGGACACTTACTAGGGATATGCAGCAGTTGCTTCTACATTTGTGCTTCATGGGAAGAAGAAAAAACACAGATCAATGTATTCCTGCTAGTTTCAGGCAACAGACTTTGGACTATGTTTGTTTTAATCATCAGAAGGATTTTTTTTCAGTTGCTTGCTTGCTTAATATAAAGACATAAAAGTACATGCCTTCTCCTAGGAAAGTCTGGCCAGCTTTTAGAACATTTGCAGGGCTTATTGCCAAAATAATAGATTGGGAAGCAGATACTCCAATAACCCTACCTGCACACATGTAGGTTTCATGCCACATTTAGTAAGTCCCACCAGCTCTCTTCATTAAGCTCAGCTCACAAGGCAGGGATCAGATATCACTATTCCCACAGGCACAGAGACACACATAAAGTCATGGCTGCTCACAACTCGGATGGGCTGGGCCCAGAGAATGGTGAGTGGAGTTACATCCAGTGGCTGGTCACCAGTGGTGTTCTCCACTCCTGTTCAGTATCCTCATCAACCTGGACAAGGGGACTGGGCACATCCTCAGTCAGTTTGCAGGGTTAAGCTGGATGGGGTGTTGACCTGCTAGAAGGCAGGAAAGCTCTGCAGATGGATCTCAACCAACTGGATCGAAGGACCAAAGCTAATTGTATGAGGTTCAGCAAGAAGACCAATGGCATCTTGGCTTTTGTCAGAAATAATGTGGCCAGCAGGACCAGGGCAGTGATTGTCCTCCTCTACTCAGCACTGGTGAGGTCACACCTCAAAGCCTGTGTTCAGTTTTGGGCCCCTCACTACAAGAAGGACATTGAGGTGCTGGAGCATGTTCAGAGAAGAGCAATGAATCTGGTGAAGGGTCTGGAGTATGCACGTTACAGGCAGAGACTTAGGGAAGTGAGGTTGCTTAGCCTCAAGAAAAGGAGGCTCAGAGAAGACCTTATTGCTCTCTACAACAACTTGAAAGGAGGTTGTAGTGAAGTGGGTGTCAAGTCTCTTCTAGGCAACATTTTACAAGACCAGAGGAAATGGCCTCACGATATGCCAGGGGAGGTTTAAACTGGATATTAGGAAAAAAATTTCTTCACTGAAAGGGTGGCAAGGCACTGGAATAGGTTGCCTAGAGAACTGCTGGAGTCACTATCTCTGGATGTGTTCAAAAGATGAGTGGATGTGGCAGCTGGGGACATGGTTTAATGGTGAACATGGTGGTGCTAGATTAATGGTTGGATGTGATGACCTTGGAAGTTTTATCCACCCTTAATGATTCTATGATTCCATAGGACAGCTTGGGGTGAAAGGGACCTTTAAAAGTCATTTAGTCCACTCATTCTCCAACAAGGGAACAGTGATGTTTCCCCTGAGTAAAGCCCTTTACAACAATGGGAGTGTTTTAACACCTGTCTCTTGAAACACCTACCTGACTGAACTACAAGTGCAGCTAACATCCACAGAAAGGCTGTGAAGGAAAAATCTACACAACTTGTACAAATTCAGACAAGATTTCAATGTTTATTGAGAAGATCGAGAATCAGCAGTCAAATTGCCAAATAAGTTTCTTGACTGCGGTTCATCTCTTCAAAAATTGTTGCAATATTAAAGTTACATTTTTTTTAATGACAAAAAAATAATCCTGTCTATCAGATGTTCCATAACTTAAAAAAAAAAAAATTGAAGCTGTAGAAGTTCCTCAGGAAAAAAAGTGGTTTCTAAATTTGTTTGGTTTTAGCAGTTTCTGGGAGAATCCAAACAACAGGAGGTAATTTAAGGTCACTTATGAATTCTCAGAGAGACAGCTCTTGGCATCATATTCTCAAAAATATATTAAACAACAAAGTTGGTCAGGACTAGTGGTTCAGTAAATTGTTAATTTTGCTCCTTTGCTAGGCCTCTGTTCATTTCCATCTTACAAGGACTGGAAGCTGCATATTAACAGCCAAAGATGCCATGAACAGTCACAGCTCACCTGAATAGAAATGCTACATTAAAAAAAGCAGCAGATACTATCTGTTTCTTCTATTTCAGCTCTCCTGGTGACAAATTACTTAAGCTGGACAGAAATACTGCTTTATACTGTCTTCCTCACTCACTTCATACCACACCAGCCTCAAGACTGGGCAAGGCATACTATGAAGACAGTTCAGTAGTTCATGCTATGTTTTGCTTAACTAGACAGAAAGTGAAAAGCAAGATGGTTCACACCACCTGTATCTAAAAAGTAGTCATAAAACATGGCAGAACTCAACCAGCCCAATACTTTCATAAAGCAAAATATAACACCATGTTTTCAAAAATTAAAACATGCAGATCTGCAAAAATCGGAAAAAAGAAAAACCCAGGCATCAGAACAAGGGAATCTCTACATCCCAATTAAGGTCACATTATTGTGTATCATTATGAGCCCAGTAAGAAACCCAATTGTTGGTACTACCAAGAGGAACAAAGACCCTTTGGCAAGCTTTCAAAAAAAAGAAAATCTTCAAAACGTTATGGCAAGGCATTGCCTGCGAAGAAAATACTGGAGTTTCCCTCTCAGACATCATGTCTTCTAGAACAAAGAAAAAAATAAAAAGCCTTCAAATATTTAGAGGAACCCATTTGATTGTCTAAGAAAAATCAGCATTTTTCCCCTTGACTAATAAAATACGTGCAAAGTCTGTGGGTTTTTTCCTTTTCAAAATGAGACTAAAGGAAGAAATTTCATCTGCATTTAAAATTCTTCCAAGCTGAAGATGCATAACATTTTATTCATTTACAAATTAAGATTTTGTGCTCAACAGCATACTAAAATGGGCAAGAAATGAGCAAGCAATGGGCAGAGAACTGGAGGTTCAAAACCAGTGATTTAGAAAGGATTGAAACACAAGACATAAATGCTTTTATGCCAGATTTAAGTAACTAGCCACCCTTCTACATATTCTTGGAGAAGTATTGGTACAATGCTCTTTATGATGAGGTATTTGTCACATAGTTTGCAACAGAATTGTCAGTTCCATCCTAAATGAAGTTTCTATTGAGCATATGTTAAATGAACACATTTAATGAACTCTTTAATACAACTGTCTCATTATAATAAACTGATTCAGAAAAAGACAGGTTCACACAAAACCTCAGGATGTACTGAAATCTGACAACCTAATCATCTATATTTGTACTTCTGTTATTTTCTCTTTTAGACTGAGTTGCATCATTGACCTAACTAGAAATTCAGTTACTAGAGAATACTGTTTCTGTTTCAAAAGACTATTGAATATAATGACCACACGGTGAAGTTGCTGGGTGATTTTCAGACAGCTGTGCTCTTTAAGATGACCATCCACGTCCCAGAAAATTCAGCTCAGACTTCTCTCTTTTTGATGTAATGACTTAGAGCAGAAATACTGGGTTTTTCTTACATTCAAGATCTGTATAATCTGCTTTCCTCAAAGTAAAAAAAGGCCAAAGCAGCTGCAAGTTATTTGTTTTAAAAATGGCTGCCAGCTTTGATCAAAGCTGTACAAACAGGTCAAAGTAGCACAGTGCTCTGTACAATTTAAAGCATTTCATGTCCAACAATTTGTTTTTTTTTTAAAGTGATTGAGTGACTAATAAAAGTCAAAGCCTGACTTGAAAAGGATTTTTAAAAGCATACTCTTTAAATATTATCCTGTGTGTATCATTGTGTCCCCTAAAGTTCCATTATCCAATAATTTCTCTCCCTGGGTCCTTTTTTGTCATTTTTAGAAATTAACCCTGTGTTCAGCAGAGTCTGGTTGCAAGAAGTTCTGCAGATTCTTTCCAACAGAAGAACATTACAATATGCATGCTGCTGGATTTCTTGATACTTAGTATGAAGCAGAGTTATTAAAACAAAAGTGCTAAACTGCATGCAACAAACTTCAGCCCCCATAACTAACTCTCCACCCCTAATCCCTCTATTGGTAACAGCTCTTCAGTCATCTCCCATCACCAGCAATTTAAACATGCCCAACCCATATGGCAGAGACCAGTCTATGTTCAACCTGTGAAGCACCCTCAGCCTCCAAAGCAGGGTGGCCACATGAAAATGGTCTGTCAGGAATGGTCATGGTCCCTTCCAGTTCCTGAGCTGTGCGTACAAACAATTATGAGAAGCACCAGCTGTCTCAGCCCAAACAGCACCAAGAATACTCTATCAACTTAGCAATATGAATTACCAAGCTGCAGTGCTCAGGGAATATTCCCTGGCATTAAGTGGAGCTTGTACAGATACAGATTCAGTTTTTTTACAAGGAAAAACATCAATTCCAAGTTAATAAAATGAGAAGCAAATGATGACCTTCTAATCTCTTCTATTCCCTCTTTCAACTCAACATGGCAATGACATTAAGTTGTAGAAAGCCACTTATATTCATAATAAATGGAATAGAAAATTATTACATTCCATATACTGTAATAAGCAATAAATGTATGCAAATGACATGCAGTAGGATGTGAGACAATAAAAGCATTGTGCTGTACCCAGCAGAATCAAACACATAGAAATTATTTAAAGGAGGACACGAAGAGCTGGAAGCAAGTTCCTACAACCTCTGAAATCTTTGTGTTTTCAGACTAAATGTATCTTTAGGGCATTGAAAGTTCTTTTGAGTTTCTGCTGAATTTGAGCTTAAGTTAAAAATATCAAAGGCTACTTGAGCTGAGGCTTGAAGTTATCTCATTCTCCACACATAAAAATTAAGCAGGTTGCTAATTTCTGAATGTGAGCTGAAAATTCAGTTTCAATTTCTTGGTTTAGAGCTGTAAGACACATTAAAAATAACTAAGAGATATAACAATCCTAGCTGTCAAAAAATTAAAAGCAACAGCCTCAAATTTTGGACTAGAACATTTCCCAACCATTACATCTGGCTTTAAAATGCTCCGCCAAATCCTTTCACTTGATTGGAATTTCAAAATGCTGGAATACGAGAAAAACTCACTGCTTCAATAATAAATTCCTATCAACTCTCTAAATTTTTAACATGATTCCATCTTTTTTTCCTATTTCAAGAGAGCTATGAGAAATGTTCTTCCTTCTAATAAAAATCAAAAGAAAAATTACCCCAAAAAGACAATCAAGAAGGTTTCACATCTTGCTTAGGTCATAAAAAGGTCAGTGAATTCAGGCAGTCATATGTTTCAAAGCAGAACTTACGTTGTGTTTGGAAACAGGTTAAACATGCAGCAATAAAAAATATACTAGTCACTCATGAACCACCCCGGCCTTTACTTTCAGTCATGAAGAAACAGGATGCAACTGAGAGCATCAAGGTAAGACAGACTGTAAAAGAAAATGGCCTTAGAGCACTGTCACCTATTAAAACAGCATGGTGACCTCATGCATGACATGCACGATGCAGGGTAACCTTAGTTACTGTCCATCCCCAATAAAATTGCCTCTGTACAAGAAGGTCCTGGTGATGATATGTGACACAGAGGCAGAAGTCCAAAGCCCAGGTGAGGCGAGCCCGAGCATGTGCCTCACAAGGCCAACAGCCAAAGGAGCACTTTTCTGTTTTGCAGGTGAAATTCGTAGATGCACCTCTCCTGTCCCAAAACAGACATGTGATTTCAGGGTCACTATGTAAGGAAGCTTTTTGATCATTCTTTCCAGGGCTCAGGTTACATTTATTGGTCACATGGCCAAAAGAGGTCTTTACTGTCCTGGTTGTAGACTGTCGCAATCGGGCTTTCTTCAAAAGCCTGTGAATCATTGCTCAGAGATTTTTGACTTCTAAAATGCATCAGAAAATCTCTTTTTTTGACAGTGAGGATTAAAATATGTATTACCAATGAAGCTTTCAACATTGCTGTTCTAGCCAAAAGAAGTTTATTTATTCCTAAGTCTATGAGCAGTTACTCAAAATCACTTTTCTGCTATCATAACAAAACACTCTCAGCAAAACCTAACACAAGATAAGACATGTCTCCCTTTGTTTTGTTCATCTTCAAAGCAATAGATTCTGTCATTGGATGTTGTATTACTGAAGCTCAGTTTCAACATACAGTGAAAGACCTTTAACCAAAATCAAGATCTGGACAAAACTTGCAAAGCATTTATGAACTCAGAAAATTTCAGCTGTCAAAATAAAAATGCATAAATCAGTCTTACACCAGTAATTTTGGCTCTTCTTTTTAGTCATATTACAAACAGATCAAAATCCTAGAGATGCAGACAGTTCTTCTTCAAAACCACATATGAAGTACAAATATGAACTTCTCTGAAAGTATGTCTGCTTTACATTGAATAAATAATTCCCCACAATTTTCTGTCTCCATTTCTCCAGTGCTGACTAGAGAAGGCTTTCCTTATCCACCTTTGTTTATGAAACTGTAATCAAATAAAAATCCATAAATATAAAAAAATTAGGTAGGCCAAATTAATTCTGATCCGGATCCTCATGGTTCTTTAGATTGATTTTTCAGACTTGATGTTATATATAGGTCAGTCACATGGGATAAGGCATATACTCTTTAGAGACTCAACTCTTTTCTTTGTAAGAAAACCTGCCAACAATGCCATAAAAGCACACAGGATCAATGATACAATCCATGTACACACTCTTAAAGACATATGTGCATGGTGGAAGGGGATGGCTGGAAATTCAGAATAAAAACCATTCTAATAACAGTAGAGCAGAAAGTGAGACCTATCTTAGAGTTAATAGATGTAATTTGAAAGCAGACAATCCTTACAGGCACAGAAAAAAAAATCCAAGAAAACATTAATTGTCACACAGCATCTCAGGAATAAAACCTATCCAGCAAGGATTGATTCAAGTGGTCCACTCAAAAACTTCTTAACTATTTTATGTGACAGTGATGTAGCCTGGTAACACGTAGTTCCAAATAAATTTGCCAGTCTAATTCAGATTGATTCAAGGCCACACACATCCTTCTGAGGCATACCATCTCAATTAACAGAAAAATATAAAATTTAGCTACTATTGAAGATAAAAAATAAAGCAGGTACAAATTCACAAAAAAGGGAAGGGCCCTTTTTTTTGCTATAATAAAAAGGAACAACCGCTGTTCATAACAAACATTTTAATAAACAGTGATATAGAAAACATTATTTAGGTTTCTCAGGCTTTAGCTACTTAAAAAGGCAAGTTCAATCTCATGCCTCCAACATGTCAGAAACATGGCACATTTTCAGAAATAAACAAAATGTCTGTGTTGAATGTGATCACAGCTGTTTCAATAAACACATCTCACTATTCAATGCTAGCACAGTCCTGCCCAACAAAAACTTTCATAAGCAAGCTGCCTGCTAAAACCAAATAAAACCCCCACATCAGAAAATAAAATCTCCAAACCTGCCCAGTCTCCTATCTAAAGAGACGACTATAGAACTCACAGACCCACGTGATCTTAGAGACCTAGTTGAATACCAGACTAATTTTTCAGTAATGTCAGCTCCCAAAAGACCAGACTTACTGAAAGTATTCATACTAAGATTGGAGAAAATCCACTCCAGGTTAAAAAATAGCCTTGGATCAATCTGCTGCATTGGAAGTGCCATGGATATGGCCTTCCACTCTGTGACCAGCCATGCTGTGGAAATACTTGCAGATGAGCAAGGGAACCCATTTGCAAAACAGAAAGCTTATGGAATAGTCCTTATATTGGATTAAAAGAAGGAAAAAATATCACTATGAGCATGGAGAAAAGATTGTGGTGTGTTTACATAGAGGAACTTAAACTGTGAATGTCCACCTCCAAATAAGAAAGAACAATAAACATCTGCATACATCTTATCTAGATAAAAGATATTTTTCTTAAATACATCTGGTATCTCACATCTTAATCACTGTTAATTTAAAAAGAAAAGAAATCATCCTTCTAAATATGCATATTCTGTCAGGTTACTTCAGAAAGTTTGCAGGCCACCATATCAAGTTTTTCTTTTTAATGGTAAGACATGCAAAAATCACAAGGTTTGTAGAAGTGATGCAGGCTGTGAATGTGCAGGTTCACTGCAACACGCACAGTACCTGACAACCTAAAGAACTTGTTATTATTTTTTTCTTTTAGTTTGCTGAATGCACTTCCAGATCCTTTCAAGATTATTCAGTGAATTATACTGACTGCCTCTTGCAAAGAATGTGCTCTGTGTGTCTCGTGAGCAGTGGTTGGTGTCTGGCAGGGAAACAGAATCAGTGTGCATGAGCACTAGCAGATTGAAGAGCCAGAAAAAGATTCACTTCATCATTTGTGGAACAGCTTATTGCTTTCTGTCAGCTTTTGCTACCAATATTTAGCGTACTCCTTTCTTGTGTACTCCTGTTTAGGCTTCATATTTGAAATGTATCTGCATTAGATTATAGTTGCCTATGAAAGTCTCCAACTATACAATAATTTTTGTTAATTAACTCAATGCCTCCATTACTTTAACTAATTTTTGTCTCCCCAAAATACAATGTTTTTAATATTATGCATAGTAAATTGAAAATCAACTTGATTCTTTTTGTCTTCCAACAAAGGCTGCTTTGAAGTTTGCAATTACTCACAATAAATTCCAGAGAAGTTTTCTGCAAAGAAATCTTGGTGTAGTCAGAAAGAACAACTTTATTTGATCACAAACTGAACACAGCAGCTGCATTGCTGGCAGAATACAGCATACACTCATGGTGGTTTCCCTGCCTCCATCTTAATCCATTATATACTGATCCAATTATTGCACAAAAAGTCTTTTTCTTATAGAACACTCTCCTTTTCACTTCTGTATTGGAGAAAAAAATCTTGTGGACAGAATGCTTTCTGCTTTTCAAATATTTTGTGCAAAAATGCCATTTTACGCCCACAGCCCACGGCCACTGCCTTCTCTTTCTCCCGTCTTCTACACCAAGACTAGGCAGGGGAGGAGAGAGAAAAAAACAAATAGAAGAATTTTTCAATATATTTAAATTAGAGTTTTATGGGTTTGTATTTTTTTACGATTAGTTGCATATGCCTGATAACAGATTTTGATTTTTGTCTTGATGATTCACAAGACAATTAGAAACTTGAATCTCGCAGAGAATGCACAGAGGCATGAAAGCACCACAAATTCAGCTTAGAGTCTGTCAGGTAAAGTTCTTCAGAAGCATGACTGTGTTTGCACTTTTTAAAAAAGAAGGAAACAGTGCAGTGTCTTAGTTGGATGAAGGGTTGGAAAATATGTTGCAATATTTTCCTTCCAAACAATACAGTTGTGTAACTTCTGTGAACTTTTTCAGTTAACATGTAAAATAAACAAAACCCTTGAAAAACAAAACACCTATTGGCATATTGGAAATCTTGTGTATTAAAACTAACATCTGTTTCTTTCTCTGTTCACTTTTCAGTTACACTCTGACAAGCCAGTAAGAAAATCATCTGCCTGCCTGCCCCTTTCCCCAACTACTTTTCTTAGCTGGAAGCAGTATAAAACCCAACTATGCTGGGAAGTCTGATGGGATGGAAAGCACTTACAATATTTTTTAAACAAATAAGAAATTTAGAAAAACTGTTTACAGGGCTCATGTGTTCACTCACATGAACCATAAGTAACTCCCATTTCTGCCTTCAGAGCACAGAACAATTTTCCCAGTGAGCATATTTATAAACAAAGACAGAAATAATTAGATAATGTGTTTGAAGAGAATGGAGCTCTTTCTAGACACACATATGGAACGGACAGACAGGCAAAGAGAGACGGTGTCACTTGTTATATAAAGTTAAGAAGTAAACAACCTTTAATTGAACACACTGCCTTGCTTTTGAACAGGCTTGTAAAACCCTCAATGGTCCAAATGTAGAGTGGAAGTGCACAAAAAAAAGGATCAGTGTTATTCTTCCACTTACATTAGTAAGCCAGCACTGAAGAATGGAAGCAGGGGTGGAGGTGAGAAGGTCAAGAAATTAGGACCAGTTACTGGCATTTGCAATAGAACTTGTTTTCATACCCTTACTTCTTTCTCACTGCAAAACCATCCTGATTTATTAAGTTAATACTTTTCACATATGACACATCACAGTGCATATGTGCACACACAAGGAAATCCATATGAAGTACTGAAGTCAATACTTTTTTTTCTTGGATAGGCAGATACTTCTCACCATACAATCTCTTCAGAGAAAAAAGTGCAAGAGTATATCATTACTCAGCCATTTACAGTCACCTATGTGCAGTCTCATATTTCTTAGATTTATCTCAAAGACACATATCTTTTTCTTTGGTCATAGCCTTTATGGTCAGGGGCTTTTATGAGTGCACCTTAGAAGTGCCAATAATGGTCACAATATTACTGGAAATGGTAGTATTCAGAGAGATGTTGAAGGAATATTCACACCTACATGTACAATGTCAAACCAAAATAAAATACTTCTCCAGTCAAATGCAGAAGTGTGACATCCCTAGACCAATATGAATACTATTTACCTCGTTCTTTAGAAAACCTGATGTAAAAATTCTAAAGTCTAAATTGTGATTTCCCTTATAATCATTATCGTCTCCATTTAACTGATGCACTGAGGTACAGAAAGCTAAGCATGAGATCAATAAAAGTTGTTTCAAGAAAAACTGGTTCGAGATTTGGATCCCGCTGAAATCAGTGCAGGATGGAAACAAACACTGTTCTAGGTTTCACTATCTCTACCATTCAAAGCCTATTAGTCATGGAATGCATTGCTCTTATCAAAAGGAACAGATTGCTACACATGAGCTATCTATGGCAACTGCTGGGTGTAAATACCTGCCTGTACATCCTGTGGGTCAGTCTGCCCACTGCAGTTACTGTGCGTGCACAATACCCGGATGGGGAGGATGGCTGGAGGGAAGCTGAGGACTGAAGCTATAGCAACCAGCCACAAGAATACTTAATGCTTGCATGGGTTCCTGTAGCCCTAAGAACACTCTTGTGCAAAATACTTTTAAGAATTTATTTAACTGTGGTTGCATTAGATCAAGCTGAAATATATTGATTTTTTTTTGTCAGTAGGACTTAAAGGAGCATTTACTTAAATTTTGCAACTGTCTTCAACATTCTCCTTTGCTTGGTGGAGCTAAACCAGTCTTGGGGTAAGATCTGTTAAGAGCTATTTTAGGTTTTACAAAGGAAACTCACAGATTGAAACAGACTGCTCTACACCAAACAAAACCTTATTTAAGTTTAAATTTAGACATTTGTTTCCGAGACGACTATAAATGTCTCACAACACCTACATATTAACTTACATATTCAACCAGCAAAATAAAAACAACATGCCTTAATTTTCCTGCAAGAATAAAATTACAACCCTAAATATGATTATAATATCATTATCATAAAGCATTTCTACTACAAAATCTCTAGTAAAGGATAGTCCCATAGTTACATAACAGCCAAAAAGTGATTGATTTTCAACACTCTCTTAAAAATCTATCCTGAACTACACACAGCTTCCTGAAGACATCTGTGGAGGAAGGAGGTGGGGAAGAAGGAAGCAGTAGTTGATTTTACAGAAAATGCCCTCCCTTTACTAAAGAAGATTTTGTATCAGATCAAATTCACCTCCCAAAAACCCCCTTAGTTTTTTAGAATTCAGAGAGACTATTTCATTGTTTGCCAGCGGTAAAGCCCAGGTGCAGACAATCAGCATTCCCCCTCTGTCAGACTGAACTAATTCTGCAGCAACCAAGCACAGACAAAATTAGGAGTTTGTCTCAAAAAGGGCAGGAAAAGGAACATCACCTGCAGTATTACACTTCCTTATGGTTTTTTGTCGTTGTTGGAGTCGATGGGCTTTTTATTTTGTTTGGTTAGTTTGGTTCTCTCTTTTGAATTTGGCTTTTTGCAGGATGTGGGTTAATTTTGTTGGGCTTTTAAAGTGTATAACTACCTTGACAGTGGTGGTTTGGAAAACCACACTCTCTTTTATAACCAAGGAAAATGCACATAAATTGCAGTTAAGATCAGGAAACCATGCATGACCTTTTTCTCTTAAATGCCTATAACATTTTAGAATTTCCTTTTATTTTTAATTTCACACTTTGCTCATCCAGTGTTCTGTTCCTGTACTTAGTTCATATCCATTTGTTACCTGTTCTTTCTCTTGTTCTACACAATTTTTTGATACTCAGTTTCTTTCTCTCTGCCATGTAACTCTGTTGCATGGTTCATCCCTCCCTACTTTGAAGGATTTAGCAGATCCGTGTCTTTTCCTTCTTCCTTCAGTGGCTGGTAGGTCTGGCTGATTTAGCCACTAACTTCTCTTATGGCATTTCTTAATTTATCTACTCTGTTTAGGCATCAACAGATCCACTTAGGGAAAAAAAAATTGTCTGGAAAAGGAGAAGGTGGACCCTCCTTTGGAAAGAACTGCACACATGTGAGAGCAGATGAAAGCATCAGCTCAGTATCAGCACAAAGTATTCAACTGCCCAGGGAGAAAACAAAAGCAATAGGCAAAAGAATCTAAAACTGGCCACCTAAAAAAACAGAGGTCACATTGTAAAATTCAACTTATTTGAAAAATTAAGGCAATGCTTGCATAGCTGACCTATTTCAAAAATCTTATATTGTGTAAAGAATTCATGCAACTTCTAAATGAAAACTGAGAATTCAGTTCCCTTATACTAGTCTTCTAAATGGAAGTTGTAAATTAGGACGACCATGAGAAACACTGTATACCTTCATATTTCACCACAGTTAGGAGAGAAATAAAGCAACTGAAAATCTGGTTCGTATCTAGTTCCTCAAATGTTTCAATTGAGAGAATAATCATAAATAATAGGAGATTATCCACTTGTAGCTGATGCCATCTTCCAAAACCAACCACAATCCAGCAGGTTATATCTGCTAAGAAGCCTATTTCCCACACATCAACAGTGATGTATTCTTCTTTCAGCAGTCAAAAAATCAGCTTTGTTTTTAATTTAGCAAACTTTCCTCTTTTCAGAGGCATGAGGCAGCTTACATAATGTCTGTAATGTCAGTCAAGAAATCTTGTATATATCATGATACAATAATTACTGTTTCAATTCAATCCTAAAAAATATGTAGACAATGACACTACTTAAAAATAATTTATATTTTTGATTGTTAGTTTGTTTTTGTGGTCTTTTTTGGAAAAGCACTTCTGATTTCAGTGCTATTAAAAAAAATAAAAGTAAAGGCATATAATTTGTCACATGGATACTGCAGATTTTACTAAATTCAGCTCCTCTTCAGTTTACTGCATTGCAAAGTCTGCTCTCCCCAAATTAAATAATTTCTGTACCTTTTTAATTAAAAATACTAATATGAATGTATTAGGAAAAAACACAAAAGGTGGGCTACATGTATTCTTATTTTGGAAAGTAAAGTACAGGTGGCAGAGAAAGCACCATCTTCACAAACAGAACAATAAATCCAAACTTACCATCTAAACATTTAGAAGGACTTACACACATGTGACTTAAGCCTGTTATAAGTACTTGTGAAGTATATGATCAAAATATATAGGGAATAAAATGTACTGTGTGATGTCATCTCTGAAATGCAAGAGACAGGAACACAAACCCCACAATGTTAACATCTGGAAGGAACTATAAGAAGGATTCAGGGAAGTATCTTTAAAATCCCACTTTTATTTAAGCGCTACTGTTTCCCACTATTGTTACATTGTCACAGAATCCTTCACAATTGAAGAAACTGTTAGGACTTCATTTTTATACATCCATCCAGAGGACTGAAAAGAACAGTTTACTAAAAGACAGCATTCTACAGAAATAAACCCGAAGACAGATACTTCTATCTACTTTTCATCCTCAACCAACACACCAATCACATATGATAGCAGTTGGCAGGACATCTTCAAGGGAAATGTGATCCAAGGTCAGCTCATGAAAGAAAGCTTTTACTGGATGGCAGTGGTACTGAACCTCCTCTGGCAGCTGATAACATCATTGTTGTCAAAGATTTTTAAGGAAGCTTAGAAACTTCAAGCTCTTCACTGAGTTAATGATTCAAGACATGGAATTAGTACAAAAACCTTTGTTCATACAGCTTAAGAGGCAGAGAAATGCACAAAAACATGGTAAGATTGCAGTATTCCAGTCATCTCTTTTCAAGGACATTTAAAGAATGTTTTACTGGTTCTACAATCACAAAGACTGTAAGCAACTATGAAAAGCCCAAGAAATTCACTCCTGATTCCAGGCCTTTCAAAGCACCAACTTTTCTTAACTCATGAGAGATGTCTGTCTAAGCTCCCACAGTTACATGGAGCAGCCCTGGATGTCCTTCAGTCAGCACTAGGCATGAGTAAGGAAACTACTGCCCATTTCTTCATTTTCTACAGCCAGTGTTTCTCCTTCAGTGTTTTTATTGGATAAAGTATTCCATGATAACACAAGGCTCCCCACGGCATCTGAAATACCTACTCAACCCCAGCAAGGAAGTTGCTGGAAGTTTATATTGCACTTTATATTCTTTTTCAGTCACACTCGTATTTAATAACAACAAGAACAAAAATTTATGGTTTGTAGCCAATATTTATATTTTCTGTTTGGCAGTTCTGATAATTTCTCATACTAGCAGAGATAGTAGAGATAAAATGGACTTGGTAGACTGTATTTATCAGCATTTCATACTAAACCTTTTCAGCTGGAAAGTCAACTGTATTTTCAGCAGTTTTAAGAAGCTTCTAAGTGTATTATAAGAGAAACTCACAAAGAATTCCAAATCAAAATAAGCCAGTAAGACAATATAAGGGGGGTGAGGTGGAACTCCAACAGTTCAAAATTTAAAGATTTTTTATTTGTATCCCTTAAATGGAAGCTTATCTAATGCTGAGAACTTTAGAAAGACAATTTTGTTTTTTTAAACATGAACTACAGTTCCCAAATTCCCACAGCATCTTCCACACTGCTGTACCAAAACGGAAATGAAGCATTGTCAAGATTTTCATCTGTAGTTCTGGTCATTGCCAAATTTGACAGTTTTTCAAATATTGACTCCCAAAAGCAAAACAATCCTGTGCTCATCACCACCAGAAATACAAATTTTACAGAACTAACTCAGTCTTAAGTGATAATTTCTATGAAAAGCAACATAATTATACAGGTCAAAATTTCAGGAACAGTTGCACCAATAACAGATGAAAATCGAATTATACAATTCTGAAGACAAAACAGCACTAAAAAATTATTTTAATGTCAAAATATGTGATCACATGCATGCATAAGGAAAAATTTGGATAGCTTTGCTGTGTACTTTGCAGATATAATAATTCCTTGTTTATTAAAATGGAGATGTAATCTCATCCTATTTTAAGACCAAATCCTTCAACCTTCTTTATAATCAAACAGTGGATCTTCAAACTAGGATAAATCTCCATTAGTTACAAGATTTCTGATGCTTTCTCAAGGAAAAGAGCTCTGAACAATATAGTGTAAGTCAAATTCAGTACTGTTGAAGATGTGATTACTTCACTGTGGATCCTGTCAAAAGAATCATCTCAACACTCTTGCGTTCTTTCAGAGCTTTTTCCCCCTAGACCCTGAACCCTGCCCCCGAAAAAACCATAATTTCTAAGCTAGAGTCCTCAGATCTTCACCATGAATGATCACTACCAAATTTAACATATCTAATGAAAGTGCGCATTAGTTGACAAACAAGGTATTGCATTCCTGCTGCACCCACTTAAGGAAGAGAACATGAAATTTCACATATCCTACATCTGAGTCTCTTCTTGTAGATGTGATTACAAAGGACAAAGTGGGATGGGAACACAGGTGTGAGAAACAGCATCACTCACCATTTCCTGAGATGCATACTTTGGATCTTCAGGATCAACTGACCAGTAGCAGTAATCAAAGCTGAAGGCCACAGTTTTTTCTCTAGAGTCCCAAGTGCTATCAAGCCTACTGTCAATCTGACAATAAAGAGACAGAATAACAATTCACCCTGAAGCTGACCAAAAAGTAAGCATTATTCAGATTAACAGGAAGTTTACCTGGGATCTGTACTATGGAAAAGGAATGGCAAATAGTTTCACCTCTTTATTCAATTTTCTTTGGTGCATAGAGTGAGCAGAGACATCCATGACAGACCTGCTGAAGCATTTTTACTGAAGGGTCCATTTACCACAGCTAAAGTTCTCCAAGGTGTATACAATAAACAAAATTTAGCTAATCTTCATACATTCTATGTATTGACAGAAAAGCTTCATAACCCTCTTGGTATTTCTCTGCGCTTTTTCTGTTTCACTGAAAACTGCACCACAGAATTGAGGCCCCAGCTGAGAAGACAAACCCAATTTTCTCAGCACATAGTTGGAAATGCAGGTCTCTTTCCCCGTTTCCTCTTTGCTTTGTCAGGGATGCAAGCTCATGCTTCTGCCACTGGGACTGCACAGTCCAAACCTAACTTTTGTGGGTTAGTAACAGTGACAGTGAAGCCTTTCTCGCACAATAGACAGAAACTATGTCTGAAATTAAAGTAACTGTGTAAGTCTTTCTGTATAATCTTGCCCCAGTGAGCTGTACTAAGAGATTAGTTTATGAATAAGGAACTATACATTGTTAATCTACCCACCAAAGGAGGGGAGTAATGAGTCAAAACATTACACAAAATTAATAACATTCACATGTAATTTGGACCTAATCAGTAACTTCTATACCCTACTATTGCAAGAGTATAAGCATTAAAAAGAAGTTTTGTTATAACTTGGGAGCCAGACTGCTTCACTAACTGCCCCAAAAACTAGAGGTGACAATGCCATCTGCCAGATTACTGGATACAGGGCACTGCAAACACTGAACTCTGCCACCAGCTGCGAGGCTTAGAGGGAAAATGAATTTACAGGCCCATCTGACAGGTTTGTGTTTTTTAAACCCAGAGAGAGCAAAGCAAATGAAGACAGAAACAGTTTTAAATTATCTTTGAAGACATTTTGTGTTCTGAACCCTGCATGATTCTAAAGCTGTTCACAATGAATTAAGTACAACTAAGGTTTCCTTTACTCAGAATTAACACCTTAATGAGCCTATGGATCATCTATAATGACATTTTCAACATGTCATAATTCAAAGATTTTTATGCTACTAAATTTTCTTAGGTTTCCTGCAGCAATAAGCAAAAAGCAGTTTGGAGCACTGCATTCCCATTGCAATGTGCAAAAGAAAAAAAAAGACAAAACGAAAATACCCTTCACCTCAGGAGAAGTGTGTGCTCACAGAGCTAACTGCTTCTTCTACTGAGAGGGGGCTTCTTTTGAACTGGAAGGGACACCTATTCCAGACACAATCATGTGAATATTAGTGTCTAAATATTAATTTACAGTCTAACTTGGATTCATCAAATGCTGTCTAAATTTAGCTTATGCATAAAGCAAAGTCCTCACCAATTACAAAACCTGAGGAGATAGGACATTGACAAGCCAGCCCCTGTATCTGCAGGCAACCCTTCTCAGCCTGCTATGAGCAGTCTGCCTTGTTGCTGAGGTTTCCCCTGTATGCCAGGGCAGGTCACAGTTCCTCTTTAAACAAATAAAATACAGAAACCTCTGGGTCTAATGAGGCTCATCTGGAGCCAGTTGAGCAGCTACAGGACCAGGGCCCCAACCTGCCAGGGTGGGCTCCCCCGTGGGAGTTCTTGGTCTTTTACCAGGGCCTGAGGTGTAGCTGAAGACATTTTACTTCACTTCATGCAAACCAGTTGCACTCTGAGTGCAAATATGAGAGGAGGACAGACACAGGAAAAGAAATTATCCAGATGTTAGTAAAACGAGCACAAAATCCTAAACAATTTACTAACAGCTTTGAATGATGGCATGCAGACAAATTGCAGAAGCTTTGACAGATATAAAATACAGGCAACGCAGCTATGTGTTACGTGGCTTGTCAAAAAAAACCCAAACCCCATATAACAACCCCAAAGCCAAAACAATCTTCTCCCACACTTCTGCTGCAGTTGTTCTAGAACTGTGCCATTTTAAAATTCTTCCTTAATATTTCTATTAGAATGATCCAATAGTCAAGCAAACACAGAAAAGCATCAGAACATCAGCATCCTGATATGAGAAAGGGAAGACAAACAGCATACCTTTATATTTCTGACTTTTGCCACTTTGTCATCAATTTCTACAATCACTCTTCCTCCTTCTGCACTCTCTCTGAAAAGAGAACACATTAAAAAAAAAAGAAAAACTATTTAAAATATGAAGAAACAGAAAGGTGCATGTCAAATTTATAAACTCCAGAAACTACATTGACAAGCAAGTAGAGTGGAGCACTGGTAGTCTGGCTATGCTTTGTGGAGTATGGATCCATGTCACAGACTTGTGAGCCACAAGAGTTACCAGGTCACACTGTCTGACTTTACCACTAAATCTGGAGTATTTGTTGTAGTACCCAAAAAAGTATTCTTTAGGCGGAAAAAAATCCCACCAAAACCAACCAAACAAACAACAAAATCAAAAACCCATCCTGAAACGTAAATGGACAGAATTGTTCCTGCAGGGCAAAGGAACACTCATGTACTGTCTAAAATTCCCACTGAAAGCAGCTATGACTGGGTACTACAGACAACTTCCACCTCCAATATCACCAGCTACTCCAGACAACTTCCACATCCAAAACTGGTCATATTATGAAAGAATGAAAATAGGATGTGGCCAAGGGGAAAAAAAAAACAACCAACCAACCAAAAAAGTCCCCAAAACAAACAAACAAAACACCCCGAAACAAAACCAACCAAAAAAGCCCCAAGCAACCAAATAATCAAACAAACCAACCAACACAAAAATGCCATGATATCTACATGAGTATGTTATTATTTATCTCTCTCAATAATTATCATGAATTTTTTTCTATATAGTAGGATAGAAATGTGGAAGAAGAGGTCAGTGTTCTATTTCTCTGACTTCAGTACTGAGAAGCTAAGAGCAAGAGAAAGGTCTTTGATCTTTCTTATATATTTTGCTTTGTGCTCTGACACTGACAAATCTTGTAAACTGCAACTTTCTGGTAAAGTTGGGGCTTATTTTATGAAACCTAATGCCTTTCTAAAGCTGTAAGAAATTGGTTTAGAAATAAAAACAGTTTTGTCCTTAGTTCAGTTTTATATCACTTTGTTTAAAATTAAGCTGAAGGTGCACTGTCATTTGAGATTAGCTGTGTATATATCCCCCTGACAATCAACTGGATCAGTATCATCAGGTCAGCTAAAAACTAGGTAAGGTAAAACAAGACTTAGAAAATTAAAACCCGGTTGACATTTGCTAATTTATGGCCCTTGATCTTTCTTTTAATAAATTTCCTTACACACGTGCAGAAATATTTAGTCCTCCACTGACTGCAATCTGCTTTCATTGAAAGCATTAACTTTCACGTGGCACAAAGCACAACATGCCCTGACTGTGGTCTCTCCTCTCCGGTTTTCAGTTTTTACCCCATACTGTCTGTACCAAAGCAATGCCTTAGGACACCTTAAGACTTCCAGAGACACTGTAACATTTGAGCTTTCCAACCATAAAGAAATTTTAAACACATTTCTGTGCACCGGCTGATCCTGTTTTGTGGGCAGAAATAACGCTTTACTGTGAACTCTCTGTACTTCACATTACTGATTTTGAGGTACCTGCCTTTAGACAGACTGAACTTGGGCCTTCCTGTAATACATACTTTTATGTGACACTTCACATAGAAAACACAAGGACAGTTCCCAGAGATTTTAGTTAAGCTGTAAGTGTTCAGCTGTTCAACATATCAGCCAACACAGCCCCAAGTCAGATCCCAAGAGAAAGGGAAACATTACGTACAGCTGGATAACAAATGTTGCATTATGTATAGTTGAGTACTGAACAGAGACCTCATAAGGCTTCCTAAAGAACAAATGAACAAGGACAAGTGCCTCAGGATATAGACTGGGAGTATCTAAGGTAGAAATATACAACTCATGCATTTAACCTGTATATATTTAACTTCGTAGATGTTTTGATCAGCAAATGTTTTCCAATATAAGTTAATTTAGGGACCTTCATATCCATATACAAACCTCTGGCAGATGAGCTAATGGACAAACCCAACAGTTACTCTGTAGAGCAGACTTGATCTAAGAGGAAATGGGACATTCTGACAGAATTTCATAATAATTCGAGAACAGCAGAAGACAGACAAAACCAGAGGGATCCTCTAGGAGGGAACCTGCTTCAGTTTCACATACTCTTTCCTTCACTGCCCCAGTATATCTTGGCCCTATCTTGCTTCCCAGTCCATGACCATCCTTAATTTTCAGTCCTGGTTTAACCCTCCAGTCTCATCACCCTAAATAGTTCACTAACTTCATATCCTTCCTCTCATATGCACACTCATCACCCCTTATGGGTACCTGCTGTTCTCTCTGACATCTTGTCCATGGGCCCACATTCACTTCTAGTGACTTCAATTGCTCTGTGTCCCTTCTCCTACTGCATTGTAGCTCATTATAAGCTGATTTCTCTGCTCCAAACACAAAAAATCCTGCTTTTTTTTGTTAGTTCTTGCAGTGTCTAAGCCAAATTTACTTGTACACTCCACAAGTGAATCCATGTTTCTTGGACACCAGCTGAGGTCAGCAAACAGATTATTGAGAATAAATCAGACAGAAGACCTTGCTCTCGGGTCCCGTTCCTGGGCTTCAGTTGTTACTTGGCCAGCACTGAGCTCAATGTATTAAAACAGTGCTCAGTGAGGTTTTTTTTTTACTTAGGGGAACGATGCAAGCACAATTTGGTCAACACTAGAGAGTAGAAGCTCAGAGAAAGAAGATTCCTTAAAACTTTTACCTCCTATGTTCTTATAATCTTCTGTGAGCACATTAAAGAGTTTTAGTTAGTTAGAACTTGGGCAGAAATGTGTAGATTCCGGTGGGTAATTAAAAAAAATACACATCAGATTTCACAATTAAATTAATTGGGAAATTCAAATAAAAGGTCACCCTAAATTGCCCTTATATGTTTTAAAACGTAATTTCCCTGCAACCATATCTCCTGCAGCAATTGAATTGTTCTGGGTGAAGCTTAAAAATAACTTCAAAAAATCTAGCCTGAAGCAGGCATTCACGAATAGAGCATTTATACTCAAATGTTTGAAATCTGGAAAAGCTTTTAATAGTTTTAAATGCCAGGGTGTTCTAATTGCAGATATAAGGCAACCTCAGCAAAAAGCAGCTTTCTGAACTGCAGCTATAATAGTTACATGAAACTCATCGGCTTCAGTCCATGAATATTATATATAACCCTATGAACAAATGACTTTACACTGTGGGTCCTCATTGACCAGTGTTCTACCAGGCCACAGTCATTACTGAATGTACAAGATAAAGAAAAAATTCCAAACATAAAATCTCTGCTGGATATAAAAAATTTTTATACATATATACTTAAATTAAAATAAATATAAACCCACTAAGATACAAATAACACAAAATGAAACTACCACGCCACCTTTTACCACAGGGTATCAAGGATTCCACAGTATGAAGCCATAAAGCTCTATGCAGCAATCAAGTACCTTTGTTCAAGTGTCACAAAACAAGAAACCCACCAGCAAACAAGGATAGAACTAAAATCTCCTCTTTTTCTGCCTGTAGATTCCCAGCACCCAGACTTTTATTTTAACTGCAGACTGTTGCTACAAAAGGCAATTTCTCTTTGCTGCTTCAACCTCCCACACGTGTTCCTACTTTCTAGCAATTACACACCCATGCAGTGACTCAGATCAGCTGTGATCAGAAAAAAACCCTCACCAAAATAAACAATCAAGGTGTCACAGGACCAGCCGGCCCTTCCAGAGCACTGAGCTCATGCTGTTGCTAAGCCAAAACAAGATAAAGGGCAGGAGCGGTGATGGTGAGAATGGAGAGCCCTCCTTTCTGCTGCAACTTACAGCCGGAGACTGGGGAGCATAAACAAAACAACATGTAGCAGCCACAGCCCAGGAGGCGAAGCAGACTCGCAGCTGTTCTGAGATGTTCTGACCTTACTCCAGATTGTAAACACTACAAAAGCTCTCTCAGCAAAACTTGTGTTTGTCAGCACAGTCTTACACGTATGTGCAACAATTTGCATTTGAATGATAAAACAACCCATCATCCTTAGGAATGGGTGCTCTGCTCCACAGGTGTGAAAGCTCTATGTACCAATAAAATCAACTCCAAAGTACACTTCTCTAATAACACATTTGATTTCTGCTGCCCAGAACTCACTGTGGTCCTAACATCTAGTTTCCCCATCCTCTCTTCTTCCCCACTTCTTGACAAATGCATGCTCTGTTTGGAAAATGCCTCTCCTAAATTACTTTGCTGGAAAACAAGTGTTCTGTACAAAACTAAAGCTGTAGAAAGACCATTTAATGGTGCATGTCCCAGGAAATACCTGGATGTTCTCAGTCACAGAAAGCTTCCGAGAAATACAGACCCAGCAACAGGACAGTGACAGGGATCTAATGGGAAACTACGAGACCTGACAGAAACAAAGTTGCTGCAGAGTCCAGAAAACACAGCCAGTGCAAAGGAAATCTCATACCACTTGCTGTTCCTATGACAAATCTTTTCTGCAGCCAACATGTAACGCTAATGCAACCCTGGAGAGACAAAGACACTCCGCAAGATGTAGAAGAATGAGCCAGTGGAAAAGAATCATGGGAGGATCAAGACCCCTGAGAGAGACTTTTCTACAGCTTGCTGGATCTCACTGAGATGAGTTCAGGCAGAGTACAGAAGTGCAAGGAAGTATACAGAGCTGGAGGAAGCAGTGGGTGGAAAGAAAGGGGGCAGTTGTTTATTTTATATTTTCTAAGATTTGCCCCACTTCTCTTCCACCTTCTTAAAAAACAGTCAGGCACTTGGAGAACAAAGGAGCTGACTTGTAAAAAAGTCGCTTGTTTATTTTAGAAACATGTACATGCAATGAAGCAAACATACTGGCAAGAGTCATGTCATACAACAAAACAGCTTCTACAAATACAGATCAGCAAAGTACTCACCAGAGTAATCAAACATACCAAAGGCAATATATACAATTCAAGTACAAGAAAAATCTTAAATAATTTTTTAAAAAGAATTAAGTAAGTGTCTACTCACACAAACTTTGAAAACAACTCTGCAATGTAATCACTGCAAATACTTAGACTTTCCTGCTAATTCCCGTCACCTCAGTCAGCTCCAAACCCAATCTCATTCTCTACTGAGACATAGTACCTCAAAAGCAGTACAGCAACAATATCAATCCCTCCTCTCTTCCAGAGATTTTTTAAACTGAGCTAGGCAATCATGTAGGTTCTAAGTTTTTTTTGACAATTAACTTCAGGGTTTTGGGATTTTTCCTAGACTCTTCAAGGGGGAAAAAAAAGTCTCCTTCTGTGGCTTACTCTGATGGAAAGCATCTTCACACCCTGCTTATAAACATAACCAAAAAACAAAGAACACAGCTACAGCAGACCTGCAGTGAGTATGGCAGAATGCATGCCAGCAGTCACTGCTGCTGTCCCTCGGATTCTGTCACTTCCCAGGATGGGACCAATACCTATGACAGCCTCTAAGTAGGGTACACATTTACCAAACTACCTTCATTTGTACCTGGGACATTTTGTGCCTTCTAATAGCACATCTATGCAATCACCATGCCAGCAGCTTATGTATAATCCTAAACCAAATCTAAACCAAGTATTTTCTTGGTCATAAGGTCTAAAGATTTTATGAGGAAGACTTCAGTCAGTCAGATTTATCTTTTCCTTTCCATTAACAGTCTCTTATACAGTGTTTCTGCCCCTTGTTTATTAGTGGCCTTGGCAGAAGTATCTTTGACAAACTGCCATCTTTGCACCTCCTGAGTGACCGATTTTGGCCATGGAAACAAAGAAACAAACAATGCAGGCTCATTTTAAGTTTTGCTAGTTATCAGAGAACACTATTGCAGACAAAATGGGTCAAGGATGCATCTGTTAAGAGACCAAAGGTGCAATGAGAAGAGCACAAGAGTCTATGCTGATCCATCAGGAATTGTTGAGGAGAGTGTGAAAGCCATTAGAGCTTCTGCACTCTGACAACTTAAGGTACCTACAACAACAACTTTCCCAAACACAGCATCCCTCTGCAACACCAGCACAGTATGTATCCTCATATGTGCTGCTGTGACCTGTGAAACTTGAGGTGCTCATAGTATGAACACCCTCACTTTGGCTAATGCAGGATTTCTTTTTTTTTTTTTTTTAAAAAAAGAAAGTACCAACAATCAAGTAAATTTACCTAAATTTTGTTTACAGTGTTTCTCATTATTGTCATTACCCAATACCATCTTGGATATTTCTCTTTTAAGTCAAAACAGTTTCACTGTGTCTTGCAAATAGGAGTACATACCCAGTCAACACCTCTCCTACCAAATTCAGAACAGATGTTTATAAATAATTCTACAAACTCTGCTGAAGCCAAGTACACAGATTTCACCAAGACAGCACGCTGCTATATTAGACATGCAGTTCAAGTCATTTTTTGAAATTACTCCCAGCTGCCTGGAGCTTTCATTGGCTCTAATAATGTCTAATATAATCTGAGAGTAAAAATCACCATTCCTTGTGATTATCATCACCCTTTTTCATGGTTCCCCCTTTTTCTTCTTTGCAAATATTGTATAGCAATAAAAATATGAATATTTGATGCAAAGATAAACATGAGGCATGGTCAATACTCTTTTCAGATATTCAAGCTTTAAAAGTCTTTACTTAATCTTACCAGACTTTTGATACGCATATTCACAAGGTAGGAGACAAAGCACAGGATGGCCCCCTGTGGTTGCAATAAGCTCTGTAATCCTGTCCGTGCACTTGCACAGTGCAAGAGGAGTGTTCCTGTCTCCACCATCCCTGAACTCTTTAACTGCTAGAACAGGAGCAACAGGCATCTTCCGTGATAAATCCGAGTCAGAAATGCTCCTGATGACACAGCAGTGCTTTCTGTCGCTGTGGAATAATGATGCCTCCCTTTCATGCAGAGACACTGAGGGGAGGAGGGAAGGGGAGAGGAAAAGGTCTTTTCGTCTATCATAACACCAGCACTTAAAGAAGCACGAAATAAGGAGGACTTAAAACAAAGCTACAGTCCAGTCAGTCCACTTTCTTGCACCCTTGATTTCCCAACTGTTTACTGAGCAATGACACAGTATAATTCAGACTTTTCATCAAAGGAATTCTGTGCAAATGCCATGTTTTCCATGCAAACCAGAATCTGGATGCAAGTTTTCATTCCACCTGAACAGAACTTCAATCTGCAATCATAGTTAAATAAATTACTGTGACACTGAATGCTGTGATGCACTGTCTCAATCCTCTTGCTTTGGTACCTCTTTCATTTTAGTAAAAGCAGCTACTACAGTAAACCCTTCAATGCCACAAACAGAAGTGCAAAACTTTTTCTTTTGAATCTATGCAAGTGGTAGTGTTTACGGTAGTAGTAAAATTTTGAAGTACACTGCTTTTTAAAGGTCACCTAAAGCATCGAACTAAAGAAAAGGAAACTGTGGAAACCCTACCCAAAAGTCACACTTATTCTCTGCGGACAATGGTGATGTCTCACCATGTACTGCACAAACACTCACAGCCAACCACTGCATCATTCCCCAGGGGAAATGCAATCTCTACTCATGAAGTCATGTCACCTTACAATACCACAACTTCTCTCGGAGAGACTATGAGATCTTAGAGAACAAAATCACTAAGCAAAGACATTGTGCCCCTTTTTTTTGCTGCATACCCAAGTCTGATCCCTGCTCCAAAACACTCTACATTTATAAAGTATTCTTACGACTTGGGAGGAAACATGTCCTATGAAAATTTAAAATACTAGAAAATAGAAGGCTTTCAAAAGCTGGTTTTGCTGTTGTGTTTGAGGACATTTAGGTAACTGATTTTGCATGAGCAAAAAGACAAGAGACAGCCTCTTACTGTGGGAAGTAAGCCACCAGTAGCTAGCACCTTGTGCTCCTAACTTAAATGAGGACAGGCACAGTATTGTCACATAACATGAGCAGAACTATCACCTTCATGGAGCAGGCACTGCTGGGCACTCAGGACATGCAGAGTCCTGCCCTTTTAACAAGCTAGAATGCCTGCCCTTTACCGAAGTTAGGAAACTTCCTGCAACTGCAAGAAGAATGCATCTGAGAAAAGCTGCTGATACAGCACCCTCACAAAAACACAGATGTGGCTTATGAAAACCACCTGCTAATACCAAGTGCAGATGCTAAGAGAAAAGAGCAGCCACTTCAATGACACTTTAAATGAAAATTTAAATAATAGACTAAGTAAAAGAAATAACTAATTTAAGGGGCAGGGAGGGGAAGGTGTCAAGATAACCCTAACAGGATACACAAATGTTAAAATACATTTGTTTGGGAGAAAGACTTTCTTTGTAAAAACAAAATTAAAATCACAACTTTTGTTTTAAAAATCCCAGCTCTGCTGTGGAAAAACAGCTTAAAATCATGAGCAATGCATAAACAATGCAGTTTGTACAGATTTTCAGACAGCAAAAGATTCTTGGAGGCCTGAGGCAGCTCTTTCCCACCAGTAAGTAGCAATCCCAAAACCCATGGCTTTCAACTGCCACTGCTTGAAGAAAGGGACTGTTGTGTAACAGAGGGACACAGAGGAACAACACTCATTCAACTATCACAGCAGATGAAAGTAGATAAAAGCTTGCCATTTTTCTAAGTACGAGAGGATGACAGCACCAAGGTCACAAGGAATATATCTATGAAAATATACAACCAAAAAGGGTAAGGCAACAAGGTCAGGGGAGAAAGGCACTTCTCTATACAGTGTTCTATAGCCTGCCTTAGTTTAAACCCTGAAAGCGCAGAAGTTCAGAACAGTCCTAAGAAAGCAAAAAGGTGATTTCTGTCTGCCTGTTATTACCTGCTTTTTCCTTTATTTATACCTTTCTTTTTTTTCTTCACAGAGACTTTCTGATTTCTTTGAAATCAAAGATAATTTTGCCCTTTTCTTCAAAGAAAGGAGTATTCTGTTTTGCATTTGAAAATTACACCATATGGAATACATGTTGAATACCTATAAAATCAAGTTATACTACATCCATTTTCCAGAGAATTTTTGACTGTGACATATTTCTTGTGCTAATGTAAAATATATACATGTTTCTAAGGAAATTATTTCCAATTACATCTGATAAAGCAGTTAATGGAGATGATAGCAATATTCCGTTAGTAGAGGGCTAATTTATCTTTTCAAACACTGGGTTTTTTGTTAAGAAAGTGAAATACAAACCGTTTTTAAACACTATTCAAACAGCACAGAAGAACTAATATAAGCAAAAATTGAAGTTGTAAAAAATAAAGGATATGAATACTAATGATGCCAATATCTTATGTCATTATACACTTGTATCAAACACATTTGAAATACAACAACCTGAATGAGGTTGGTTCAAAAAGTGCTCAAAAGGAGCAGCAGTGAGCAACTAGTGAAGAATAAAGATTTAAAAAGGAATATACATGAAAAAATTGTTTTGGTGGGTATAAGAAGGAGAACAGTAACAATTTCCAATCTGCTGTTGCTTTGTTTTGATAAAGCATTTAACATCTGTTATGCATACGATATAAGGAATGTTTTCTACAAAATGTACTAAAAGTTATCACTCTTGTTAGCAGTAGGCCACATTGCTGTATCTAAGTTGTTTTGGTTACACATGAACATGTAAAACAGCTAACAGCAACAAATCTTTCTTACAAAATAATACTTCCTTCTGCTTACCATAATGTGATTACAAAGAACAAATGATGTGGAGCACAGATGGGAAAATAGTTAACAAAGCTGACCTGCAGCAGATTACTAAAGATGCACCAAGGAAAAACCAATAGTAATTCACTTTGTATCATTTCCAAAACAATCTGAAAGTAATTGTATTTTTCCACAGAGCTTTCCTTTTGAATCAAAATGGATTTCAAATATTCATATCATAATGTACCCATCAGTTGAGCTCCTTTCTCACCTATTCAGTGTACCTATATGCTCCTAGCATAGCTCAGGTCTGCCTGACATACCAAGCACTTTTCTGGAAACAGTAAGTGAGAAACTTTCCCTACAGTCCCTCCCAGACATGGCCTTCCTTACCTCAGTCCTTAGGACCTTAAACTTAATTCCCCCCTCACATCCCATCCTCAAGCCTCATTAACTGTGCAACCCAGGAAGGCAATTAGAGGACTATGTCATACAGAACACCAGGAACGAGGAAATCAACTGCTGCAGCTCAGACTGTGATAGTAAACACCTGCACAGCTGGAAGCGTGGTTCAGCTGTGACATCTAGGACTACCCAGACAATTCCTTAATGCTCTCATTTGCCAGAGCATAGAGGACAAGGTCAGGAAATAATCCAAAACTCAGAAATAATCCAAAGCAGAAAGAGGCAAAGGACAGCTTTCAAATTACTATAGGAACAATCAGCAGCCACAAATGGGTACTAGAACTGTGATGGGATACCACAGGAAACTAGCAGCACATAAAAACTGGTATTGGTTTCTGCTGGCCTACATAAAGAGTAAAAGCACATGTCCAACATTGCAGGTATTTCTGTAGCATACAAACATCCAACACAACATTAAGAGAGCGACCCAGGCACAAGGAGAACCCTAGGCGCAAACTGGAATACCTTCTCAGTCAGTCACACTATTACCAAGTCTCGAGGGTGAGGTCTGCTATCACAGCACCACTCTGCAGACTGTGATGCCGGCATATTCTACAAATAAATCAAGAAAGAAAGAGAAACAACACTCCTAGTTCACATAGTTACATGCTAGCATTGAAAGTGTTTCCATCAACAGATTCTGACAGCCAAAAATAACATTACACTTTCCTTGCAAAAGTCTCAAAACCAACAGACCAAGCATTAAGATGTCTGGAAATGAACCATTAAGGGATTCATTAATTCCCTGCTCCTATTTAATACCTGATTACTACCTATCACTATAGTCAATTTATAGCACCCATTCAGGCTGTCATATTTCATTCTGAAGGGCAAATGTATTTACACAGAACAAATATTCACATAACAACTAAGTAACAAATCTTTTTTAGTATGTAGAATAGTAAATGTGTCATAAAGAACTTTTAAAGCAATGTTACTCCAGGGAATATATCTGAATGAATTTACTCCCAGATCTACTTTTTGGTGATAAAACAATCATTTAGTCTGTTACAGAATGACTGATAGCATTACGAAGAACACTGGCTGCAAGCTATTTAAAGTTTAGGCAAAGGAAAAACTTCTGCATTTTGTGTAACTGTACTTGCTTTATAACTATTAGGGATTATTTGTGCATAGGAACTCTCTGTCAAAGAATGTATTGTGTTGGGTGCCATACAGACGCAGAACAAAAAGACCACGTTGCTTTATGCTAACAGGATTTTGAGAACTCCCGCATTAACACCTTTTAATATGTGAATATTCAGTAAAATTTAAGATGCAAAATGAAAGTTCACCTGCCATTGTAGATTAAAAGAAGAAAAGCAATGACAAAGTTTGCATGATTGTCTAGAAACAGCCAACTGATCCTTGAGTTCTAACCCTTGCCTGCATCTTTTCAATTTTTGGGCCTATTAAAAAGCCATATTTAATATTTTTGGCTGGAATTGAGATTTTACACATTGCATACTTCAGTCCAGTTGAACTGATTTTTTTTTTCTGCAGGAAGTCTTCCTTTTTATAACACCTAAAAGATCCTAGGAGCTGTGGCAACATGGGTATGTGTCAGAGTCAATCACAAAGTATGTATGTGGAGAGGGTGAGAGGTTTGTGTGATGACAGTATGGAAGCAATATAAGAAGCTGGAAAAGAGCAAGCCTTTAACCCCACTGAGAGCTTTAGTTCTTTCAATGTCTATCAAGGTTACTTTAAGCGTTCATATATTTGGTATTTGCCCCAAGTCATTACCTTTGGACAATTTTGTTCAATCCTAGAAAGTTCTCATGTCAGAGCTTTCACAGATAATATCCAACCACTTCTCCTTCCCATTTATAAAATATAAAAATCCATCTTGAAATGTTTTTGCTGACCTCAGCTGTGGCAGCACAGTTGAAGGAACAAATGGCCTAATGCCTTTGGGGTGAAATACCACAAGTCTGGCCTGTTTCAGCATCAGATTAGTTTCTCCCACGTGCAGGAGGCTGCCCACCTTTCTGATCCTACCCTACTATCCAAACTACATTCCCTACCAAAAGCTGGCCCACATAGATTACATGAATGGTTTTCCTGTTTATAACACCTTGTCTGACAGTTACAGCTGCTGCTAATTATATGTTCATTACTATGCACTACTTAATGCTACCCACCTGGGAAAAATTAAGGCAGATGCAGTGCAACATTCCTCATCTAGGAGGATCTGGTGTCAGGGAAGATTACATCTTCGCCAGTTCAGTCTTTGGCCTTTGTTTTGCAACTGCTACAAAATGCTCATTTTAATTTTTGTCTATTGGAGACCCTCCTAAGCCCACTACATAATTGCAAATAGGAAGCCAAATACTACTGTGGGAGAAACAAATATGTCATTGACTGCACAATGAAATACATTACCAAGGTGGACTTTCAAACAATTTCAATCTCCAGTGAACTCTACAAGACTAAAACAAAAGGGTCCTATGGTCTGAATAACAGTATCATTACCAAATTGCCATTTAATGGTAATACTTAGCACTTATACGCTGCTTTTTATTTCTAGAGAGCACAAGGACAATTTATTTAACTAGTAAATGCTACAAATTACTAACACTGCAGAATAAAATAAAATCAAATAATGTATCCACTACTAAAGCAACAATAAGCAATGAAAGGTTAAGCTTAGCTTACTTCAGTGCTGCAACTCTTCTTACAATATGTCAGTATCTATTAAAATCTGTTCCATTCACAGCTGTACAATAAATCAGAACTATATTACCCAAACACGATTTTAAACAAAATTGTGGACAGAGTATTTTTAAAATCAGTTAACTTTGAGTTAAAGGTAAAATATATTGAAAACCTGTAACTTACTCTCCATGTTTCCCTTTTACATTAAGACTAGCAGGCTTGTTTTGGGTGGGATTTTTTATTTTATTCAACACTTTCTGGTGCATTTTTTTGAAAAAAAAAATCCATAAACAAAAAAGAACTTAAGGCCCAAAATATGCTAGTGTACTGCTGGCTAAATGACTAGGGTAGTTTTCTGGCTGGGCAACTCTTCAAGAATCATTTTCTCTACTATGTGAAAAAGTTATTTATTACAAAAGTCAGAAAATAATGTGAGGGACTCGTGCCATAAAAAAAGGCAGCATCCAATCACAGACTGGCCCTCAGAGCTTATCCTGCTTTTCAAACCATTCCTGTCTGGAGTGCTCTTGCATTTCTCTAACAGAAGGAGTAAATTACCAGCCGCTGAAATTTGGGCTGCTTGCTTTCTCTTTTCCTCTCCGAATTTCCAAAGTCTGCAAGGTTTTAAGTGTGTATTACATACAAACACCACCAGAGCACAGTGCTACGGCATCCTGCTGTTTGTGGGAGTTGTCCTCACGCCGCATCGTTTAGCTTTTGGGATTTCCATTGGGGCCAAGCAAGCCGGGCGGGAGCGGAGCGACAATGGCAGTATCCGGCTCTGCCTCCCGCTGGAAAAAGCAGCGACAACAGAGGGGGACGGGAGGGTCCCCTGACCCTGGATAGCAGCTGCCCTATTTTGGGGAGCTCAGGCGGAGGGCAGTCAGCCTCACAGCTCCACGGGGTGACTTGTCCAAGAGAACTTTCCCCGGTCTTTAGCGAGCGGGCGCCCTGCCAGCTCTCCTGCCGCCCCTCCAGCCCCCCAGCCCCGCTGACCCCTCAGCCCCACCGCGCCCCTCCGCACCTTTTGCTCAGAGGCCGGACCCGCACGGCCACCTTGACGTTGGCCATGGCTCTCCTCAGACCCCACAGCAGCCACCCGCGTCCCGGCCCCGCATCCCGCCTGGGTCCGGTCGGGACGGGACGGGACGGGAATGGACGGGGAGGAGCAGAGGGAGGCGCGCAGGGAAAGCTCTGCCCCGGAGCCTCGCAGCTGCCAAGCCCTGTGCTATCTGAAACAGGGAGAGAGGCACGCCCGGAGCAAGGGACGGTGACTTCACGGCTGATATCCCCCCACTGCCATCCCCGCAAGTCCTCCCTCGCGTCCGCAAAACAACGGGGGTTTGACCTCAGCGCTCGGTGCCGACAGTCCGATTAGATGGGCGCTGCATGAAGGTGCTCACCGGGGACCAACACTGTGAGCATTCCACGTTCATTTGACAGGAATTTAGGGAAAGCAAGTATCGCTTCCTTAGGGATACTTCCCCAAAGGAAAGGTCTCAAGTGTTTTAGATGCCTTTGGAATCCTCCAATCTTCATGTGGGTCGTACTTATGGTCTAAAAGAAAATTCTGAAACTTCCAAAGAACTGTAATCGAAATCAGTGTCAAACTGTTACATTGATAAAGGGTTTGTGCTTAGAGTAATACAAGAGACAAAAAAGATTTTTAAAAAATTCCTTTTATAGTATTGTCCCTGTCAGCTACTGATGTTATTGAGAAGACGTGAGAGCAAGTAGCACTGGCATAACAAAGAGGCCAGGCTTGATAGACAATTCCTGTTTGGTTTTGACAATTCCATTTTCCAGTTCTGGCACTCATTTTTAAATGGATTTTTCCTGGTTTTGCATTTCAAAATATGACAAACTGAGCTATACCTGAATATCCTATAGGAGTGTTTTACAGCCTTCTATTGTTTTTACATTTAAACGTCTGTTTGAAATGCCTTTTAACTGTACTTTTTTTTGTACTTTTAGTTCTCCTCATGAAACATTTTGCCTTAAACTTCAGAAACTTTAAATCTAAATGAAAAGGTACCACAATTCAGAAAGCTTCCAGAGTTAAGTATAGGATAGATCATTTGCACCCAACACTTCATTCATGACTCACCACAGAGATACAAAAATTAATACCTACAAGCTGTGAATCACTGTATATTTCAACAGATGTATTCCTTTAAATCATAGTAAAGAATTACTTGGTGCACCAGTGGCAATGGGCAATTAGCGAAACGCTACCAACTCCACAATCAACTCTTCAGTAATACAGTAAAAGAAGAAAATATGCTCAACTCCTTGGGATATGGCAAAAATATGTATTTCAAGGAATTATAATGAACAAAATAATTAGAGATGTTCTCATTGTACTTCTAAAATTATTAAATTACAACAGTTTTAATTTGCCTGACACTAATCATCATTGTAAGACAATGAGAGCGAGCGGTCAAGTCTGTGACAGAGGTACAGGATACTGATTCACTGAATCAATTAGGTTGGAAAAAAACTCTGAGATCAAGTCCAACCTATGACCACCTCTCATCCCAAAGAAGTTCAGTAGTCTGGATTCTATTTCTTCCCGTTTCACAGAATGTGCAAAGCATTTTCAGTAAAAAGGTCACCTCCTCTGCAATTATGTGGAAGCCCTTTGTTTCCACATCTGAAGCAATAGTGATATGGGACTTTGTTTTCAAATCCTGCAATGATGTTTAGCAAGTGTTCACATAAAGACCTCACTAAAGTCTGTGGGACTCAAACACCAGTTTGTATTCTCAGACTCTATCTAGTGACATTCTGCTTGACCTAATTCAGCTTGTTTCTGTCCTCTTAACTTTTCTCAACAGCAGCAGAGAGGAATGTCAGTTATACTTACATAGTATGCTAGAGAATTGTTAAATTGCATGCCTTGTCATCACACCCAGCAGAAATGATGTAGCCCACAAAGCTTAAAATGAGATTCTCATGAAATTTCAAATATAAAATTGACCAATTAAAAGTAAGTCCCAATAGAGTGTGTTCAACAAAGAGCCAAAGATTTCTTCCTTAATTCTACTTTAAATTTATATGCAATAATCAGATAAACTTGTGAAATTTGTGGTACTGAGCCACCTAGTGGTTACTACCAAAAAGCAAAGGGCTCCTATTTCAGCAACAGAAATCAACAGGTTGGATGTATGAATTCAGATAAATGATACAATGGTACAAAGTGACACATCTGTATCACTTACAGTTTGTTCTGCATCCTGAATAGAAAACTGGGCATCCTCCAAAGACAATCATCTATCCTGGTTTATAGATGTACTGCCAGTGACATTTTACCAACCAGCCTTTCATGACCTAGAAGTCACTAAGGTTCCAAACTGGAATAATCAATGCTTTTGATAAACTGTCAGTCTTACTCATGGAACAAGAGTTTTATTCTAAGTGGGACACTGAAAATAGGGCAAGCAACAGAAAAAGAGAATCTGAAGAATATATTTATCATTATCATTGAAGTACCATTTGCAAATCAGTAGATCTGTCCTGTATCATGAAGTCCATAACCTGCTTTCCCACAAAACCACATAATAGTCACTGTAACTTAAAACTAATTTGATTCTTGGTTGGAAGTCCTATGGAAGCATAAGCTTTGGTCTATATTTTTAATTTATAGGATTTTTAACAAAATAAAAAGCAAGAAACCGAGCTCTTGAAATGTGGTGCTTTTATTAGTTTTACAGTGGGATACAAAATACAATGTTTTATCAAGATTCTTACAAAAATTAATAAAGACACTATAGCAAATGCATAAGAAATTATATTAAAAAAAATCCCAAGTCTCCATGGGAATCCTATCCAACTATTTCAGAAAGTAACTCCTAAGCAGGCTTCTCAGTAGCCAGTCTTCCTGTGAGCTACTGCTCATTGTCCTTTTGTTCAGTAAATAGTTGGAGAACTGTTACTTAACAGAAATACAACTACCTACAAAGTCTCTGTTGGATTAACACAACTCTGTTGCCGTTTTCACAGAAGACCATAAGAAGGTAGTTCTTTGAATAGCCATCCTATTTGAGGCAAATGATTTGTTAGGTTAAAGATAAGCCAAAGTTCAATTCAGCATTATTGCATACGCTGTCAGAATACCCTTGTTTTTGCAGTTCTCTCCATTTCAGTATTTGCTCTGTTAGCTCCTCCAAGTCCATCACAAGCACCTCTGTTTTTGTCAAAGCGGTGTCCTGAAGCAGAAAAGGGTTGGATTTAATCTCTATAAGCCTGTCAATTTAGCAGGACATAAAAAGAACCTAAACAACCACAGAGCATTGCATTCTTAATGCTGGAGAAGATAGCAAGCTCAATTCTTTTGCTACTCACCATATTCTTCATCATATTCGGTATCTGAGGGATGCTTCTTACAGACTGCAAATGGCTTTCAAGCTTCTCAATGAAAGTCACAGCCTCAGTCAGCAACTCTACCATAGACCTGTAACCAAGAATGAACCCTCTATTCAGAAGCTATGCTAAACAATTAGAATTTAATGCTTACAAGCTCTTATTTCTTTGCCCTGGTTTTCTTAGTCCTCCAGTTTTATGGAAATTCCTAACCATCTAATTAATTGTTCTGCAATTACATTTCTTTTATTACTCTAAAAGCAAGTAGGGCAGGAATTAAAGAAGTGAATATCCACTTCTTCAGTAACTGGGTTAGATTTTTAGACCGTAAGAAGGACTGTATTTTTAAAACATGCACTATGTATGCCTGGGAATCATTCCCACTTATTCTGAGCAAGTGACAGTGGAAAAAAAGATACCCAACACTAAAGTAACAATTCCTACTCTGGAGGAGCTTCTTGAATCAAGCATTTAGCACACCTGTTTAAAACAATACAGTGGAAATTGTTCTGTAGTCTTCTGAAGACAACACCTATCACCTAAGTAAATAGTCAGAAAAATATGTATCACTACCTTCCTATGAATTTATCAGAGTAGACTAGTAGCATTTAGCAGAGGTTCTTCTACTGTTTTTTAATTTCTATTCTCATCAATGGAAAGACGAATGAAAGCATGTGACTTTTACTGCCTACTAGGTCAAATTAATTTGGACTCATGCAAACAGGACAATTATTTTCAGTGTGCCTACTTGTGGACAGTAGCCTCAACAGGCAGGCTTTCTTGACATCTGGGTTTTATCAACCTCTTTCTGAGAGCCCTCTTCTCTTTCAGTACAGCTTCCAAGTGGCTGTTCATATCTTGCAAAATCTTGCATTTTTTCCCTGTAAAATAAAATTGAAAAGTTGAACCTATTGTCCAGCTAAAACAAGAGCAAAATTTCTTCATGAGACAGACAGAGAGAAAAACACCAATCTGTTGCACTGGAGAGTTAACACTCAAGAGAGACATTAATCAGAATGGTTTTTGTTGGAGTGTATATTATTTGGTATCAGCATGCACCTCAACGTCACAATTCCTACTTTTAAGAGAGTTGTTTTACATTATCTATAGTTTTAAGAAAATCCTCTTTAAGATGAAGTCAACTTCTTAAACTATACCATAGTACTGAAGTATCACAATAGATTTCACTAGCCTAGCACAATAGTAGCAAGTTAGAACGTTTTTAAGCATTCATAAATTCATACTGGGAAAAGTGTGAAATAATAAAGAATTGAATACACATGCTCCCAAAGTGCTAGATTAAAAATCCAGGTAATTTAGGGGTATACAGATGTAACAGGAATACACTGAGTTTGTGGAAAAGAAGCAGAGCAGCACATGCAGGCCAAAGGTTACTGGTGATCTCAGAACTGATGCGCCACTGACCCTGGGCAGCTGAGCACACCCAGCCCCATTTTTTTTAAGAATGAGTTACATATGGAGCTTCTAGTGAGACAGCAGAGTGTGCAAGTTCAAATAATATGGAGATATTCTCTAGGAGCTAATAAAACACCTACCACCTCTAGCAAGCTATCCAGAGACAATTACTGCAGTACCTTCTATAATTGTGATGTACTTAGATGAAAAATTAATCTGCTGACTAAGTCATTGAAGACTCTTGTTTTTTTCTCTGGTATAACTGCACTTACCTAAGTATAAATTATGAGTAATGTCTGCTGTCTCATTCTCCAACTGCAAAATTTCAGTTTTCAGTTTTATCTACAACAATAAAAATATCAAATGAAAATGCATTTTTAACATACTTGTCCACATACTGTTGACTCTCTTGGGGTGGAGGAGGAAGTAGAAAGGGCAAAAATGAGACCATGGGGGACAGCATTGCATGTGAAAGAGAGCAAGCATTTGTGTGAGGGCATGTTACCATGCTCTCTGGAGTTTCTACTACAGGGTGGGGCTTTTTTGGTCAATAGGAAAAAACTGTTTATAAAACCCAACTTCGATAATTTGGCAATTTATTGGCAATTTGTGCTGGAAAAGACAGATCCTGTAATTAATTTTTAAAACACAGCAACTCATGATAGATTCATAGAACAGATTGAGTTGGAAGTCACTTTAAAGATCATCTAGTTGCAAATCCCTGCCGTGGGCAGGGATATCACTCACTGGACCAGGTTGTTCAGAGCCCCATCCAACCATCTACAACTTCTCTGGACAACCTGTTCCAATGGCTCACCATCCTCACAATAAAGAATTTCTTCCCAATATCTAAATCGGAATCTCTTCTAGTTTAAAACCATTCCCCCTTCTCCTGGCACTATCTACTTGTGTAAAAAGTCACTCTTGCTCTTTTTTTTAAGCCCTCTGTAAATACTGAAAGGCTGTCAAATAACCCCAGCCCTTTCAGCCCATCTTTGTGGGAGATGTGCCCCAGACCAGGTGCAGCACCTTATACTTGGGCCTGTTGAACTTGATGAGGTTCCCATTGCCCCACTTTCTCAGGTCCCTCTGGATGGCATCCCATCCTTCTGTTGTGCCAACTGCCCTGCTCAGCTTTGTGCCACCTGCAAACTTGCTGAGGGTGCACTTGATCTTGCTGTCTATGCCATTGATAAAGGTATGAAAGGGCACTGGTCCCAAGACAGAACCCTGAGCAATACCACGTCACCATCTTCCACCTGGGCATAGAGCCACTGACCACAACTCTCTGCTGTATTCATCCAGCCAATTCCTTAGTCACTGAATAGTCCACCCTTCAAATTCATGTCTCTCCTACTTACATATCCTACAAAGCAGTTTCACAGTCTGTAGAGCGTCTAAAACAACATTATAAAATACAAGCCAAAAGCCAATTCAGGCAGTAGGAAATGACTGAGATTACTTCTTACTAACCAACAAAATATATGCCTACAAATAAACACATTTTTGTGAATTGAAATCAGTTACAAATTCTTATTTTTCAGTTTCTTCATAAATATTCAAGTAACACTTCAAAGTCAAAGGTGCAGCTTTCTGAATCTTTCTACTTAAAACTCTCATTTCATGGATTTGGTTCTTTCCATTATGATAACTCAGTCCACTGAAGAAAAAAGTGCCTCAACAACCAAACTGCTAGAATCCCCTCAAAACATGGCACAAAGCAGTCTGATACTTCACTGGGGCCCCTGTATTACCTCCAGGTGTTGAAGTGCTGAGTGTACACTGACAACAGTAAAGGTGGTACCTCATTCATTTCAGCTTGCATGTTTGCCGCTTTTTCCACCTCTGAGAATTTCACAAAACATGGTGTTTCTCTGCAGGTTAAATCCAGCGCCTCCTGTGACAGGAAAACAACGGGAAAACACGTGGTCAGGAGCAAGCAAGAAAGTTGTCAGGACNCTGGGACTGGGACTGGGACTGGGCCGGGGCCGCCAGTGAGGGTCGGGGACACCGCGGCCTACAGCGGGTCGGGGCCGGCCGCGCCCGTCGCTGCTGCAGTGGCGGCGGCATCGCTTCTCCTGCCCTGCTGCCCGTCCCGCCGGCATTGGGCCGTCCCAGGCTCTATTCATCGCTTCTCCTGCCCTGCTGCCNCTGCCCCCAGCCCCGGGCCGTACCTGGCTCACGGCGCCCTCCGCCACGCACCGCTGCAGCAGCGCACCCGCGGCCGAGCGCTGCCCAAGCACCCACAGCCCGCGGGGCTCCTCATCGCCGCCCACGCTAAGCCAGGAGCCCGGGTCGGGGTCGGGGTGTCCCGGGCCGCGGGGGGTGCGGCCGCTGCACTGCGGCGGGCCAGGGTGCGCCGGTGACGGCCTGNCATCGCTTCTCCTGCCCTGCTGCCCGTCCCGCCGGCTTTGGGCAGTCCCAGGCTCTGTTCATCGCTTCTCCTGCCCTGCTGCCCGTCCCGCCAGCTTTGGGCAGTCCCACGCTCTATTCCCCACCGCCCGGGCCGAACCGGGCGCTGATCCTGCGGCCCGTGACCCCTGCGCCCTGGGATTAAACCCTGCTGGGGCTATGAAGGTGCATGTCGTGTGTCTGCAAATAGAGCCAGGGCAGAGAAGGCAGTTCTCGAAATAGAATCCACGTTTCCAAAAAAGCAGATAAACCCGTAGTGTTGTCGGCGGGCCAGGGCTGGTAGGTGCCGCAGAAATCACAAGTCTCCGAGGAGAATCCCCCTGTGCTGCAGGGCCCTGGAAGGCAAAATGGGGAAAGTGTACAGCTTTTCCACTTAGTTCTGACTCTGCTCCTGGCATCGTGTCAGTAATCAAACTGCTAAAATGAATGCACCTTAAGCTGGGTAAATCTTTTGAATTGTGGGGTTTGGTTGTGAGGTAGATGAAAACGCAGCAGTGAAATGGTTCAGTCTGTTGAAATGCTTGTAGTGTTGGAGATGGTGCACGTAAAATGACTTTGTACATTTGCTTTATCACAGAGACTTTGGATTGCAGTTCTCTAACACGGAGTTAACAGAGAAACTGGCCGTGACTGTCCCTGGAACGCCGTGTACTTGACAGAGAACTGCTAGGATGGGAAATAGTGCATTAAAAGCCCACCTGGAGACAGCACAGAAAACTGGTGTGTTTCAGCTAACAGGAAAGGGACTTACCGAGGTAATGAACAGTAGGGGAAATGTGGCTCTTCGCGTGCACAACTGACAATTTTGGAGAGAAATTCCCACCTCATTGTCATAATGCACTGCATACATGTATTTCTCACAAATAGTGATGGGAAGTATTTCAAGATTTATTTTCTCTTTACCTTTTTGCCTGCATTGTCTTCTGGTTGAGGATTTATGGGTCAGGGCACTTGTATACTTACGACCTTATGCTTTAGAGTGCATATATATTCAAGTATTAGTTATGATGTGATTTTTTTTTTAAAAAAACAGCTGTCAACTTGAGGGGGAAAATATATATTTTGTAACCATATTATTACTTTAAAAGATACTCTACAATTTGTCACATTTAGATACTTACACTGTATTTCATTGTAGTTATATGAATAGTCTGTTAATTGGGCTCTAAGCATCCTGAGAGTTTATTATACTGGAAATTGTCTTGACTTAGGTTCAGCTGCAGAAAAACACAGAATATTCTGGAACCATAAGTCAAGCAACAATTCACAGAATAGCCAAAATAACTATATTGCTGTAATATTCCAAGACTTTTCTAAAGTATCTTCTTCCACTGCCCTACCTTCTCCCTTCACTTTTTCTCTGTCAAACCAAAGAAGTACCAAAACTACTTGCTTATTCACCAGGACTTCTTGATGGCAATTGTCAGGTTGTTTTTTTTTTCAGCTCAGTTTCAAGGCTTAATATGAATGTGATACAGGTTGTAAATAAAAGTAAGGAAAACGCTATACATAATTATTGAAAAAGGAAAGCAAATGAAAAATTTCCCAATCTTACTCTGCTAAAATACAGCATTTTTAACTGGCTGTAGAATATTTTAAATGACAGACGTGATTTAAGAGAAGCACACAAGAGGGCTAAAATGTAAACAAGCTTTCTTCTCCCTTTTTAATTTTAATACTTTGGATGAAAAACTACTCTATTATCTAAGAAGTGTCTTTATATCCTTTTCCACTTCCTCAGATGAAAAAATATTTTTAAAAATATATATTAAGCAAATTTGCCAATCACAGTGTAGTGATTGGACGTTGTGATACATATGACAGTATGGAATAGTATTAAAAATTCCAATTAAAATATTAAGTTGTATAACTTGAACATTCAAAATTGTATCAACTATTTAAATGCTGTATCTTTGTTCTCCCCCATAGTTTCCTGAAGATCTGCAGAAGCTAACAAGCAACTTAAGGACAATAGACTTGTCAAACAACAAAATAGAGCTCTTGCCACCTCTCATTGGAAAATTTTCCTTTTTGAAGAGCCTCATTCTAAACAACAACAAACTGAGTATGTCTGCTAATTAATATCTCCACAAGTTCCTAAAATAATAACCTGTATTCTCTGATCAGAAACTAAATTTAATGATTTAACTCACAGGATATAAATGGGGAGTTTAGTCACCTACACTGAAATCTTTGCAATTCATGTACAGGATAAAAACCCCAAACCCATAAATTCTACAAAACTAGTTGCGAGCTTACGTTTTACAATGAGTACTTAAAACTATAATGTTTTTGTTCTGTGACTTGTCAGATCTGAGGGTTTAACAGTGTCAGATGGTTTAGTCCTTGCATAGAGAAAAGGTAATGATGATGTAGAAAATGTTGCTGGCCATTCAGAGTTTGTTACTGCTTCTGGACAAACATCCAACTTTAAGGAAAACTTAGAATGAGGTGAAGAAACTAGGTTTTTTATACATTAATTATGTATTAGCTGCCTTTTTAAAATGAAGAGGAAGTCTGTGAGAAATTACTTAATACTGTTCTCCATGCAGAAGCTTATTTGAATTAAATGGGTGTGTTTGTATACTGCTCTTCATTTAGGTCATATGTTTGTTATTTATTTCTAGCTGCTTTACCCGAGGAGCTGTGTAAACTGAAAAAACTGGAAACACTACACTTGAATGGCAATCACTTGAGGCAGCTACCAGCTGCGTTTGGACAACTTGCAGCTCTCAAAACCCTGAGCCTTTCTGGAAACCAGCTTCGGACTGTGCCTACACAACTCAGTGGTCTTCGCCACTTGGATGTGGTAGATCTTTCAAAAAACCAGATCCAAAACGTGCCCGACACTGTGGGAGAATTGCAGGCTATCGAACTCAATTTGAATCAGAATCAGGTCTGGTAACTGAGATATTATGGACATGTAGATTTAGGACATCGTTTATCTTGGACTTAGTACATCCATGGAACATAAGATGAGACCATCAAAACTTTATAGCTAGAAGACATCTGGACACAACACAAATGAAGGATCATAACTAGAATTTATGTACCAATACATCCAACTGCCTGACCTGATTAACTAACAAGTCCTGAATTTAGTCAGGCAGAAAATTATTTGAACAGTTCTTGAGTAGGAATGTGGTGAACAAATGTGTAGGTTGCCTATCATCATGGAAGAAAAAAGAAATTACTTGGATTTGTGATCATTTGTTGCTTATGTGTTGTTGCTAATCAGTCAATGTAGTTTATATTTAGAACATGGTAATTGTTCTGTGCAAGTCTGGAACAAGTCACTTTAATAATCATGGATCACTACCATTTTAATCCAATTTCTCTTTTCTTTTTATTTCTACAAGATTTCCCAGATCTCAGTGCAGATCTCTCACTGTCCACGCCTCAAAGTCTTGCGTTTAGAAGAAAACTGTCTAGAACTCAGCATGCTTCCTCAGAGTATTCTCAGTGATTCCCAGATCTCACTGCTTGCAGTAGAAGGCAACCTCTTTGAAATCAAGAAGCTCAGAGAACTTGATGGTTATGACAAGGTTTGTGGGTTTGTTGGGTTTTTTTTGGTGGGTTGGGGTTTTTTGTTTGCTTTGTCACTTTTTTACAAGTGAAGTCCTTACCCATTACGTCTGCAGAATACTAAGCATTTATGCTGGTGCATAAAAGTACAAAATAGTGTATTGGTATTGTCACTGGTACTGGATTCATAACTTATCTCTGAAAACAATTTCAAGAGTTCTTCAAAGCTTAACTTTCTCACAGGACTGAGGATCAGTTATTTTCATCAGCATCTCTGGAAGGGTAGCTAATGATGACAGGTGTGAGTCTTCACTTTGATGGGGCAAAAAATGGATGCTTCATATTTAACATTAGTTCATCTTTAACACTGGAGAGTTGACCATTAATCTGAATTGCAGCAAATGGCATAAATTTTTTGGGATTTTTTTTGTTTGAAATTAAAACTCTAATCGTTACGTCTGGAATAAAAAATATGCTTTAGACACATAATGTTTTTGAGTCAGAGCTTTTAGCGGTAATGAATCTTTTATTAATGAATCTTATGATTTTTTTTGTTCTCTTTGTAGTACATGGAACGATTTACAGCTACTAAGAAGAAGTTTGCATGATCATTTTTCTGACCCTGTATATTACTAGTAAGAAGAGAGACTAGAAGTACCTGCTTCACTGACATAAACCACGACTGATGAAGGAAATTATCAGAGTACTCCTCTAGTAGTCTGATAGAGCCTGTTAAGGCCATATTGAATAAACTTGAACTAGAGAACATAGGTATTGAACTGATGAACCTGCCCAGAGGCCAGTTTTGATTTTTGTGCTACAATAGCTTTTAACACAGTACATGTTCTCCTTTGTCAGGGCTTGTTCTTTCACAGAGAAAGGGAATGAGCATTTCAAAGTTGCCAGTTCCCTTTTGTCAGGAAGCTGGCTGTTGATTTGTAAGAGGATTATTTCTTCTGGAAACATTTTTCCATGAGAGGCCATGGAAGTTCTACCACCAAAGCATTGTATGTCTTGCAGTAAGCACTGTTCTACAGAGAAGAACTTTTATAGATGAGGTTTTCATTTATAATCTGTATGAGTTTTTTTTATGAAGCACAAAATAGTTGTGGTTAAATGTGTTATTAACAGCTTCCAGTAAACAAATTGTGGCTTGAGCATCCTTCATTCATATTTTCTGTACAGGCTTTCTTTTCCCATAAGCAAGAATTGCACTACAGTCCACTTCTGCTTGAGCTGTATGGACTAAAAATTAGGTTCCTCTTCAGTGTATTCACTAAAAATGTATATTGCTAGAAAATACAATATCCTTGCACTGGCTCCTTGTGTACAGAGCAATGTTGAAGGTTTTAGTCATCAGCCCACTGCTGCTGCCTTACTACCAAAAGCACCTAAAAAGAGCTAAAAATGTATGCAATTATGTAACTTATACTGAAAGGAAAATGTATCTGTATATTTTAGTAAATTATTTTCAAAAAAATCAGTTCATTTGGTGTAACTCCTGTTTTCACTTCAATAAGTATTTTCACTGGAATCCCTCACTTAGGTACTTGGGTCTGTCAGTTGTTGGTAACAGCTACACTTGAACATAACAGCTGTAATTAAGATTAGCATTAAGTGGATAAGATGTTCAGGTATCTAGTTCCCTGTTGCAATCTTATTTCAATTCTTACATAGTAACATGAGAAGTGTTTTAGGGAACATCAGCTCTATATTTAAAGGACGGATATGATTCATCATTTACAGGGAACCAGTTTTACTTGAAAACCCCCATTCCAGCTATTACTTTATGAAAAAAAACCCCACCTCTTAGCTTTTCATGACAGTGGACAATGTTTGTGAGGCTACTTTGTTTTGCAAGACATAATGAGGACAGTGCTTTAAGAACACAACTGTGCATTACCATAATGCAAGGCCCTGTGTAGTCAGAAATCTATTCAGCTTCACAGTAATAGATTCCACAGATTATGACACAAAACCAGTAGTGAAGAAAGGCCGCAGGCTAGTTCTATACTTTACCCGCTTCCACTTGGTACCTGAATCCCATTTGAAGTACTGGTTTTTCCTAGATTTTTGGTGTGTATGAGACATCAATGGAACAAAGGTGTCAGCAGATTTCCCTTTTCATCAAGGACTAGACTAGCTTGAATTTACCAATTATCATCATTTAAGTGTACCAGTGGGACGTGCTACCTGTTCAGAACAGTTACATAAGCAGGCAGGCCATTCCTTTTATTTTTTTTCCCCTAGTTACTGGTAGATACTGTATTAGAAGTACTTCCCAGTCCTTCCCAGCTATGCTAGTCTCTCTTGCAGCTCAGAACTGCTGCAAGTCAACAAAAGTCTGTATTTCCCCCCACAACTCCTCCTGCTTAAGAGCTTTCTGGGAATCTGAGGTTCTAGTATTAGTGAAATTGCATTGGCAGTAGCTTAAATCACTAGATTTTACCTACCGGACTAAGTATTTGCTAGGCAGCTGTTACTGACACTTGACTGGAAAGGTTTAAGTTATTTTACTTTGTTTCATTACCATCCTGGAGTATACACACATGTCAAATCCCAATCTCTCAGAGATGGACACATTCCATAGTTTGGAGTTCAGAGATGTTGATTATGCAGGGATCCAAACTAGAGTGTTAAAGATCACAATATTCCTTCTCTTCCCAACCACACCCATTCCTTTGTTAGGATTTCTGTAAAATAAAAATAGAAGGGAAACTTCCTAGTTGCATAGTAGCAACTAGTTCTGCCAAGTTTTTCAAGGACAGGAAACTAAACAAAGACACATGTAAGAGAAAATATTTTTAAAACGCATTCAGTTATAAAAGTATGTATTTTTTGTGCACAATATATAATTTAACAATCAAAAGCAGAAACTGTAAGCCTTCATTCTTAATAGCATTCAGACATACAAAGATGTACAAGTGTTGATTTCATACCATAGATATGGAAGTTAGGCATCTATTCTATAGACAACAGTAATACAATCCAAGAAGACTGTTGTTCACTAACATAAAGGCACCGACTCCCTCACGGATTTGGCTATTGCTGCATCAGAAAATAATATTGATACTTGGCTAATACTCAAGCTTAAGAGTCTCAGAAATTATTTCCTTGTGTGGTATTCATTGCAATATTACAACTCTGAGATACCAATCACAGCATTCTGTCAGCCAATGTGTTAATTTGTTGTTAAAGCTCAGGCAAGTCAAGAACATGGACTCATAGCGGCAAGGGAGAAAAACATTCCAATGCTTGGAATGTTCAAATGCTACAAAGTAGGTTTGCACTATGTAAGCAGAACAAGGGAACCACTAAAGTCTTGTTTCAGGAAGACAATTAAATAATGCATACTTTGCTTTCACAACTAGCAGCAAATAATCCTTCTGTTAACCTGAAGTTTGTAAGAAGGAAAAAAACGCTCATCAATTCCCTATGTATTCCTATGCAGGTGGTTGTTTGAAGTTTACTATGCAACATTCTTAAAAGTACTTCTTTGCTACTTTTGTTTTTAAGCACATAATCTTCATTTACTAATTGGGCAACTAGGGAACTTCTGAAATTCACTGGCTTTCCAACAATTGCTGGAAACTAGACATGAGCCAACCCACACTACTGAAGTATCTAATTACCTAAAAATGACTTTACCTTATTCACATAAGGCAATCTGCCACTGGCCTATTTATTACATGCAGCTGCTTCATCCTTTGGTCAGTTGTTTAGGTGTTTTTGTTTGGTTAGGGTTTTGTTGGGGTTTTATTGTGTGCGTGTGGTTGCTGGTTTTGGTTTCTTTTCTTTAAATACCAAGTTCTCCTGGAAGTGAACTGAAAACATACCAGTAATACTGACTATATTTCTGCTAAAAAGAAAACAAAACACTTAACACTGTTTAAACATTTCAATGGATTAGTGTCATCTCTAGCCCAGGGATTCAATATTAGTGGCTACAGGATGCTAGTGGATTCCCCTCAAAAAAACCCACCCCATAATGCTATTAATTATTCTTCCAATCAATTTGAAGATTTTTGCCATCCAACACTGTGTATCACAGGTTAGTCCAAAGCATCATTTTCAACTTTAAAACAGGCATAGTATATTGCTGGGTGGAGGTCAAATTATATAAGTCACTGGGAATTTAATTTAAAGATTTAAACAAAGTCCTGGAGATAATCTAATTATATTACAGTGAACCAAAACTTTTTTCTTCTAAGGTGAGAGCTTTACCTCAACCAGTCAAAAACTCCTCTATTCTGCAACAGAACACTTTAGTTGCAAGCAACTTGGACATGTAATATTTCCAATTGCCAGTCCCAATATCGGCAATAATAAACCAGTCAGGAATCTATTTAGAACTAGTTTATTTAGAACTAGCATACAGTTCATAAATAGCTACCGTACTGCTTCCTCCAGACTTTTGAAAAAGAAGTTTCATAATAAGCTTCTATGGTTTTGGTAGGTTTAAGAAGTGTCCCCAGAGTCACTGCTGAGAGCAAGCTCTGCACTTGATCATTATTTTGCACTGGAGAAAGGCATAAACTGAACTGCACTGAAAACTGGCCGAGAGAGTAAGAGATGGGATTCAAGAGAGCTGCATGCTTTTCTACTCATTTTCTCCCTGTTAGGATGTATTGCTTAGAAGTTAAACACTTAGAAGTTAACTTGCAGATGAGGGGTGTAAAAATTTCCATGAAATAAATACTTTAGGGAGATAGTTTTATTTTCTTCATGTGTGCACAGGGTTTAGGATAAGGCATATATATATACACACACACACAATGCAGCATGATTTCCTAGACATGGCCTCCAAAGTGATGCCAATTTACAGTAAAGAAATGGAAACCTTTATATCCCTCCAGTTACCATTACCTTAAAAGTTCATGTGGTTAGAAAGTGTTTTAAAGCCCTCAACTCACAGCTGTAAGTAATGGGCCTCTTCAATTCTGTGATCCACAAACTCAACCCCAAACCAATCACGTGGTTTGGATTATAAAACTATGGTTAGCATGCTAGAGATACAAGTTAGACAATGTTCACCAAGTCCCTATTTTAGTGAAGACACTTAACTTATGAGGTATTTCAAACAGTGCAAAGTGCCCTCTCCAACTTTCCACAACTGTGAATTCAGGTTACCCTGCTTGTTCAACTTCAATAAAAGGACTGTATTTTCGGTGCAGAAAATTTAAAAAAAAAACAACACCAAACTGGGAGGAGGAATAAAACATGCAAGAAGATTCTCAAAGCCATAATACTTTCAGCCCTGAGCGGTATAAAGAAAGGGAAGGCAGATGAGTAGAAGGAAGTTGGCTGCATTCTTTGATCAAGGCCATGTTTACATGAAGCAATAAGAGAAAATCAATTACTACAGAAAGTGTACTGCTTCATTTTTCCCAGCCCCTCTTATTAAAGAATAGAAGTTTCACAGATCCATGAATATGGTGGTTTGCAGCTGGAGAGACAGTGTCATTGAACAATGACAGCAGACTTTAATTGTTGATTAATTTCTTGGCTCTGACGTTGGCTTGCTCAATGCGCTCCCTGTTCGTATCAGCCTGAAAGAGAGAAATTCATAGGTCATTTGCAGACTTCATGCAAAACAATTTAAAAATTCAAACTTACATGAGCTTCTGAATTGCAAGGTATTATCACTGCAGCAGACATAAGGGAAGCCAGCATATGCTGTCAATTTTGACAGAAACAAAGATCTGGGGAGAGAGTTTTTACTCTTCAGCTGACTTTCAAAACCTAGCAGCTTGTCTCAGCTGGTCAGGAAGAATATTAACAAAACAAAGGGATAAAAATTCCCTCTCTCCAAGTCTTTAGGCATCTTAAGGACCTCTACAGAGCAACAAAGTTGCTCTGAACTAGAAGTAATAGTCATAAGTGGACCTATGGGCATAAAGTCAGAAGTATTTTGCTTAGTGCCAATCCCTGGTTTTCATTCATACACCCTCCAGTGTCCTTGTGTCATAAGAATACGGTAGTTGTCAGAAATACTCTCTCTTTATTTTATTATTGTTCTACTACCATAAAGAATGAAAAGCTAGCTCATAACATCTCGGTTGAACAAGCGTCAAAATACATTTTTACTGAAGGGTATGATAAGCTTTGAAATAATTCCCCAGTTATCCAACCTGCAGTGGGGAATATCCTCATGAGTGGAACTCCTAAGAAGTTCAACCTATGCCAAGTATTAGCCATTTCACACCTGCAAAGGGCTAGGAAGAGGACAACTGCAGTTCCACTGCTTCCCTCCAGTTCTCATCTTCCTGCCTTTCAGGTCAAAGGGAGAGGCAAGAATCTCCTACACAAAAGTGAGACTCGAACCTGTTAACAGTGTGTTGGAAACACACTGATCTCACTACTACATTTATTTCTAAGAAAAGGCCAGTAGCATAAGCTTCATTATAGATTTATTCAGACTAGGAGTCCTGCATAACATTGCAGACTAGCAGAAGTCACACAGTCAAGTCTATATATTTCCCAGGTGAGTTAGAATTTTAAAAAATAAATAATAGAAGCATCAACTCTATTCTGAAGTTAGGTTTCATACTGCACTTTGCTTCTTGATATGATACTGTCCTTTGGAGATTTACACTCAACATTTTGGTTTGGTTTTTGTACTAGTCACTAGATTTAAAAGTGTTATCAACAGAAAAGGATTAATTTAAATATCCTGAGAGGTTGCCAGTCTCAAACCCAGGAGCTGCACTTTCATTTTTATTTTTATTCTGTTCTGCAAAGCAATTCTAACTCTGTATACATCATATTTTAATAATTACTAAGACTCAGTCAGCACAATTTATTCAGACCACTAAAACAAAAGAACATCAGGCCAAACCCACATGCTTGAATCTACTAGAAGCACTACTAGTAAAAACAGTAACTCCCACTTGCAGTTCATTTGACCAGGCAATTTTCAGTCTGCTTTATAAGTTGTAAGAATTTCTCACCTTGTTTTAAACTCCAAGGAATTGTCTAATGTACTTTAAAAGGTTTGAATTTTTTTACCTGAAAATCATCTACTGTTTCAGAGAACAGTGAAAGACAGTGAAGGCATCCTCCATAGGATCATGTTGATTTGCTTTATTATTATGTCAACGCCTTATTAGAAATGCTGACACAGGTACAACCAGCATTTTTGCCAAGCTAGCTCTGTATATTTGAGAAAATCCCATTTCTCTTGCTTTTAACCCTACTGCACATTTAAGGGAGTTTAATTTGAGAATTTTTTATTTCCCATTTGTCTTAATACTACAGTTTTACAGTAATCGGTGTTTGCTTCTGCTTTTTGAAATCTTTAATATATGCTATTCATTAAAGCTTTCATTTCCTTCTAGACCACAATGTCTGTAAAAGAACTTCTACTCATTTCAGAATATGGGCATTTCTAAAATGGACATAACATCCTCATTAAGTACTCCATTGAAAGCCACCCCCAAACATATTTATATATGCTTAATCGGTTCAGGAAAAATAATACTTAAGTAATATAAAACAATAAAATTATATTAAAAAAGAAAGTTACTATGACTACCTTCATGTGCAGATGAGGGCAGACCATGTCCCTGCGCACCTACAAACCTCATTATTCCAAACTCTCCCCAGCCCCAATATTAATTTGTCCACAAGAATTAGGGCAATGAATTACCTGTGTTTTATTTTACTTTTAATTATTATGGTGATTTTTTAGAAATTCCAGAAAAGCCTTGCTATTGTTAAAAATACCTATTCCCTACCACATACAAGATTTCCTGGAAGCAATAACTCCCCAGTTATACCTCCAGTAAATATTAGTCCTTTTGATCCCATAAATTTTATTTATTTTCAGAGTAAATAGTAACCTGTACTGTATATTTAGTTTTTCTGACACTCTGAAGCATTTGAATTTTCAGCTACATACCCAAACATCAAGGAATATTTCACACTCAAATCACTGCAACCCAGAAGATGGTACAACTTTAATGTATATTTAGTGCAAATACCAATAGATAGGACAGTAACACATTCCTTGTAACTTCAGTTACAACCTCTAAGCTGAAAGCAGAGAACACCTTTGACACTTACCTTTACATTTATCCGGTCTATTTGTTTATTCTGGGCATCAATCTCATTGCCCATATCCAAAGCCATGGTTTTCAAATTGCCAAGAATGTTTCCCACTTGAGCAAGGTTTTCATCCATTTCATCTTCTCTGGCATCATTTGTTATTCTGTTCAAATAATTAAGGCAACGTTTCAAGAACCAAGAACTTGCTTTTCTCTACTCTAGATTTACTCTAATAGGACTCGTTTCTTGCACAGTGTATTCAAGCCAAAGTATGGTTTTCCCCTTTCAAAGCCCCCTGCATTCCAAGCAAGCATCTACCAGAAAAAAGGTGCTAAGCTAGCCACTACTACAAAAATAGCCTTAAAAATTAAAATAACAGCTAATGGAGGAAACTGAAGACATGAGTTTATCTCTAATATACTTTATGACTGAGTCCCTGGTATTTTTAACAGTCCCTTCAATAACTGAGCACTAAGGTCTATAGTTCTCACATCCAGAAACAGACTGATAATACCACCACCATAAAACACCCCCAGAAGTGTAGGATGAGCACTACAATAATGACAGCATAGGTGTCTGCCATCTCCTCTCTAAGCAGTAACAACTCCTCCAACTTACTATTTCGCAACGTCACCTAAAATACATCTGAAAGAAGCTGACAACTGATAACTTAGAATTTCTACATTTGAGATTGAGCAATATGAACAAGCAAACCTTGTAATATAACCTCCACTTGGTCCTCCAGAAGTCTGAGGCTGCTGGCGGTTTATACTTCTTGGTTGCATGGATATCACATGATCTGCTGAGTTCTCTGTTCCATCTCCCCAGGTTGCTCTATATGCCTTGCTAGCCTCAAAGTTCTTTGTTCTGCTCCAGAAAAATAAGACATCTGAACCATTACCTCAGAAATATGGCTTCCTGACTGAAATTCAATAATCTACGGTTTTCAGAAACATCTGTTTTGTGCCTTAAAGAGATTTAGTTTTGTACAGATAAAGTCTTGTCTATATAATAAAATTTCTTGTCTCTTGGTAGTACAAACAACTGAGTTACTCTAAGGACAGTGATTAACGTGGTCTTAAGCTTTAACATAAGAACAGTCATTTAGTCATTTCCTTAAAGTAATGTACTTCACCAGAAGACAGAAGCATATGACAGTAACGGGAAGGCTTACATTTCTTAAGATAAAGTTGCACTTCCAGCAGGAGTTAGTACAGAGTTGTGATTGGTTACTTTGCAGGAAGACATGGGGATGAACTAAAAAAACTCCCTCAAACACAAATAGCTATACTATGCAAGAAAACCATTAATCACTATGGGTTTTTATCAGATATTTTCTGTTGCCAAGTCTTTCTTTTTAATGTCTCTCAGGTTAAGTTTGATTATGAAATAACAGCAATCATGTTTAAATAGCTCCTTCATTCTGCAATTCAATTGTACTAACTCCATTAAACTTATGATTACACTTTTTTCATGCAATTCATAAAGAAAAAAATAATTAAAAGCACACTGACACAAAGCAATCTAAAGAATCACAGAGCCACAAAAGCAAGACGAGAAAAAAATGACAGAATAATAACTGATCTAAATTGGGGTCAGTTCTCATGAACCGTAAGGAACACATTTTGAGGAGAATATTCTCATGTTCACCTTGTTTTCTGGCATTTTCAGGTTTAAGCTAGACAATCCAGACTCCACTGCCCCTTTAAAAGCCTATGAAGGGAAATCTGTAGTGTCTTTCGTTACATCTAACTTTACCCTGGCAGGCAATCAATTTCTGTAGATACAGTGCCTTTCAGTAGCCCAGATGTTACCCATTTGAAGAGCTGTGAAATTAGCTGCAATGAAGAAATATTCCCCTCATTCTACTTGTATTTATGTATTTGAAATGGGAAATGGTATGTCATAGGTCAGATCCCAGAAGAAGCAATCTAGAATGAATACATGAAGAGGAAGAAATGGAATAGTTTCTCAGTTCACAATGGAAATGCTGCACCCAGCAAAACCCTAAAGAAACCTAAACTAGTTAATTCTAGCTCTTTGTACATATATAGGCTTAAAGATCTCTTTAGGTTTACTGTAACTAGATTGAGCATTATATATTTTAATCTCTCTCATAATAAAGCCACAACAGCAGGAGAACTTTGTATGATTTGCTTCTGGATAAGCAAAACCTTAGGCCTCAGAGGCAACTGTGAGGACTTTATTAACAGAAAATAACCGGCCTGAAAACTAGTTGCACATCTGAAGATGACAGCTAGAAACAGAATTGTTCAAACTAAGCACAGTTAAAAACAAAACTTTTCACCACCTGTTTTTAAGAGCTGTTTTTCAAATTACTATATGTTCACTTTTCTCACATTTCATTTCTGTAAGACTAAGGCAATTATACAACTTGTCAAACCAGCAAGGCCTCAAGCAGTTGTTCACCATTTCCACAGCTCCTACCCTCTGTAGCAATGGACATTTTCTATTAACGACAGTATTACAATACATCACAGTCACAAGGAGACCTGCATGCAGACAGACATCATGCACATGCAAGCACAAATGCAACAGAAGCATCACTTCAGACAGCTGGTTGAATATGTATCTCCATTACTAAGACTGACCTTGTCCTAAAATCCACTTTCACCAGTTTAAGTGAATACAGCTTCTTATCCTAGTCTTCATTTTTAGAAAGCAAGCATCAGTGTTAGGAGAGTATGGAGAAGAAAGAATAGGAAAGACCAACAAATAGGTAAATTGTTATTAGTACATAGATTGCATAACAGTACTGCCAGTATTTTATCTTTTCAAAAAGCTTTTATACATTATCTAAGCCTAGAAGAAATTAGAAAAGCAATATTTAATTCAGCAAGCGTTCTAATTTAGCTTTATGCTTTTTTGAAAAAAATGAAAATCTTTGCAGATAACAAATAATTCTGACATTGACAGAAAGATTAAAGTACCAGTAGATACATTAAAAACAGTGACTGTTTTTTCTTCTTCACTGTTCTCTACTTATCCAGTAGATTTTTTTTCTGCACATTATTGCCCAGTTTGGTACACAACTACTTCTTGTCTTGTTATCTGTGTACTTGGAATGCCACAAGAGTTCACAAGTTCTGAGCTTGCTCAATGTCAATAGCTTCAGTTAAGTAAGACTATCAGCTACAGAAAACAAAGATTGAGTGTATCAAAATGCTCAGAGTCCAGCAGCTTGATCCAACCAAAACACAGCAGAAAGCACACCTATGTGGAGGTCAGGACAGAACTGTCTTTTTAAGGGCCTAAAGCTCTAAGGCTGTCAGCCTTAGAAGCCATTCATATTTTATCCTAAATGATCCTCAAAGTATTATTGTGTTGGATAACCATACTCAGCTACTCCATGGAATTTTTATCTAAACTTCTGCTACCTCTCAGTTAAATGGTAAGATTTTAAAAAAATTAGCTCATGCTAAAGTGCACAAAACAACAAATACACACACTATTCACTTCAATTACCACACTCAAAATAATTAAGTTCGCCTTCAGTTGGAAGAAGTATGATTACATCCAATTCCCACAAAATAATTTGACACTTCACTGTTTAAAGGTAAAACGAGCACATTTTCAAGAAACAATTCTGATCATTGTTCAGGCTGTTTAGATATTTAAACGCACAAATCAAGCGTCATACAAGATTAGAGTACTCAACTGACTTAGATATAGTAGCCATAACACTGGTGTTATAAAGGTACTGTGAAGCAGATTGGCAAGAATTTATATAGCCACCAGTAAAAGATTAGAGCTTTAACACCAGTGTCTGGTCTGTTCTACTCTCACCCTCCCTAAAGCATAAATATGGTTTAAATGCCTAGAGAACCAATATTACTTTCCTTCTGTAAAACTTAAGTTTTCTTGCTTTCAAGTTACTACAAAAGTACTTCTGTGAAAAAAATGGTTTTGAGACAAATTTCTCACAGACAGGCACTTACATACAGCTATTTACAGTCCTATTTGGTCTCATTTGCATGGACACTGATAGTATGCTAAATATAAGTTTTAAGGAGATTAAGGCACAATTATGTAGGATGTTATACAGCAGCTATATTTACAGTGAAAGGGGCACAACATATAGTTAGATGAAAGTAAGCTTTAGCTACTCTTACACAATTTTAAAAGGGTGCAGCTCTACAAACCAAAACCATCAACTTTGCTAGCATTTTTAATTAGCTGTTTTATTAGTGAATATCTGCCAATACAGTAGCTATTGGCAATATTCTATAACTTCAGACACAAGTACCAATAAAACTGACCTGTTACAAGGACATACACAGAGCCCACAACATTTGTTGAGCTCTGTCAGTGTCTTTTCAGCTTCTCTCATGTCCTTATTTATCTGGTCCATGCCTTCTTCTATGCGATTTAGTTGTTCTAGGAGAGAAACAAGTAACCTGAATAAACATGGACTGGAGGAAGATGGGGGGGAATATTAACATTTTTTCCAAGCAGGAACTTACAAGTTTCAATTCTATCTTTATATCAAGACTAAAGCCCTTTTTCTTTTCTGCCTCTTAGGATTCTTCTATTTTTAAGATAAATATTTAAGGGGTAAGTTTTATTTCCTGTGTGAAAACTATTTTCCCTATACTTAAAGCAGCACTTCTGTCACTGCTTTTAAAATGCAGACAGTTGCATTCACAGGATGGTGAAAAGAAGCACGTTCTCCAGCAGAGCTGTACTATGTTGTAACTAACATCTCTGAACTACTCTAAAACCTCTTTTATATACTACAAACACTTGGAAAAAAAATAACAAATCTCGTATTCACATAGGTCATCTTTAATAAGCCTTCAGTTTCAGCAACAACTCATGAATGATGATCTTTTTCTTAAGTCATAATAGTGATTTTTAGTGTTAAGAGAGGAAGAAGGAAGAACTTACCTCCCTGCTCATCTAGCATGGTAATAGTTTTGATGCCAACATCCTGGGACTGCAGAAAGAAATTTAGTTGCAGATGTAAAACCAGATTTCAATAGAGCAGTGCAAAATCTGAAGGTCTTGATAGTAGATTGGATAATCCAGCCAAATTTATAATAAAACCCCATTCTAGAAGTAACTTCTGTAGTAAAGCTATTGTAAGTTTCAAATTAGATCCTATGTTAGGCTGATAAGCATCTCACCTGTTACAGTATCTCAATTAGTGGGCCTTTTGTGAGGGTTTGTTTTTTGTGAAGTAGCATTGGTTCTTTCTTTATCCCTATACCCTTCAATAGGGCTGACAAGGCCTTTAGTCCTGGAAGCCAGAATAGAAGAAAGCAAAACAAAGCCTGCAAAACCATTCTTGAGAATTCAGCACAGGAGATCAGGAAGAGAATAGCTCACCACTAGTTTTAGAACATGAAACAAAAGAAATCAGCACTGATGAATATATACCAATACAGCTCTTTGCTGGCTCAAAGTCTTGAGTCTAGCAAGCAAGTTGCACCCATGTTTTACTGTAATCTGGCAGCACAGAATGAACCATCAAACTATGATACCAAGAGAAATTATGTTGGCTCATTACATGTACTTAATGTTTTTGTTTGAGAGGTATTCATTAAGCTATGCTGATTCAAGTGCCTTACTGATAAGAGCAGCATCTTCAGAAAGCCATAGCAGCGTGGGGGAATAGATTCCCCATGCAACTTCTTTCAAAAGTAGCATTTGGAGATTAGGTCCTTTCGTTTAAGAGGAAAATATGTAAAAAGGATATTGATTCTTCTGTGATCTGACATAGTGTGAAATTCATGAAGTTTAAGTCATTCCAAGTCTACTGCTGAATGAAATCAGCAATTTCTACTGACATGTGTGTCAGTAGAAGTCTTGAGAAAGACAAAAAGCTGATTATGGTCGCTTTATGACAGTTAACATGCTGCTTCTTGTACTTAATAAAGCCACAGAGAATTCTAAAGCATTTCCTTACCTCAATGGCCAAGCCAAGAATCCTCCTTGTGCTTTCCAAAGACTAGAAAAATAATTTTAAAATGAGTGCATTAACATTTTTAATGTATATATATATATATATGTATATCAGTGTCTGAAAGTCTCCTTTACCAGTTCATTATAGTAAGGCAACTAGTATACAACAGTTCATCACCCTATCTATATTTAATACACACTACAATACAGTCATAGTAGCAGCACACTAGTTTTTTTTTTTTCTTGTTTTTCAGTCCTTGCTAGTACTTTGCTTATTCCACTGGAAAGTCATTATAAAATAAGATATATTGAAAACAATTTTAGTTAAATAAGAAAGTCACAAAGTACCAATGTGATTAACAGTACTGTAGGTACCCAACTCGCATTGTCTCAGTCATCAGGACTGGGTGATCAGTACTCAGTCAAGTAGGTGACTTTACAATTCCTAAGTTTAAATTGATTCTTATTTTCAGAAGTAGTCTTCACTCAAGCATTTGCCAAGTAAAGTGAAAATTCAAAACATTCAGCTATACCCTTGCAGAATCAGTACCCTAGTCTATCTATTTTTAAAAGATCTTGTCAGACAAGTTTTGTAATCCCAGATATTTTCCTATAATATTTACCTCATCAGTGACCTGGTTGGCCCTCAGCTGAATTTCTTCAGGTGACAGTTCTTCCATGATGAGGTAATATTACTTGTAAGTAATCACGTTAAAGAGACTCTTCCTCCTGTAATAAGAGATAGTTAAGCATCAGAAGTATTCTTTTATCAGTATTTAGAGTTGAAACTAGAAGATAGGTCAAAGAATGAAGGCCTGTACATTTCGTTCTGCTTGGTATAACGCCTGGTTGGGACTAAAAGACACTAAAATAATTATTCAGCTGATATTACCTAACTGAGGGGCTAAGAGAAATATAGGAACAACCACTATACATAATTGTTTCCTTTCCAAAACTTTGATTCCTAAACATTTTTTGAAAATTCTATTGTTACTTTAAGGTAAAAAGAAAATCAGAAAATGAGGTCTTAAAATAACAAGCTTCCACATGCTGAAAAAGCACATGGGTTTGCCCAGTAATCCAGAAATAAATTCATTAAGACATCTGAGGTACTAGCATAAGCTGTGTTTTTTCCATTCCCATTGAGGGATTTCAACAGTCATAAGAAGGGAAAACATTTTTACAGATAAAAACTGCTTAAAATTATCCCAGTAACACTCTAGAAGTAGTTATTACTGTATGCTGAATCCCTCAAATGCAAAAGGATTTGCAAAAATTTTAATTGGTATGTCTGGAACTGTAGCAAAGGTTTTTTAAATCTACCTCTTGTCATAAATATTTTCTTCTTATTTTCATAACTAAAGTCCCAACAAACCATGATTTAACCTTTTCTATAAACAGGAGATATACATTTTGCCTAAAGATAACAGATTAAAATGCAAGTCCATCAATAAATGTATTCGTATCAGAGACAGGTTTTTCAGAGCTACAGATGTGCATTTTCATTGGAACAATGGTAATAAAGCCAGAACGCCCAGCAATGGGAAAACAGAGCAATAAAACTATTAAAATATTTAATAAGATAGCACATGAACTGAGAAGGGGATTTTTCCCAAAGAATTTTCCCCTTAAGTTTAAACTAATCCTTGCTCTTTCTCATGAGTAGCTTTCCCATTGAATTCAGATTACCCATGGATATAATTTGAAATGTTCTGCTTGCCTAACAGAACTGTGTTCCATTTTTCCATAAAAGATCAGCATTTTAGAAGACATAACATTAGTAACTTTTCCCAGAAGGGCAAATTTATGCAGATTCACTCAGCTGCTTCCTGAAGAATGGATGCTGTTCACAGCTCTTCATAGGAAGTGCGCATACCCCTGAGGGTGAGCTGAAATCAAGACACCTAAATCATCTACAGCTGAAGTACTTCAGGGTTTAAAAAATATTTCAGCAAGACTGGTCTTCAGTATCCAGCACACCCCCTCAGACTGAGACTATGGCTCCAGCAGATTTTTCTAAAGTAGCTGTCAAAACAAGTTGGTTTGTGCCATCACTAAAAAATTTAAAAAAAGAAAAATCAAGATATCACAGAAAGCCTCTAATAACTCCAGTTGCAGTAGCCCAATTTCAGTATATAATCAGTGATATCTTTTAATTCACAGGCTTAAGCTCCTTTCATGAGGTTTACTTCAGGCTGCTCAGTCCCAGCTTTGAATTTAGGAATGCTTCAAGTTGATTTGCACAGCTAAGGACCAGTAAACCAGGAACAGGGAGGACAATACCTATTTTTACTGAATTAGATTAAGCACATGAACATGACATCAAGCTGGTTCTTTGGAGGAAGATCTTGCATTCAATACTCAGGAACAGTAGGAAATATCAATTACATAGTTGCATTGAACAAGTAGTATCTGGATTTCTGTAATTGTTGCAGGTTTGGCCTGCCTTCCCCTGCTTTGGGTACCACCAGTCAAGTACTGTTGCAGCTTGGAGCCATAAAACACGTCTCATCTTGGACACGGAAACAAGTATCACATCCGCTCCCTACCAGTACAACAGCTTCTCAAGAATCCCATTGTAATTGCAGAATGGGGCCGGAAATGCAGCTGTACTCTCAGAGCAATCTGGAGATTTCTTTTTCAGCAGCCCAGTGTCCTGCTTCCCCTTGCAGCTGTGGATGCAGGCTATCCAGAAGTTCACATACCAGTATAACCACAACTGCTGGCTGTACAGTGCAACCCTGGAAGTTGTATTGAGTTTTCCAAGAGCCATACTGCAGCAAATGCTACACAACACAATAGTTTCTTGGCTTTTGAGGTAAGGGCATGACAATAATATTCTCAAACAATGCATAAGAAGTATTTGTTTATAACATAAGTCTTTAAAGGGTAATAAGACTCCTGTCTTTGAGCACTTTTTTGCAAAGGCATTATACTACTACCTTCATGTAAAGAAAGCACACGAAATTCGAAGCAAGTGTGTATACTTTTTAATCAGATGCTGAGTTTCGTGTTGTATACCATACTGCAGGAACACTGTCCTGTGCTACTAGAACTACAAGTTCATGGAGAAACCACTGAAAAACAAACCAGAAGGAAGGCTGAAAAAGGAGAAGGAAGGCAACCGCAGTCAACACTTCCAACTCCCAAACTAGGAATATTAGGCATTGCAGTTTGGAAGGTAACTTCATGAAGTTATGAGTTACCTTCACGACTGATGCTCACATACACTCTACCAAATTAACCCTGGGCTTGACTACCGGGATTTTATATTAATAAAGTCCTATGAAAGATAATGCCAGACTGAAATACGATAGTAGTTACACGTAGAGACATAAAAATCACATGAAGAGCTACTTCATGTACTGTTAGCTATCAAACGATTCCCCCGAACTTTGTTCGTCCTATTTATGTTAGCTGACAAAGGAACAAGCCATCCATTTTCGACACAAATAAGTTAGCAGTAACACACTAAACGAACAAGTGTCTGAAGTTGTATCTGACATCAGACAACAGCTTGAAAATACAAGTATTTGCCACCAAATCACAGAAATTTGGAAGTAAGGGTAAGGTTGAAAGGGTCCAAATGGGTCCAATCTCCATGCTCAAGCAGGGTCATCCTAAAACAAATGGCACAAGATTGCATCCAGATAATTCTGAATGCCTCCAGTGAGGGAGACTCCACAACCTTTCTGTGCAACCTGTTGCAGTGCACAATCACCTGCACAGTAAAGAAGTCCTTACTTATATTCAAGTGGAACTTCCTGTGCATCAGTTTCTGCCTGTTGCCTCTTGTCCTTTGCTTGGCACCACAAAGAAGAGCCTGGCTCGGTCCTCTTGACTCCCTCCCTTTAGATACTTAAATCCTTTGATGAGGTCCACTATTAGTTATCTCTTCTTGGGGCTTAACATGCTCAGCTCCCTCAGCCTTTCCTCATATAAGAGATGCTCCAGTCCCCTATCATCTTGATGGCCCTCCACTGGATCTGCGCCAGGAGCTCCATGTTTCATGCACTGAGAAGGCCAGGACTGGACACAGCAGTCCCAGTGTGGCCACACTAGGGCTGAGCAGAAGGGCAGGATCACCTCCGTCCACCTGCTGGTAATGTTCTTCCTAATGGCCCCAGAATTCCATTTGCCTTCTTGGCCACAAGGGCACACAGCTGGCTCAGGGACAGCTTTTTGTTGTCCACCAGGACCCCCTGGTCCTTATCCACAGAGCTGCTTTCCAGTGGGTCAGCCCTCAGCCTCTACTGGTGCATGGGGTTATTCTTCCCCATGTGCAGGACCCTGCATTTGTCATTGCTGAATTTCAAACAGTTCTTCCCTGCCCATCTCTTCAATCTGTCAAGGTCCTTTTGCAAGGCTGCATAGCACTCTGAGGTAGTGGCCACTCCTCCCAGCTTTGTGTCATCAGCAAACCAGTTCTAACAGCTGACAGACAAGCTTTGTGTTCTCCTAGCTTGCTCACATGCTCCTGAATAGCTCTCCACTGCCAGCGAGCAGGAAGTTCTGTAGAAGCCCACAGTACTTCTCCCACCTTCACCCTAAATCAATGGTATTAGGTCAATTTACAAGCAGTTTCAAGACCAAACACCAAAGAAATCTGGCTGCAACATGTGGAGGAAAAAACCCTTCCACATAGCAGAGACAAAAGTTACTTTCAGAGCTTCTCAAAGTTGAGGTATGCATGTGTTTATCTTCTGATGCTCATATCTGGACACCTGTAGTGTTTTGCTTCCTGTGAGAAGAAACTGTAATCTAGCATGGTATTTCATATAATTGCTAGGATGACTTATGTATGAGGAAGCTAAGTAAAACCACTCAGAAGATGTGGTTAAGAGATAAATGTTCTCACAATCTTTAACCACAGAAAACACGGTACAATTATTTGTGGTCTTTTCTGATCATTTTTTGAGGTCTTATGATGCTGAAAACAATGACAGAACCTTTCTCTCTAGATTTCCCAATAAGCTTCTCCACCTTCACTTTTCAGTCATTGCCATTAGAATTATGTAGAACAAGATAGCATTTTCTTAAGACAGGCTCAAGAAAGCATTCTCTTCGAATTTGTTTGATTATAATTTGTTTAAAGCTGAGTATCCAAACACAATCCATTAGATTCCAAAAAGCCAGTTTTTTTCCCATTAGTCTGCAGCATTGCTTTTGTAAGCACACATACACAACCTGCATAGTAGCTCTGCAGAGGCAATTAGTGCCGTAAGACAGAACAGAAAGAAAAGACATTCCCTAGGCCATAGAAAGACTTCTGACCAGCAGTTTAAAACATTCAAAAAACCCCACACAACAATAATTTAAAAGAAACCAAACGCTTCCACAAAAGCCTGTTTCCAAAGATGCAAATACACACTTGATAGCTGCATGTCTAGCTGGAATAGCTGAACATAGTATGTGCCTTTATTGCAAGATATCTCTAAAGAAGTTACAACACCCAAGATAAGGCCACTTGTATAGAAATAATGCAGCTGTTAGAACAGAACACAGTACACAGTCATAAAGAAAGGATACCCATTCCCCTATCTTTCTACCTAGGAATCAAAGCACCCATTGAGGTATCCAGCTCTTAAGTTAATGGCATATGACAAAATTTTGTATCCAAGGCATTAAGATTGCTCAATAAAGACAAAATATTCAGAGAGGAAAAAATATAGCTAAAGTGTACCTGGCATGTATTTTCAGTATAACATTTGCCATGGCAAGCATTTCACATCAATGCTCCATGACTATTGTCTGCTTTTCCTCTCCTTCCATTTTAAAAATCCTAGCCACAAAGTAAAACATAAAAAAAGAGACAGCCTAAAGCGAGACTTCATAATTATAATATAACACATTCTGCTATTTTAGTTTTTCTGTCTACACTGGCAAGTTTTAAACAGGTAACTTATGTGCCTAAATACGAAGTAGAACTCCTCTGAAGAAGGATGTGATGTCAGCTGTATTTACTTTTCATTATTTAAAAGTATTCTGCAGTATTTACTCAGTTACCAATCTGCAAGGATTAAACACTTTTCAGTACAAGTCTCCCTCTGCCCCTTCCATAGGAAGGCGTGGCACCTATAGACTGCAAAACTAAACTTGTTACAAAAATATGTTTTCTTGAAGTAATGAGCCTTATTAAACTTTTCTACCAGGGAACTTAAGACTACAACACATTCATTATCTTAACTCAGTCTCATAAAAAGGAAGATTCACTGAGAAACAAGAGCAACAAGGAAATAAAAGCATGGCCTGCAAATCATAAGAATCTGATTTTCTTGCTATATTTTATTTTGGTGATTGTCAGGGCAGAAAAAGTTCTTTGAAATCCCAGTTCCAACCATAATGTTATGAAGAGATAACTCACGTTAGGCTAAGCCACTCTATAAGCTCACTACTATAATGCATATTAAAATTATGGTACTACTGTCCAAGCCAGCTAAGATGGTTTAGGTTTAAGTTACTTCTATCTCATGAACAAGAGAAACAATGAGGTAAGAGGAAATAGATTTCAAGTATGTTTTTTCACTTACTATATATTTAGTCACGGCTCCAAAAACCCTGAAAAACTTTTGATTCACTCTCCTAGGCTGGTGATGACTGAGGAAAAGAAAGCAAAGGTAAATTTACAGAACTGTTTAAATTGTCAAGAAATGTCCTACAAGAATGAGGGCTATAATAAGCACTTTAGGATGGATTTTAGTATGGTGCCAGTCCTCTTCAAAACATTACTGGCTTAGAGATGTTAATTTGGTTAATCAACACACCTATGTAGTAGCTAAAGCATTTTAGTAGGTTCTTAGTCTAACTTGAAAAAACTGGAGGGTGACACAGACTGATGTGAGCTACAGTTAGCAGTAGGATGATCTTGTGAGAGCACAGGGCAAATTTTTGCTTGGGAAAAGCACCACTCACATGCCCACATTTCAGGTGGAACAGTCACAAGCGTTGAATAGCTTTCTGCCCCAACCCCAGCTACTGAACTGAGAGGTAACATCTACCAAGCTCTAATTTTCATAGTGCAATAGGAGTAAATTCAGTGTTACTAATACTCACAGTGACCTGACTGTCTCCCGACAACAAGCATATTAAAAACTTTGGTTGAGGGCAGTGGGGGAAGCATTTGAATTGACAGACTCTCAAGATCCAAGTACTGCTTTATGCAGCAAGCAACAACATAAATCATTTTTGCTACTCACCTTCCCAGACCGCACAGTAAAAAATTAACATGAAAAATTTTTTTGTTGTCTCTCACATTGGTCTGAGATACTCCTCTGCACCACTAAGGGTTTTTCTTACAAGTGTTTTCATTTTCATTTAGAATTACTTGCAAACTGGAAGCGAGCTATTTATGCCAACACAGTTTCCAGTGTAAAAAAAAGTTCCAAAAGCCATTACAACAACGAGGCTGCACACTGTTTTCAAGGGTTTTTCAATACCAGTAATTGTCTGAAGCTTTTAAGACACTTTCAAGGTAATATAAGCTACAGTATGCAAACTGCAGGCAGTTTGAATATGCTTTTCCTCAGTGCTAGTTGAGAAGCAATGCTAATGTTCATTGACTCTAGGAGAAAAGAAAACTCACTTCCTTTCTTTATGACAGTCATGGCACATTCAGGCTCTGCTATCCAAAGCACTCACTGATCACAAAAGCATTTACTGATCTTTATGAATTTAAATTAACTGCAGGGCACCACAAGGCCTAATAAAGTTCTTGTTGAACTCTATTTACACAATCCACCTCTGTAAAAGACCATGGACAGGGAGAGGCTGTCAAAAGTGACAGGTTTTATAAAACCAGACAGGTCTACCTGTACCAGACCAATAAATTGTTTTGATTGGTTGCACCAAACCCACCTTGAATAATAAGATTTTTGTCCTCCATCTCTGGCTGGAGATCTGCAACAAGCAATAATTTTGTGCCTCTGACAGGCTGAATGCCTTTCAGAAATTTGTTATATATCCATCATATTTGCTGTGTATCGTAAACTAATTCCTTACTCACCATCTGCAGGTCCTCTATTTGAACCCACCCCCTTTGCTATGAAGATACGCTTCTAATCAAGATCGCAAACTTTTCTTGCTCCTTCATCCAGAACTATAACTAGAAGCTAAGCACAAATGTTTACTAGTTATTGTGGGTTTGGGTTTTTTTCCTGCTGAAGATATTTTGGTAACATCAATAACACACAGCAGACCATGCCTTGATTTCATAAATGGAGAATGAAGACTTCCACAATTTTCTTGTGACTAAGCAGTGCAGTGAGAGAAGAAACCAACATAATACTTTTGGCCATGGAAGACAATAGCTGTGAGAACTGACAGTTGGTATAAGATTATCTCTTTAATACCAAAGCCATAAAGTTTATTAAGTTTGCCTTCCAAAAAAACCTTCTTCCTCTCTCTCGCAAAAGAGCTACTTCCAAGCTGTGAATGAACCACATAACTCCTACAAAGTTTTCTAGCCAGAATCACTGCTTATACCTTCATGTTCTTGTCCTCTTCATAATCTAGTGAAATTTTTTGCAGTTGAGAGCTAAACTTAGCATAGTTGAGTGGAAAATTTTAATACATGCATATCCAAGTTACTCATTTTAATAAAGTCATATGAAATATGAAAAAATCCTGTCCTTTCTATTTCCAAATAACTATATTTGACTACCTCTTCATTTCAGAAGAAAGAGAAAGTAATTCTTGTACTTGACCCTTTTAACAAAAGGTGCTAGTAAGAATACCAAAAAACCTAGAATTTCCAGTTCACTAGTTCTTTCCTGGGATCTTTCATATGCATACCAGGGGGAAAAAATTGTTGCTATCCACTACATCTAAAAGTTCAGTTGAGAAACACAGTTTATGCCTTTTTACCACAAAGATAAGAGCTAGGTGATGATACAACCTGGCTATTGCTGCAACTGACTGAAAGCCAGTATACCATGAGCTTGTATTTTGAGCCATCAGTGAATTGGTGCAGCCTCAGGTGATCATGGATGCTCTCAGTTGCTTCACTTCTAAAGTGAGCTGTTGCCTTCACAAAAAGATGGAAAAATTAATGAAAAAATATTCTTAGGAACATGAACGTTAATTATGAGATGTCTGTGCCTGCTTGCAAAAATCAAAAATTAGGCAGTTTACAAGTTGTGTTTAGAGTTGGAGGTTTTTGTTCTTTCAAATTCATCATATTACTAATATAAAGGGAGTTGGCTTTTTTAAAACCCTTCCTTAACACAGTTATCCTACTTGTTAGTTGGCTAAAATTCAGCCCAGATAACGCACACATCAGTGGCACAAGGTACCAGCACCAGAATGTACTCCTCCACATGATTCTGCCTACAAGATAAATAAAAAAGCATCTGTGACCCTGGGGGAAGAAGCCAGGGCCCAAGAACAGGACACTGCTCTGCATGCTTCCTGCTTTCTCTTATCAGCTTCCTGAACACACTGCACAGAGGCGATAGCAAGAAGAACAGGCGCTAGCAATGCCACCTCCTCTGTGAAGTGTGTTCAGTTGTGTATTCATCTCAACAATTCATTTTTGTCCCTAGGAAAGCCTCGTGAAACCTTCTCCAAATTAGTTCCTGGCCAATTGAAATTTACAGTCAATCTTTGATCCACATAGACAGCAATAGACTCCACTTCTTCTAAAGACACAGACTGTACTGTATAATAGCCCATTTCAAAAACTGCAGAGCAGAGGCCAGGCATTCCTTGTTAGATTGTCAGTAAGCAATTAATTGCTTGATTCAGTCAATCAAGCAATTGACATCATTGAAGGCTTTTCCTTTGTCTCTAGACACCATCCCACACAGCTATTCTCTACAGCACAGAATCAGGTTTCTTTATGAAGGGGAAGTAAAGGAACACCCTTAGTTCTGAACACTGAGCATCTACTGCCCTTTGTAAGGAAGCAAAAAAGAGGAAGGTAAATAGCTAGAGAAGTTGCATAAAGAAATTTCCAAAGTTTATTTAGCTCGGTCACTTAGATTGCCAAATCATGTATGCTGAATTGATATATTACGTTGTGTGAAAGTGAAAGAAGGGGAAAAAATGAAAAATAAAACTGACTCCTTATTAGCTTCCCAGAAGCGCCAAAGCATCGAGACATACAGCTGAGGGAAGCACAAAAGCACAGGCTATGTTCGATGCTTTTTGCTTAGTACGAACCACGATAGCATCCTACCGATAAGTCTGAAGGCAGCAGGGTACTATACAGGTTTAAGAAGACGCAGCAAAGGGTGAATTTCTTCCTGTATCCTACTAACAGCTCAATTCACGGGCTCCCGCCTAGCAAGTCAAAAACACCTGGACACGGCACCGCACACGAGGGGACGGGCGCAGCCCGGGGCTAGGCGGGGGCTCGGAGGGCCCGCACCCAGCCCCGCCGCCTCCCACCCACGCACCCCCTTACCCCGCACAGCCCAGACCGGGCGGCAACCACTGGGCCACCGTGGCCGGGCACGGCCGGGCCGGCTCGCCCCGCACAAGGGAAGCGGCCACAGCCAGATCTGCGAGCTGCCAAAGCCAAGCCTCCCCCGCGGCCGCACACACACACGCACCTACCGGCGCCGCCGCCGTTCCGAGCCGGGCTGGGCCGCGCTCCGCCGCCCCTCCTTTACGGCCCCATGTCCCGCGCACCGCCCCCGGAAGCGGCGCCGGGCACTTCCCGTGCCCTCCGCCCGACATGGCGGCGGGAGCGCGGCCGGCCGTGAGGGGCAGCGGGGCGGCTGCTCGCAGGCTCCGACCTCGCCCCGCCCGGCGGAGCCGCCCGGCCTTTCCCGGGGGGACATTCCTTCCCGCGCCTGGGGAGCCTCACCCCTGCTCACACTGCTGCCACGCCCCGTACCTGTGGGGTTGCGAGCGCCGCCGGGAGCCCTCACAGCTCCGCGCCCGCAGCGGCTCGTTGGGCCGGTATAAGGGCCCTGTCCCAGAGGAACTGCTGCGATCTTCGGGCCGGCCTTGGCTTCCCTCCGCTCCACCTCGGGGTGCTCCGGGCCCCTGCAGAGCTGGGCTTCATGGAAGGCCCCAGTGGAGCATGGTTACTGCACGCTGCACAACGCGGGCACGACCCCGCGCCTGTGTCCTCCTGCCTCCCAGCCCCCCCCGCCGCCGCTTGCCCAGGCACTGTCGCTCCGGCAGGGCCGGCCCAACACGGCGTCCGTGGCCCCGCGTTGCTGAGGCAACCGCGGCCTTCGGCGCCCGCCTTTCGGAGCGGTGGCACGTGACACCGTTTCTATTGACAGCGCTGCATTCACACACTACAGCAGCGACATTTCCCANGGGCCACCCCCCTGCAGAGGGGTGCGAGCTGTGAGTACCGGGGCTGCGCGGGGCAGGGCGCTCGGGGAGTGCTGTGCCCGGGGGGCCAAGGGCGACGGGGGTCGCTCCGGTTCTTGTGGAGGGCCGCGGGGCCGGTCCTGTCTGGCTCGGAGGGGCTGCGGCAGCGGGGGCATCGCCTTGGGGTGGGCATGCGCTCTGTTTTGCCCGGTGAGCATCCCGTATGGCTGCACTGATCCCTGAACTTCGTTATCCTGCTAAACAGGAGCTTTGTGAGGACAGGATCTCTGTTACAGGTGTGGAGCTGCTCTGCGGTCTCTTCGTACCGGCCAGAAGCGTTTCCGAGGATGAAGTGTGGCTTTAAGTAGAACTTCTTAGTTGCCTTCTTCATAGCATGCAGCTAAAAATGTGTTGTAGTAAAAGCATGTACGAATGTGGTGATAAGTATCTGGTAGCCCAAAAGGAGTAGGACTGATAGCGTAAAACAAAGCTTAACAGTACGATGAAACATGAGATATTTAACTGGTCATTCATCACTGCAAGCAGGGTAGTTCGCATGCAAATTTATGTGAAGAGCTGTTTAGGAGTGCTTATAAACTTCAGTTCATAAAAGTTTCTGAAACATTGGCATTGATGATTAAAGTTCATGCTTCAATATACTTCATCAATAGTGTTTTGGTAACTGTCCTTATGCAAGTAAACAATTTGCCTTTTCACCTTCCTTCTTACACATCCTGAAGTCCAACTTTAAAGAACAGATGGGCTCTGAGGTGTGACCTGAGAGAGAAGACAACTGGGGTTTGGTGGACTTTGTTTTCAACATGAGTTCCTGGGACTGTGTTTCCTATATCTTTGCTGGTTATTGCTTTTGTTATTTGCTACTTTTTTCAGTTAAGCCTCAATTAATACATTAAGCTCATTGATTTTCTGAACTAATAGATCCTAGCCTTAAAAAAACCCGTTTAAGCCTTCCAAAAATTTGGTTAATATCTTTACTGAAATTTGAAAGAATTAGTGCTGCAATATTTGGGATTACTATTGCAGGCCCTAAGGGCCAATGCAATGTGGCTCTGTAACTGCTTACCTTGGTAAATAGATTCCTATCCTGAAATTTCTTTCATTAAAGGCAACTATTATTTTACCTTTTTTTATTTTAGGTCCTTGCTTGACTTCAGCTAAACTGTCAATACAAGGAATCTTCATTTGCACCGTTGTGCATGTTCCAATGATGACTGATTTTTGTATGTAAAGTTAGTTAAATAGGTGCTATATTATGGCATTTCGATTTGGAACAAGTTTTAGCCAAGCTGTGTTACTTGTGTCAATTTGGTTGCTGTGACCAGTTTTCAGGTAGCTTCTAGTCCATATGTCCAAAAATTTCACAGATTTGAAGAAATGTCAGCTAGAGACAATTTATGCAAGGCTCTGAATCCAAAGAATAAGAATAACAGCAATCGCTGTCCTCCAAATATGTACCCAAATTGTGTACAGAGGTACTTGCAGATAACTTCATTGAGGTAAAATGAAGGTATTTTTACATGAATTTGTTTTCTGCCTTATCTTGTAAAGACAAAATTGACAAGATATCTGGAATCAAATGTAACGTGTTAAAGTTCTTCTTAATGTCTGGTAATTGTCTTCTATGAACTCTGCCACCAGATGGCGTCATAAGATTTGAGGTGTTGTGTGACTCGAGCTGATTCTAGCAAAGTAAGAGGGTACTGTGCATTGCAAGTAACTTCTTTGTTTTTATAAAAGTGGTTTTCATATTTGTAGTGTAAGGTTTGGGGTTTTTTTCATCAGGTTATAAACTATTTTATATTTTGTTCTTAAGATGATGGAGCTACTGGTATTCAGCCCTGTGACAAACTGCATTACAGAGATGGAATAATTTAGACAAATCCCTGTATTTCTGTTACTGGGTCATTAATGACTGCTATCTTAATGTTTGAGATGCTTAGCTTGAATTTTCTTGGCATGAAAGCTCCTCATACTGAAGAATGACCTGACTACCTTGGTTCAAGTGCCTCAAACCACTCCAGTGGTTCTAAATAATCTGTTATGGCAGTATAAATAGAAGAAGCCCAATTACTGACTGAATGCTCTCCCTGCTTGTTTTTTTTTGTGTCTATATAGATCTTTCTTTGGGAGCCTGAGTTATATTGACAGGGCCAAGTACCTGTTTCTGTGAAACTGCAATAGATGGGATGTATAGAGTAGTCTGTTTTGTTGTGGCTTCTGAGGCCCTCTTCTGGAAAGAAAAAAAAAAGATACAACTAAATATTGCAGAAGTAAATGTAAAATTAAGTACTTCTGTCATTCTTCAAGGGGTCTGTATGTTTAAGGTGCTTTATAAAGTGACTCAAAGTTACCAGAATAAACTGGTAGTGTGAATTCTCTTGTAAGTCACAGAAATATTTAAAACGGTTTGGTTATTTTTCCCACATCTTGTGCATTATTGTGTTGCTCCTTGGTAAGACTTTGTCTCAGCCGTTGTCAATTATGTTTGAGGCTGTAACAATAGTAGGGGTAGGAAGACAATTCTCTTTAAGGGGTGCTAGTAGGGGTCTTAGTTGGAGTACTGTATCCAGTTTTTAACAAATTTTTTGAAGTGCTTTGGGCAATTTGGAAAGAGAAACAGCATTTTTAATAGGCTTAAGAAATGTGATATTTGCAAAAACATCTGAAGAAAAGGAGTTTGCATATGCCTTAAAACAAGGTGGGAGTATAGGGGAAATAGAAACTTTCCAGGTATACGGATTTTAGGTGTTCTAAGACACAACAGACAGCAGTAATGCTGAACAGCATTCCAGTCTAATTAGCACAGAGTATATCCCTGAATGTTTTTGTGAGTAAAAAGCTATAGTAATAGTAATAAAGTATTTACTTTCACTAGGAAGGAATTATCTCGATTTACAGCAAGGATAACTTAGTTCAGATGTTAGGAAATTATTAGCAATTTGATTGTGTCTTAAAGTATATATATACTTCTGGTCTGTTCCCAGTTCTTAGATTGATATAAAATAAAAACAGAAGTCAATGAAAGCTCTCTGTTCATGCCCACGTGTTCCTGTGCCTGTGCTGGTCTCTTTAAGGTATTGCTCAACAGTGTCCTTATCTCCAGCATACTTAACTTGTGTATTGTGAGAAAAACAGCTGTACTCATGGGATAGTGTTCAAACAGTTTCTGCTAGGTATGTTCTAGTTAGTGGAGTAAATTTTATTGCTTTTTAACAGAAACTTGAAGAACTTTGACCTGTGAAATAAGTCTCTTCTGGCTCAATATCAAAACAGTTAAACACTTGTCTGCCGAGTTACAACATTTGCTGTGGTCTTTCAGTGCTGAGGGGTCCAGCGTACCCTCAGTCTGTCACATGCATGAAATTAAATCTTGGAAAGTAGGGGGAAATTTACGTTAAAAGCTTGGCTTTTAAGCTTTTAAGTAGTTAAAACCAGTGTTTTAACTACTAGGGTGTAATGCAGTTATCTCCTTTGCCACATTTTAAAAAAAAAAACCAAACCTGAGACTACAGAGTAGTCTGTACAGTGCGTGATAGTGTGCTGGAGAAGAATAATGCTGTTAGTCATGACTTAACTTTAGTCCTCAAGTTTCTGTCAGTTGATTGGGTTAGGTTGCGCAGATCAGCATCTTGGAAGGAAGGTTAAAGTGCCTGCTGTATGTGCCCAGAAGTAGGCCTAAGGTAATTAATAAAGGTTGTGGTCTAGCAGGGGGATGCATTGTGAACTCAGATGCCTCAAGGACAGCGAATCTGGGAAGGAAAGATAGTCTGTGAATGTTAGTGCTTTATTCCATGTAAATTCTGCTTGTGGTGGTGAAATTTGAGCGTAGGCCTCTGTATTATTGGTATTACTATTCTACAACTCAACTGTTATGTGTGGAATTGGTTGCTGCAGGAGAGAAATCCCTAAGGCAATAGGAATGAGACTGCTGTGAGGAGCTGAGGAGCATGTTGCTACAGGACATTCTGCACGGTGAATTTGTAGGCCCCTGTTCCTCTCAAGTGTTGAGTTTCCATTGCTATCTGTAGGGACATGCAGCATTTAGGCAGGCCCTTATACAGGCCAGTGCTGCTGATCTCTTTGAAGCCTCCTGAGGATTTCTAGGCAGCTGGAATGCCAGGCTGCCTGCCCCACTCCATGCCACTTGTGTCTTTATATAGTCAGACTGTTCAGCCACTAATCTGTAGCAGATTTAATCTTGACGTACATTTTTAATGTATGTTATCCGGTAAGGTTGAATAACTGTATGTTGTAGCAGGAAGTGCTCTAATGCCTTATTTTCTTTGTAGACTATTTTTACTTGTGAGAAGTGTTCTCCAAAATCTCTGTAGCAGGCTTACTTAGTTTAATTAAAACTGTGTGGTATTTCCAAGCTCTGTGCAAGTGCAGGCTATAGACAAGTTTCATTTACATCACATCGCTGTAAAATGCATCTCTTCCCTTTAAAATGAACAAATAAGAAATCATCCACTGAACAGTTACATTTCCTCAAAACAGAAAGTTGTTGTAACTTCTTGTTCGTTTTCAAGGCTTTTCATTTTGCCGTTGACATGTTTCTCTTTAATGTGGGGTGTTTTTGGCAAAACCTTATCTTTGCTTGCAGTTTCCTTGTTTTTTAGAGTATTCTAAATATTCCTACTCAAGTCCCTGAAAAAGTAGTTTCCTATATTATATGGCAAGTTGGTGGTTTCAAAAGCATGAAGTGTTAAATCTGATAAAAACTTGAAAGTTGTTTAAAGTTTATGAGTTGTTGTTAGGAATTCAAATGCCTGCATTTATCTAGAGAAAGCTCTGTTTCTGAAGTTTCTTGGTATGAAAGTTTTGTGATTGGACAGACTGGTGATATGACGAGTTGAAATGTTATCAGTGACAACATGATTCAAAAGCTGTCTGGTTCTTGTTGATTTTGCATAGTGACTGAGGAAATAACATAGATTTATTATGTAATTCAAAATAATTCATGAAAGTTTTTTTTACAGTGAAATTGAAGTACTTAATTAAAGTGAACCATGGGGTTTATAGCAGAATTTGGGAGAAAGCTAAGGATGATGCAAAGTGGTTTATACCTATGCAAGACAGTAAATCAAGAGGTGATCTGGAAATAGAACGTGTCTACATTCTCCCAGTCTCTGTAGCATCTACTGAGTCTGCTTCTGAGTCCATGCCCCTGAGGGCTTCTGTCCATAGAGGTGAAAGTTTCCCTTTTCATAGTGACATCCAATAGCATTTGAATTCCATTAGTATTTTTAGTTCTCTGTCATAAGTGACACCCAGTTGATTGGGCAGTTAGCTGAAAACTCTTCCTGTAATCGTGTATAGTTACTATATGTTTTAATTAGTCAAAACAAGTGTAATATTTGCTCTGATGGTGGAAGCTTTTTAGTGCTATGTGCTAACGGGCCTGCTTTTCCTGATTTAAGTCCCATGCTGCTTTTGCCTTTGTGCAGAATGAATTCTGTAAATAGTTGGGTAATCTTGAAGAAGATCCTGAACATATGTAGGGCACTACTCCACTAAACTACAAAGTAGTGCTCATGAAGGATGTTGGGGGAGTATAGAATTTTAATGCGAAAGGAAGTGTCTGAAATTGGTGCAAGGATTAGCAGCCTTATTAATTGCATTAAAACAGCTTTCCTATTTTGGATAGGCATCTAAACCTTTGTCACTTCTGTATGACCACTAACAATTCCCTTAGATCTGCTGCAGCTACACAGATCTGGATATAAGCAGTGTTGATGATGTGCTGCTGTACTCACCTCATAACTTACTGTAAAATTATGAGGCTGCAATATCTCATTTTGTGTCTCTATTTACTTATTAAACTTTCCTTAACTGCTGTCTCAGCTGAAATATGATTAAAACCAAGTTATGCTCTTTATATACGCTTTTAAAATAATTTGTTCCAAAATATGATATTTCTCTATGCTGACCTTCCATGAAGGCAGGTGCTTTTGCATGCACATTACTGACACCAAGTGAGTTTATATGGATGTTTTATATAACCTAGGCTGGTGCAAAGTTCTGAATGATTTTACACCTTTTTTGGGAATGATTTGTCTAAACAAATAGCTGTTACTAATGATTCAAATACATCAAGTGCCAATGTGATGAAGCTAAAGAGTGCATATTTAAACACTGTCAGGTATTTCACCAGGATCAGCAATGGTGGTTAGGGTACATAAGATGACTGAATTTCCTGTTGTGTTTTAAGTGTGTTTTGATATGATGATGTGGATTTTTGAGGGAGGAAACTTTCTCTGTTGTCTAAAGGTGAAAGGACTGTTGCAACTCTCAGTTCCTTCCTGTTTAAGCAGACAGATGCTGGTGCATACCTTACCTGTAAGTGAACATGCAGATCTGGAGGAAAAGAATTACCTGTCAAAGAATTACATCTTGGATTTAGAGGGGTGTGGCTTTACTTGCTGATTTTTGTTTGTTTACAGTCAGACAGTACCACTGAATGTCAGAGCTGCTTTAACTAGATAATCTGGATTTGGTAAAAATCCAGCTTTGTTCACAGCTTCTAGACTACCAGATTTGGAGGTTTGGATGCCCTTAATACAGAAGTTCAATGTTAAATAATTAGAATTAACTTTGTAGAGTCAGCTGTGGAGAAGAGCCGTTGAAGAAGGCTCTTGCAGGTTAAGTTTGATGGTGTTAGCTAAGTTAGCCCTGATATTGCCTAATATAAGATAGCAGAGCTTGAGAGGATTTGTATTTTTGTGTTGAGATACAAAAATGCATAGTAGTAAAAAGATACATTTCTCTCCAATTTAGGGTGAGGAACTGCCTGTACCAAGAATTACAATAATGCTCGGTTGTTCTGCGCTTTAGGATATTTTAAGAGAAAGAAAAGGGGGAAGATTATACCCTGTTACATAAACAGATAAGTCTGTTTTTGTATTGTAGCTTAGGCTGCTTTGTACCTCTCTAAATTAACTGCTCTCCTTATAAGTTAATCGCTGTGATAAAATACATATGGCATTTAATTTGACCTGTTGCTTTTGTTTGCATATATGTAAAGTCTCAAGGAGATCAGTGTTTAAATGCTTAATATTCTGGAGCAAAGTTTTGAGTAATCTTGCGCTGCTGGGAAAATGAATAGCTCTTATTAATGACTTGAATACATAAGGTACCCATGCAGAGGATGATGTTAGAGAATGTATCTTAAATTGCTGTCTAAATTGAGTATTTCAGTACATGCATATGTGTAGTTCTTAGAGAAGCTAATGAGAAAAACACTGAATTAAATCACTTTAAGTTTCATTTTATGGTGAATAAATGGATTAACAAGCCTTGAAGATTGGTGGTCTTTGATATTGTGAATGGCCTTCATTTAATTTTCTTTAAGTATCTTCCTTGAGCCTTCCTCTGTACCAAAATAAAGAACTGAGTTTGCCCTGTTTGGTTTCCCCAATTCCTTGTCTCTTTGTCATCATCCTCCTTGAAAAGTGTTTTGTTAATCTGATTTGAGTAGCTGAGAGGATTCCTACAGATCTCTGCTTGTAGAATGAGTGCTGTGTCTTGAAGGACAAGGAACAAAATGAAAGAAAGGGAAAGCTTTTTATTTTAAATGTTTTAAATGACTATTCAAAACTACCTTATCTTTTTTTGAAGCATATTGACTATGCATGAGGCATGCATTCTCTTAAAGTATTTCAGCTCAAGTGTTATCACGAGTAGTAACTTTTTTTGCTTTTCGTAGTAGAATCGATTAATAAAAAAAGTAATCCTGATGTTGGTTATTCTTTAATTATTTTTATTTGCAGGTATGGGATAAGATCTTTCCAGAGTAATAAGCATGGTTCGGCAACGAAAATGTGTCTTATGTCACATTGTGTACAACTCAAAAAAGGTAAATAATTAACGCTTTACGTGTATCAGTACATACTAACATGGAATGTGTGAGAAGCACTTCCATTTTAAAATTGTGTAAAATATAGTTTCTGTCTACTGGGTATATATTGCTCTAGGTTTATCACAAAGAATATTTTTACATGAGCTTTGTGGTATCTTTCTTGAAGAGAGCTGTGCAATATGCTTGATTCTGAATGCTAAAAATACTGAGGTCTTTGAATTTATTATTTTATAAAGATATTAAGATGGAAAGCACAGTCATTTGGCTATAAACTGTGATGTGTTAAGAGTACTGCAATAGCCCATTTTTTAATTCCCTTTGGGAAGCCCGTGTTTCCATATGAAAGGACAGAGTGGAATTGTACAGCGCAACTTGTATTTTCATTAGTGTGTCAGTTTGGTGCACATCTTCTGTGTACTGCATATTAGGCAAAGTCTGCATTGAAACTGAGTGTTTCTTAATGCACAATCATGTATTGCTTAGCCACATGGCATATGGAGATGTTGCAAATGCCAATGTATTAATTCACACAACTCTTCAAGGCTGAAGATGTTCCTTTCCCATTGCAGACAGGATTTCAAAGGCTAAAGAAGATGGTGATTAGTATCTGTTCTTTGATGATTTCCAAATACTTTGAGTCAAACACCTAAAAAAAACCACCTTAAATCTTCTGAATTTCTTCCTTTTGCTGAATGATGAGTGTTCTTGCTCTTCCAGCATCTCCCTTTCAGGAGTTAATTATAACACCACTGCAGTTCATGGATCAAGGTTGCTGTAAACAACAAAGTGGCATATTTTGTACATCTCAGTTTCTGAAGTCCATCTAGCAGAGCAAATTAGTATATGATGTGGAAATTACAGCTGTGTTATAATATAAATACAGAGAAATTGCTCAGATTGCACAGGAAAACTGTTTTAAGTATCGCTATTCTGAAGAGTGGTATCAATGAGACTTTTAATTAAAATGACTATCAACAGTAATTTGTCAAAAATCAGTCTAATAAGCTTTGCTACATGCACTGTTCTCTTTTTCTTGGAATTCTGCTTCCCTTTTGTTGAATTCTAATGATTCCTGTGTGTCCTGTCTCAGGAAGGGTAACGTATAACTTCCTGAAAGTATGCCTACTTGTGCTTTCAGTCACACAAACAGGAACGCGAACTGCTACAGCCCTATAGGAGTAGAGTACACCTTTGTGCAAGGCAGGAGAGTTCTCAAAAGTGAGCTTTTCAGATACAATATATTGTTTTGTTTTGACCAGTTTTATTTTTTTCCCCATGTTGAAGGAGATGGAAGAACACATGAGAAGCATGCTTCACCACAGGGAACTTGAAAACCTGAAGGGAAGGTATGAGAGCAATCTTATATCCTTCCTCTCTGTGCATTTAGTGTGTCACTCTGGAAGAACTTGACCTATTTCCCATAAAAGCTGAATTGCACAATTTATTTTTATGCATCTCTCAGTAGTGTGCTTGTCAGAAAGCTGGCAGTGAACACGTTCTCTTAATGTCAGGAACTCAGGAGGCAAACAGTAATGCCCAAGAAAGCTCATCTGCATTTGTTGGAATGCACTGAAATAAAATTACTTTATTCTTGGCAGTTTCATGTTTGGTTTCTTGTAGCACTAGAATTCTGCCTGTGGCAGAATCGTCAATGCTGGTATTTTTCTTTTTAAAATGTTCTGGTGTTTTTTAAAGTTGTCAATGATGTAGAAACAGATGTTGATCTTTTAAAGCATGGTGAGAAGACTGGTATCTGCTTGAGTGACTGCCTAGTCATTTGCCATCCTTGTCCAGTTGTTTGGTTAAGGGACTTAACCATAGTGGGTGGTGTTTTTTTCAGGTTTCCTTGGTTTTATTTGCAACGTTTGGAAAGTAAGAAGAGGGAGTTAAAGGATATTCAAATATCATCCTGATAATATGGAATCAAGTTGCAACTAGAATACACTTAAAAGCATTTTCAGATGTATGGGTTTTGACATAGCCAGAGAGATTAGAGAGAATTAAATACTCTCCAATACTTAAGTATTGGATCTACAGACTAATTTTCAATCATCTTGTAGCAGAAAGTTTGTATGGAAATGGCAAATCTCTTTTAAAGAACAAATCCTCTTTTCAGCTCTTAGAGGTGTGGGAGATTCATTGTGTTGTGACATGTACCTTATACACAAGGAAAAAAAGTTGTAGAGTGCTTCTACTTCCTTCTCATTTGTGTAGCTTTTCTTCTCTTATTTTGCATAAGGTGAGAGCAGCTGTTAGGGTTCCAGGTCCCTTTTTTAAAGATTTAACTGTTAAAGAAAGTCTTGGTTATTTAAGACTGATTCTATACTATGATAGATATCAATGCCAATGTAATTGTGCTGTGCCAGGTTGAATTCTAGTAAAACTTTTAAACTGTTTTATTTTTTTGTCGCGATCCTCGAGCGGGAAAGATGGGACAGCAAACTCCAATGTAGGGTGAAGCAGGAATGGCGTTTATTGAGGGGAGGTTTGGGCTTTTATAGGGATCTGAGGGAAGGTTCTGGAACTAGGGTGGAACAAAACCCTATAGAAGTAGAATGAACTGGAAGATGACCAAATAAGAGAAAACAGGGGAGGGTACTGCCATACATGGGTAAGCCACATAAAGGCATGGTGCATTGCACTGTGAGGCAACCAATAAGGATCTAGGGTACAATGAACCAATGGTGAACAAGGATACATATGAACATTTGAAAAAATTATTTCTACCTATTCTAATACATTAACAATTTACTATTTATCAAACTATCAACTAGAAGAACCAGGGCTTTACATCTTCAGTCTCATTATGGCTGAGGTTTCCTTGATAAGTCTCTCATTTCTATCTTCTCTCCTCTCTTCCAGTCACAACAAGCATTTAAGTTATTCCGTTTCCATTCATTGTAAGTTTTGGCTCTCATATCTCCCCCTTTTTTGTTTGCTTGAAGAACATAGGCTGCAGAGGAATCCTTAAATAGAAAACTCTTAACACAAGTTAAAAAACAAGGTGTAGTCAACATAACCAGAAACAAAACCAACAAACCTAAAATAAGAATGATAATGAATCTCTTCAGCCCTAGGGAGATACCCAAGTTGGGAAACCAATCAAAGATTCCATTCTCTTGGTTGTCAAATCTCATCCTTACGGCCTTGACTAACTGGTGCAAATCTTGGATTTTAGAATGAATTGTTTGGGAATGGCTGGAGAAGTTTAGGCAACATAGGCCCTCAAACTCCTCCCAGCCATGCCCATTTACTAATAGGAGGAAGTCAGTGGCAGCTCTATTTTGGAGGGTTACTTTTTCGAGGGGTCTGGTGTCCATAAGGAGGCCTTCCAATGCCTCACTGGTGGCGTTCACCTCTTCGGACAGCCAACAGCCCAAATCATTAATTAAATTCAACGCATGTCTTGCACTGATTTGCGGCAATATAGCCGACCCTCAGAAATTTTGCTGCGATGTCCAAAAATGTATTGCAGAGTTGCAATCTGGTAGGAAGGGTAGGTATTTGGATACAGTGTCCCTTTTTATGTTTTTAGGGTGTGCGAGCCTAACTAATGTGGCTGCGATAGTTTCTTTAGGAGAAAATAACTTACCGATGGCGCAAGGTCCTCCGAAAGCCCCCTTAGGAATTTCCTTCCAAACCCTTGTTCCACATATTAAGAAGGCTCTTGGAGGAAGCACCACGGTTTTGGCAGGTGCAGCCATATTTTATAAGGTTTCAAGATAAGAGGAAGTTAGAAACGTCCTTCTCTTCATTAACTTTTCATGTGCAAAGCCTTTATATAGTTGCAGAAAAGTGACCACACTTGGAGTATAAGATTTTTTTACATACATGCCACAGATGAGGACATTAGTTTTAGCCATCTGTGTAGCATTTTATACTATTGTTGTGTATAATTCTAAGTATTGCTGTAGTTTGTCTAAATCAACGCCTTAAAATGTTTTTTTGGTTGAGACTTCCAGCAAATCTGTAGCATATGTGTGCCCTCTTCTGTCTTCTAATGTTTCAGATTCTCTCTAAAATAAAAAAAAACCCAAAACAACTTCCCACAAGGCAATAAGTAAAAAGATACTGCTTACCTTGAAGTGCATATTGACTGTTAGTAAATAACCTCTATTGTCTAATTTCTACTTATTTTTAATATCTAATTAATTTCTCTGGGATTTCACAGGAAGTTACTGAACTGGAAAAAGAGCTTCCGTCTTCAGAACCTCCGTCATCAACCTGTCTTTAGGCAGGTTATAGACATAAAAATAATTAAATATATCAGAAAGAAAAATAATCTTTCCCTTTTGAAATATAATTTAGTTTAGTGGGATTCAGAAAAGCTTCATGTCCAAATTAACAAAGTTCATCTTGTGTCACATTGAGAAAAATGTATGAAAGCAGCTTTTTGGAAGCTATTTCATTTCTCTTCAAGTAAAAATTGCTTTTTAGTAATATTGAAGGCATAAAAATAATAAATACCTCATGTTCCCCATCCTCCTTTTTTTTTCTCTCCTGCTATTGCTATCCCTTGCTCAGCCCTACAATTCATGGTGGTTTCTATTATGAATTCAGCTACTTAGTTGAAAAGAAAATACAACAAAACCAAAAGAACCCCAGATAGTTTTGTTTCCCTCTCTGCTGTGCCCCACACATCTGGGTCTGGGGAAGTAGGCACATTCTGAAAATGTACCTGAGATCAAGTGCATCATGCCAGTTGAGATCTGTTCTGTTGAGCGTGAAAAGGATTTGTTCTCTTAATGAACAGTTGGGATGGGGTTGCTCCAAAACTAAAATGCTCTCTGCACTAGAAGCTGACTTTTGGCTTCTTGTCAGCTCACTCCTAGTGCATTTCAGTTCTGGATTTTCTTCTTCTAACAGTGATTCTGAGAGCAGCTTAAAATTTCACTTATGTTAGCATCTTCTCTGGGGCCTTCTACCTTTTCTTCTTTCTTTTCTTTTCTTTTTTTTTTTTTTTTAGTTTAGTTTATGGCTCTTGAAGGTAACATTAATTTCTAGGAGTTGTATTATGTCTTTGTAGGCTTGCAAGTGATTGACAATTTTTGGGTTTCCATTTCCATAAGACTGATACTAAGTTAAATTTGTTTCATCATCATTGCATTTTATATTACTGGTGTATTTAGCTGTCTTCATTGCTTCTTTCAGAAGAATGCAGGGAAGGAAGTCGTTTGTTTTCGAAATAATGATCTTAATTTTTCACTGTGCAATAGCAACCTTCTTGCCTTTCCTTCTGCCTCTTCTTCCTCCTAATTTTAGTTAGAAGTCTTTCAGGAGTCTTTTACAGACTTGTAAAGCGAAAACTGGTTTAAGTAGAAAATATGAAGACTGAGCAATAGCCTCATGAGTTTGAATTATGTAACAGAGGATAAGACCTTTTAAGTGTGTTTAGTATCAGCATCTTACTACCTTCAAATTTAACATGAAACTAGAAGTCATTTTGTAGACTTCCTGTATAGAGGATGCACACACTGATTTATGGTTTTTTCCTTTTAAAGTTAACTTAAAAATCTCAAGGGCTGGAATAATTTTCTGAAACATTTTAAAGCTCTTCTCCTTTTCTTGAAGTCTTACTCGGTGTGATATATAAAGAGAATTGGATGCCAAGTACAAAGCTGTAGCATACTTAGGTTTTGTTTGCTTTTAATTGAAAGTAAAATAATGCTCTTGTATGAGGGACATCGAGTTTACATTCAGTAAATAAAGCTCTTGCATGCTTCTATCCTGAGAATGCTTTGGTCATGTTTATCTCAAACTTCTTTTGTCTGCCTTATTGAACAATTAGGTTTGTGTAGTGTTCCTCTATGGTGGGGAATGTGTACAGATGATCAGTGCATGTCATGGAGTGTGCTAATTCTGGCTGATATTAACGGGGACAAGGCAAGAAAAGAACTGAAGGAAATCTAGAATCTCTTTAAGTGAACTTCTAGCCAATTAATTTTCAATTAAAGCAGTTGTTCATATAGAAAAACAGTAGTGTTTTTTCTTTAGGCTCATGTAGATTAACAGCAGGTCAGAGAAGTCTAGTCACTAGCCACCTGAGTTTTCAGACTGTCAGTTGGTACAAGAACCACAGCTTTGTAATTAGTAATTTGCAAGTTAAAAGTAATAGGAACAAATTCTTTGTCCTCGGTCCAGCTGCTAAATCATTGACTTCATCCAAAATAAATAAAACTTTGCATTTATTTATTTAGTCTATAAATGAGGGTCATAAAAGTTTTATGAAAGAATTGAAACATTGGTCTTGTGAAGGATGTGGATTGTTCTCTAAAATCTAATTAATACTGCTGGGGTATGTTTCTTGCCGAAGTGCCCTCTGATTGGAGTGTTATGTAGAAGGAGCATATTTTTCAGCCTTGTGTACTGACCTAAGTTAAAAATAAGACTTATTAGCTATGCATAGCTGTGCCATTATGAGTGTGGAGAGGGTTCTTCCAATGGCATTAGTAAATATGCTGATTTGGTTATCTTTATTGATTAATGTGATAGTGTCTTGGCATTGAATATTTATTAGTGAATGTGAAGTGTGCAAAATGAAGTACACTGAGCTCTGGAAAATACAGACTAAATTTGAAAGCTACTGACTTTGTAAATGAAGTTTATCCAAACGTTAAATCTGAAATTAGTTAGGCTACAACATACAAAACAAATATAAAATTTTTAATTTTTAATACTTAGTGTGTTTAAAATAAAGCCCTCTTTAGGTGTGTGTGAATAATTGCTTTGGTTAAATATCTCAACTATGTTAGTAGGGAAACCACTGTTATCCAGGATAAATAAAACAGCTGCTGACACTTAATTAACCAATCCAGCTAGGATGTTGGCTTAATATCCAGAGTGAAGGTGCATCTTTTGATCTTTTTCTCATTTTATTTTTAACTGTTCTCTAAAAAAAAAGAGGATTCACGTTTGTCTTTTTCCTTTACGGATCCCATTTTCTTGAACTCAGTTACAAACTGTGTTTCAGTATTATAATGCTTCTGTTCTAAGACTTTGGTCTCAAGTGTGCCGTGGGGACATGCAGGTCTGCTTTTATGAATTAACTGGTAGAATTGAAAAAAAGCATTGTGGAAGCATTCAGTGAGCCCTAACTTGGTCCTGCTGAGTTATTTGCAGTGGACTGTGTTCTGATTAATTTCTTTATGATTTTTTTTAACTGGTGAACATATTTTACTTGTTTAGGTTTATTATTAACCATATTTCCTTAACTTTGGAGTACTGAAAGGATTTCTCAGAAGAACAAATATGGTATTTTTAGAAATCTGAATTTCTTTAAAAGAAAAAAAAAGGGTAAAAAGATCTTGTAACCTTAATCCAGTATTCACTGAAACATGAGTAAAGCCATTTGTCTGACACAGCTGTCAACTTTCTCCAGCTGAAATAATTCCTGTATTTTTTAAGATAAGTCCTCTAAGTAGAAAGCAGACCTCATGCACACTTGAACCAAATAAAGTACAGTGAACTGAAGACAGCCTACCATCACTCACTGTGCTGTGGAGTCTTTGGATTCCAGGCAGCAGTCTCAGCTGTCCCAGTTTAGGTTCTGTTGTATCAGGATTGGCTGTATCCATGTACTACCTCCTCCCTTTTCTAAATTTCACTGGGGGAAGGCTCAAGGCGAGGATTAAATGTAGAAGCTGTCACCAGGCTTCCCCAGTGCAGCTGGCACCATGGAGGGGCTTCAGAGCTCTTGTTAGCTCTGTAAGCCTTCCACTCTGCCTCCTCGCTCACTATGTTTCCTCTGAAAAGATTTTGAGTACAACAATTCAAGAAGAATCCCTCCTCCCAGTTAATGCAGCTTTATTACCAAGTGTTTTACCTCTTGATTGTTGGAAAAAAATCTTTTAAAAATTGACCATCAAAAAACTAAACCTTGAAAGAAAAAGCTAGAGAATTCAAGTACCTTAAATATACTGAACAAAACTTAGTTGCCGTGAACTCAAGGACATTCAGAGGAAACAAAGTAAGACCAGAGGTACCTGCCATGCCTGTTGGCAGAGTTGAAAGTCCACCCTCTGCCTCTCTTCCTAGGGGAAGCAACCATGAATGCCGCGTGTGCCGGGTGACACTTGTGGGTTTGTCATCGTATGCCAAGCACATCTCCAGCCAGCTGCACAAAGACAATGTTAATGCCCAAGACAGAAAAGAGGAAGAGAAAGAAGAGGCAGAAGAAGAATACTTTGACAAAGAACTCATTCAACTAATCAAGCAAAAGAAGGAACGGTGAGTTTTTCTCTTTCCTCTTAGGTCATAGCATTGCTTTTAACACTGTGTGGGTATACTCATAAGGCTTAGGTGCGCATGAAATGTCAAGTGCCTGTAGCCAGTGTATGTGTTGTGAGAAAATCCAAGAGACCTGTGTGTGAGTTGTAGTATCAACATGTAAATGTGATTCTCTTCAATGTTCTTGTTCTGTTGATCGGCTGCTATTGAAGAAATACCACCATTCTTCATTATGGTTAAAAAGAGTCCCCAGAGTTTTATCTTATGTTTTGAAAGCCCTAATGCTTTTATTTTAATATTTTGACTAAAAGGCTTAATAAATGTGACAGTAATACTAATATTGTTTAGGGTGGAAGGTGTCTGTAGTAACCTGGCCTTGTATAAACTGTTTCTGAACATGTTTTGCTATAAAACAATAATCTGTTTTTAAAATTAATTGGATTGTTCTGTCAACCCTTGAATGAAATTTCTTACCTTTTTTACCTTGCTGCTTACCATGAGCTAAACACAGTCTAGTGGCTTACTATGAAATAGAAGGCTGCAGAGAGTAATAAGTATTGCTATTTATTTTCCACGTGACCCTGCACATGTGCATTGCTTGTATGATGTTCCAGGTAGGAATATATTATTTGAGCATGGCAATGATATGAAAAGGAAACTCTTGCTTGCTGTGGCTAGAAATTTGAATTAATGTTTCCAAGTGTTGAAATCTGTGGTGATTATCTGATTTTGACGCCACTCTGTCATACTAGCATGTCTCTGTACTGCGCAATGGTAATGTTTTCGTATTGGCCAATGTGGATAGCAAAAATGTCACTTTTCCTGGTTTTATGGTAAAGGAGCAGTGCTGGCAGTGCAGTGTTGTTCTGTGGCCACTAAAATCTTACAAAATCTCTGTCTACGGGGTGCTGCTTTGACGAAGGGAAAAACAGAAAGTACAGGGATTAAGTTACTAATTCAGAAAAATTGTTTCCATTGGGTCATAATCTAGTTGAGTCAGCTCTTAAAATTTACTGTGTCACTTGGACACCGTTTTTTGTCATGGTGCTTGTATTATTTTACACAGTAGACCATTTCCCATGAGAAAGTAATTATTTAATAATCCTTTAGCAGACCTGTAATGTATTCAAAACTTAAAGGGTGATACAATATGAATTTTGAGTTTACTCAAATCAATTGTTTTTGAGTAGTTTTGTGAAAGTTTCCTGTCTTTCTTGTCCAGGATTCTAGAATGGATGTATTCCTGTAATGTCAGAGTGAAGCATTTCTGTAATCAGTTTCTGAAAAAAACTTTGGTAAAAACTCCTCATTTGGTAGAATAAATACTTTGAACGTTTTTACTGCTGACCCTGGCAATAGCTGTCGCTGTTAAAGTAGCATTTGTCTTTAAATGTACATGTGATAGTTTGCCATGTGTTCAGGATAAGTTGCCAAGCACAAGTACTATCCAAAGGGCAGCAGATAGTGCTGCTGGGAGGCTCATACAGACTCATTGCATGCCATGGGCTGTTGGAGTCTGTTGGTTAAAACAAGACAAAATATTTTTGTCTCTGATGTACAACTTCCCTGGTGGTTTTATATCTGTGTTTTGGCTTAAGCTTTATAAACTGAGCCATCATCTCAGTTGTTCTCTCCAGTAGGTAGAATAACTGCTTTTTCAGCCTAATTTTTCTTTGTTATTGTATCAGTTTACTCTAGTTACACCATCCAACACCAGCAGAATAGTCTTCAGAAAAAATAATTATCTCGCTATTAATGAATTTTTCATCTATCAAGACTGTTCAAATTAAAAAGATTATACAGCATGAACAAGCTTTCTTTTTATTAGTTTGTTGTTAGGCTGCTTACTGGTAAATAGAAAGGACTATTATCTTTCAAGTTAAAGAGAAGTGATTAAGAATTAGTCTTTTGAACTGTCTCTGTGCCAAATCAGTTGCTCTTGTAAGACCAGTTTTGAAATTACCATATTTAAGTAAAGGTACAACATTAGTTTTGAAAGTCAACCTACAGAAGCCTGAACAGTAAAGCAGATAAATAAGTAATCTCTTTTTTTTATAATAACTAATAATAATAAAAATATTTTCTTCCCAGTACGAAGAAATTGCATGGGGCTTATAGGCTGTTGGATTTCTGTAGAATAGCATCAGAGATCAGGTTTTTCTCACTTGTTTTGCAGGCAAGCTGAACCAAGCTGTGCAAACCAAGAAGTAGAATGCGATGACAGGAGATCACAAAGAAGGCGAGAAGAAAGAGCAACGTACAAAGAAAGAGAAGCTTATGATCAGTCTTCATGGCATCATCATAATGCATCACAAAGGGACTGGAAGTGGGAAAAGGATGATTATATTAGTTCTAGACAAGGAAAATTTTCACACTCTCAGAGGAACCTTAATACAAACAGACATTCAGGTGGCCCAAGGGGGCACTCTGGGTGGCACCAAAATGTTTCAGGAAGCTCTTCAAATTGGCATAACTATGGGAATTCTGGAAATGTCTGGTATCCAAGTGGGCGGGGAGGAGGAACATCAAATTGGCATCACAGTGCCAGGGAAAGAAATTCTACATGGCACTCAGAGGAAACAGGTAATTTTTCTAGCTGGAATTCCAAGAGTTATGGAGGAAACTGGAAACCAAGTCCTCATGGTGCAAATGGCTGGAATTTTGGAAGCTCAGGGGAGTCATATTCATCAGAGCCAAATAAGTACAATAAGGAAAGGTATGCATGGCAGCGGCCAGAGAATGACGATGATCTGCCATACAGGAGTCGAAGAAAAAGGAGCGACTTGGTAGATTTTACTAGCGATAAGCTTCCTTCTGAGGGGATGTTGGATTTTGGTACGTTGAAGCAACCAGAAAGCAAAACTTCAAGAGCTAGTGGAAAAAGTGTCAGTCCTTCCAGAGATAAAACATATCGCTGGACTCCCTATCCATCCCAGAAAGCTGCAGAGCAGCAACCATGGTCTGAAGGTAACGTTTCTAAAACTCCGGATGAAGTGGATTCTCTACTTACGGCTTCTACTGATACATCACTGAAAGGAAAAACTTGTGCAGCCAATGTTAGCGTTTCAAAACTTAAAAAACAGGAAGCATCTTCCTCTTCTAATGTTACCTCAGATCAAATTGATTCTTGCAACTTAATGGAAGACTGTTCCGGTGATGAAAAGCTTGACAAAGATGGTAGCAGAAGTAATAAGATGCCATCACTGAAATCCCCTCTTCTGAATATCACAGATATGAAATTATCCTTGGCAAAGCAGGACACAAACAGTCTCTTAAAAAATGTCAAGCTTCTTTTATCCTCTACTAGTGGTGAAGAGCAGAATCATTTGAATGCAGTGAACTTGGAAACAAGCAGTTTCCCTTCTTGTTCATCAAAGCTGCATGGTACTTCTGCTGGAAACTTACAAGACAACAAAGATGTGCTTGGTAGCAATCTTGGAGAGGCTGTTAATAGCTTAAGAGAAGAAGAACAAAATCCTAAAGATGTGCAGTCCAACCATTCCTTGCAAAATGCTCCCTTAAGCTCTTGCAAAGATACAAGTGACCAGAATAGGAAAGAAACTGAGAAAGCATTGCCAAAGAAAGAGTTCAGACTAGATTCATTAGAAGATGCGAGTGGTGATGATTTAATGGGAAATGAGAAGTCAGAAGCAAGTGTTGAAAAGTTGGGTTCTTCTGTTAGTTCTTATTTACCCTGTGGCACTCCTGGGGGTAAACCTGCCACCCCTGAAAAGAAAGATGGTGAAAAGCTGTCTGCTTCAAGGATTGCTTCTGCTGAGCTAAAAAATTTTACATTTCGGATAGAGTCCACAGTTTCTCCATCAAACAGTCAGGACCATTTGCATATGGATTTGAAAACTTCACATGATGGAGAAGGGAATGAAGAGAGTGTCAAGTCACATGATCAGTTTGAAATGGAAGGTTTTGAAAATCCTTCAGATAATGAGCTTCAAAAAGGAGGAAGTCAGTCAGTAGGCCTCCTTCCTGATTTAAGCAAACTTGGCCTCCCTGCTTCTCTCCAAAGAGACCTGACACGACATATTAGTCTGAAGAGCAAAGTCGGGACACATCTCCCAGAGCCCAATCTCAATAATGCACGGCGCATTCGCAACGTGAGTGGCCATCGGAGAAGCGAGACAGAGAAGGAGTCGGGGCTTAAACCCACCCTCAGACAGATTCTTAGTGCTTCCCGGCGAAACGTGAACTGGGATCAGGTCATCCAGCAGGTAACCAAGAAGAAACAGGAACTTGGCAAAGGTTTACCAAGGTTGGTAGCTTTCAGATCTAACCAAGCACCTCTGGGCATGTTGAGGTGGGAGGGTTGTTTTTTTCCGTATCTGAAATAAACTCCAAAATCCTAAAACTAAGATTTCATAATGAAGCTTGCTATACCATGATCTTTTTCATATACAAATAATATAGTGTGTTTATCACTGATTGCTGCTGTGAGTTTCTATCTATAGATAAGTAATAGTAATCTGCGCAGAAAATATTCTGATCGGTTCATAATGGTTGCTTTAATATCCAGATAGGGATGGTAGCAGTACATTTGCTTTTCCAGTTACAGTAATTGGAAGAATGTAAAAATGCCACCAGGATGGGTGCAATGCTGTTACAGTTGCTTATTTCCTCTTTTTATTCAGGACTACAAGAAATGCTTGCATTGCTGCAGGCATTGTAGGTGCTCCCTCTTCATTTGTTAATCTTCTGTTCTGATCTGCGGTTTAGTTTTGTATTTAGAGGAAGTAATTATATAATACTGCATTTGTTGAAGCTTTCTTTAAACCTGAAGTTTTTTAGTGTCTTGACCAAATGTCACATTTGATTATTCCAGCCTGGTGTTGAATAATTATAACATGATTTCTGACTTGAAAATCAGACTGTCAGTTCTTAGCCATTAAATCTGGTTATGTGGTACACAAAAGATACTCCACTGCCAGATGAGGTAGAAAGCACAGAATACCAGTGTAATGACTTGCCAGATCTCTTAAACAACTACTGTGTATATGAGGAAGGGGGAGGCTTCTGTCTACATTTAACTGGCTTGTAATGTGTATATTTATTTCTCTTTTTATCTTGTTAAAGGTTTGGCATAGAAATGGTGCCTCTTGTTCAAAATGAGCAAGAGGGTCTAGAACTCGGTGAAGAATCTGATTTGTCTACTCTAGAAGGATTCCAGTGGGAAGGGATTTCCTTAGCAGTGTCTGGCTCAGCCAGAAAACGTAGCTTTTCTGAAAGTAGTGTCATAGCAGACAGAAATTCTGCTTATAGTTTCTTCAGTGAACAAGCCAAAATAAAAGAAAGCAGGCAAAGGCAAATAATTGCAAACAGCCACTCACATCACATAGCATCTGGATATGAGGCAAGCACTGACATCAAGTCTGACAAGAAACAGGAGACAGAAACATCATCTCTTGCTTTGCCACCTTTCATGTCTGAAAGAACTGAGACTGGTGGAAGATATCAGAGCCTACAGGTCCCCTCTGAGATCACAGGCCTCCCTAAACAAGACCAAGAGAACCCAGAGAAGAGAACACCCCTTCTTGAAAAACAAAATGTACTAGAGATTTCAGAAGAAAATCGTCCAGCTTCAAATAGTGCTTCACTTTTTGCAGTGTCTAGTAATATAGATGCAGCTACAGACAGTAGCTGCACATCTGGAACTGAACAGAATGACGGCCAGGGAATTGGAAAGAAGCGAAGAGCAACTGGCGTAAGTGCAATTCTGTCCAGCTCTGGTGCCCTAAAAATGTTTTTTCCATGTCAATGGTCATTCAGCCTTGGAATGATCTTTGCAAGCAGGACTTAATCCATTTGATTGTCTTGTACATTGATAGCAACAAGCTAATTTGCTGGGTTGACTTAATTTTCTTTAAGAATCTTTCCCATTCCACTTCCTAGTGCAGGACTTCCAATAATATTTTTAATTAGTAGGATTGACAAATGCTCTTTATTTAATTTGGTACCTGACACTCTATGCTGGTAAGCAAGAGCTGTTAAAATATTTCTGTAAAAGTGCTTGATTTTGTATCCAGAATCTTGGTGTTTCACAATTTAAATGGATGCTATGTTGTAGTAGAAATTTGTTTTCCTTAGATGCTCCCAGTTTTATGGTTAAACAAGGAAAGACAAACCTTTTTACAAAATTAGATACTTCAAATAGTATCGTTAAATCTGAATTTATTTCACAGTCCTGTCTTGGACTTATTCAAAGGTAAAAAAAAGTATTTCTGATCAAAATGGTTTTGGTATATGCAGAAAGCAGTAATTCTAATTCCTCACTGTTAAATACTCTAGACCTTCAACTAAAACTGTAGAGTAGAAAATCTGACTCAAGTGTGGTCTTAAACATTGAGTGAGAAGGCCATTTGCTTATTTAATATTTCTTCCTAGTTGAGATGAAAATGTGGCACTGCTTTGTTGTTCTCCCTGTTTTATGAGCACAGCAAAGGATGAGTTATACAAGAATGTGCAAAGTAAATCGTGTGTTCTTGTCTATGGGTACAAATAATGGTTAAAAGATTATTTGACTTCTGGATTTAGACAAACTTGTTCTTGTAGCTTGTTAATATATGATTTTACTTGCAGGAGGGATCATCTCCTGAAATCCCTAGTCTAGAAAGAAAGAATAAGAGAAGAAAAATCAAAGGTAAAAAAGGTGAGTGAATATCATATATGAGTATACATCTGATGCAGAGGTTACAAATATCCATTAGTATTTTGACTTGGATAGAGTCGTAGTTCCTTAATATTACTTTGGTGCTTCTTGGACACTTAATCAAGGTCATAGGGTGGAGTGCTCACAAGTCTGCAACACATTCTTCTCTGAAGATGTCTATCTTAACTTGACAGAAGTTATTTCTAAAAAAAGGCTGTGTTGCATCCTTTCTGCCTGCAGTTCATGTTCCTGATAGGACCTTTACTTTACCCTGTTCGGCAGAGTGAGGTTTATTGCCTCTTTGGATGGAAGTTCTGAAGGGAGAAGCCCCCATCACTCCCTTCTAATTCACCATGCAGCTTTCCCCTTCTAATTCTGGATGGTCTTACCAGAAAATTTCTAGTCTGCCTAATTTGCTTCATGTTCTCTTTTTGACATCTCTAGCAGTATTTTCTACTTTTACTCCTCCTTCTCTGTCCATAATGGAAATGAATGTGGAATGCCTCACTTCTACGAGCCGCTATTCTGGCATTAGACAGATCTTTCTCAAACATGCCTAACGCATCCATATCACCATTTATCAAAATGAACCATCCATGTTTTAGGCAGAGTATTTCCTTTGGGATGTCAACCATTACGTCACCATCTGGGAGCTTTGGGGTCCAGAAGATGGCTTGACCTAATTTATGTGATTTTGACATTCTGAGGTGGTAGTATTTATTGTGATAACATGTGTAATGTATCTTAATGTATTGTTCAGTACAATTAGACTCTACATTTCATTTCCTTTTCAGAACGTTCTCAAGTAGACCAGTTGTTGGCTATTTCACTGAAGGAAGAAGAGTTAAGCAAGTCCCTGCAGAGTGTCGACGCCAGTCTCTTGCAGGCTAGGGCTGCCCTGCAAGCTGCGTATGTCGAGGTTCAGCGGTTCCTTGTGTTAAAGCAGCAGGTAACAGTGGGCTCTTGAAACTGTCTGAACTAAAAGTCAGCAACCTGAAAAACTGCCTGTTAAATCAGTAGAACTGATACAAACCACAAATGTTTTGCAGATAACAATGGAAATGAGCACGCTAAGAAGTCAGAGAATCGAGGTCTTGCAGGGGCTACAAGGTACAGGATGCCATAAAACTACAGCAGAATGCTGACTCTCATATTCTTGAATATGCTCGTTTAGACTGCAATAAAATTGCAGACTTTGAAAATGAGGTCTTTATTGGCAAATGTGAACTGTCAGTTTTGGTAGTGCCATCTAGTGGCTTTTTGTCACATTTTTCTTTTCCTTGACTGCATCTGCAAGAAATGAGGTCTTGGCACCGCTAAATTTTATTGTAAAATATGAACATTTTTTTTTCTGTTTGGGTTTTTATCTATTTATTTTATTTGTTTCTTGCTCTTAGAAACATATGAACCTTCGGAACTCTCAGAGCAACTTTCCTGCAGTGTCTTAAGTGAGAGAAGAAACAGCAAATCTCAGATGGCAGCTGATTTGATTCCTACAGGCCCTCTCCAGCCCCTTTTGGACCCTTTGTATTCTTCTGTATCTGCACTAGGAGCTTCTGTTCATGTAAACACGCCATCACCATTCCAGCCTTCTGGCAGCGCACCTGCCGATACTCCTGACTCCTCAGTACAAGTTAAACGAGAACCTGTGTCTCCAAAAGGCAAAAAGGAGAATGGTAATTCTGTACTCCAGAGCTCTCCATGTGCTTCACAGGCAGAAGAGGTAGAGCAGAAGAATGGTATGTGTACCTTCGCTTTGTTTTAAGAGAATTAGCTTTGAGAAAACAAAGACATTTTTTTTCCCAAAAGAACGTAAGGTATGTCTCAAACCTACAATCTGTCATGCAGGAGTAAGCTCCCATTAGCTTGTGTAGGACTTTCTAGTTTTGCTATAAAAATAGAAAAAACACAAATTTGAAGGTTACGTCCTCTTAGAATAATTTAATTAACTAAAATTTGAAAAAAAACAAACAACAAAGCTTAAAATCTCTCTTCAAGAGAGCCAACACACTTTTTTTCCCACTTCACATTCTACTTTTATAAGCATATTATTTTCTCAGACACAGGTGTTGACTGAATTGAAGCTTAGACTTCTTTAAATAGAAGATCTAGATTTTTATTTTTTTTTACCTTTGTGCAGTTACTGTGTGTGTAAAATTCTGTATAAAGTGTTCTTTGTGCTTTTTTAGTCCCCATTGATTTCCTGTCTTCCACTCTGTTACCTTACATTAATGTTGTGTTGTGAATTTTGCTTCCTCTCTTTTTGGAGGATTTGACAGGGACTATGAAGCTCTGCGGGTGTACACTAAAGAAAACTTGGGGCAGGTGGAGAATCAGCCTTTGTGTTTTGTTTGCATTGTTAAGGCTCGGCTCATAAGAGGCCACTACCTTTCCTTTGCTTCACCATTTTTATTGGCATATGCCATATGTTATGTATAAACATCAGTAAAAGGGGTGTAATTTTTCTTTAATGTTAGAATTTGAAAACTGAGAATAAAGATTTAGTGATCACTAGCTGCAGTGGCACAAAGTGTCTTGCTTGCAGAATCTTCAGGCTTTACAATAGAGAAGCTGAAGATGTTTTTTATTTTTCTTCTTAGGAAGGTCAACCTTCAATGTATGGCTATATTTATTACTTCAGTAATTACCAGGAATCTCTTAATCACATCAGTGTATTTTTCAACTTCTTAAAAACTTACTTTTGACATGTTAAAAGCAAGAATATCCTTTGGTGTTTGTCAAATGAACATAGATTTGGTATTGATGGACTTCTATATATGCTACTTCTAAAATGGGTCTGCCATCAGATGAATTTATTAATTTGGAGAGAAAATAAGGGTTTACTATCAGGTAAATTCTGTAATTTGGGGAAGAGGAATTCTCTCTGGGGCAGATGATTAATTTTTGTAAGGGTTGAACATTTAGCTTGTCAGCTTCCCTAGGAGGTTAGCTCAGCCTTGCTTTGAAGGAGCTGATTGCAATTGGTTTCCCCTATTTGGCAGGAATCTCTCCCATTTGGAGAACTGAGTTACTCTGTTCTCTTACACTACTGTGGTGATTTACTATTTTCTTTCCTAATACCTGCAGTACTCCAAAAGCTGAGGAATAATTTCTGGGTTTAGAAATTTCAGTTTAAGTTGCTAGTTACTATTATTTCCCTGTTCTAAAGTGACCAAGTTCCTTCCTTCCTTCTTCCTGTGGGAAGTGAGAGACACATGATATTAGAAGTGTATTCACAATTTCGGGTTTTGTGTGCCTTCTTCCTAGTATAATTCAACATTGTAACTGTTTGAACTTCATCTAAGCATTCATTTCTTCCATCTAGGGCGTTTTCTATCAGATTTTCCAGCTGTGTATGACAGTTATGTGTCCAAGGGAAAAAAATATTTCCATTGATTTACTTGAAATGCAACATACGCTATGATCTGTTAGCAAGTTCTAGTTTTATCTTGGAATTTCCCATCTGAGGAAGGTGGGGGTGAGATGTTCTCGTTTTGGCTGTTTCTAGTTGGGTGTGTAATTCCAAAGTGTCACATTTTGTACTGTGATGTGTAATGTGCTCTTGGCTAAGCATTACTGTAGGATTAATTTACTTGGTTTTGAGATACTGAAACAGGGAAGTGTTTCAAATACTGCCAGCTTCCCATTTGCATTGTGTGATCTCACCCAATAAATGCAGTGAACTCGAAACATCCTGTTCTGGATTGTAGTTACTGCAAATGTAACCAGGGAATTTTAGGGTGTAGGAAACAGCTGTGAGATGCTGCCCTTGGTTTGTCTCAGTTGAGAGATTGGATTCTTCATATTAATTCAATTAAAATTCAATGACAAGGAGAGTATGTTTGCCTCATTGCTTAGTCCACCACAGATGAACTAACAAACTAACTAAACCAGTTAATTAAAGCCTACTCTCATGGCTTACAGTTCTGCCATTCCCAGGATAGAAGGTTCAGTGCTGCAGAGTGGGTGGTGCATGACTCATCAACCAACAATTAGGTTCAAGTAACTTGGTAGAAGTGACTAATTCAGATGGGTTAGGCACAAGGTCTTCAAACTGTGTCATTGAGTCGTGCTTGGCATGCATCATTACTACAGCAGTCCTGACAGCTTGTGAGGGAGCACACAGAGAGGGGTGGCAGCATCTAAAGCCAACAATGTAAGATTCACCAAAAGTTGTCAGAACTTTACAAGCATATGGTCGGCTAGCAGCTGAAATGATGTGCCCCCTTCCTTTGCTTTGGGGTACATGGATAAACATTTTATTCCCCAGCTATGTTTTTTAAAGGCTGGATAGCTGACTGAAATAGCAGATCTGTGTGTGCACATAGTTTTCAACATGTAGGAATTATGTACTTTACATGCATAATTAAGTGTAAACAGAAAAATGCACAGAGAGCCATTTTGCATAAATATTTATTGCTCTACGGATTGAATGTAATGCTAGTCTGTTTTCTTCAGAAGAGACCAACCAGAAGACTTCTGTGTATCCAGTTATTTCTGCAGCCATATCCCTATCAGAGCTGATATCTTGTTTCCAACACACTAATCAGGATGTTCACAAGTCTCCTGCAGACAGGGGGAAGTCTGAACTGCCTGAGAACCCTTCTCATTCACTGTCTGGTTTCAGCAAGAAAGAGGCAAATGATACAGTAGCTGAAGGACTTTTGCTGGATCAGTATACCACTTCTCTTTCAAAGCATCCAGTCCCGAATGAAATGACAGTGGATAAAACCCCCAAACTATCAGCAGATCCATCTGAGCAACACTTGGCAGCCGCTGTAGTTCCAGCAGAAAAAGGGAACAGGAGGAGGAGAAGGTTAAGGAAGAAGAAAACTCTGAGGGCAGCCCATGTGCCAGAGAACAGTGATACAGAACAGGATATGATTGATTCCAAGCCTATCCGGAAAGTCAAGTGTGGAAAGGTTCCTAAAGGAGAAAAAGTTACTACATCTACTCCTCAAAAAGAAGAGAATGGAGCTACTGCTCAAAGAGCAAGAAACAAAGATAAGAATGACAGCGATGCTTCTCTGGAGCTAGTGGAAGTTTCAGGACCTCAGTGTGAGGTGGTTGATGTTGGTTCATCAGAGTCAGGAGATGAGAAACCAGACAGTCCATCAAAGAGGGATTCACACAGCTCTGTGGATCAGGCACTCCTCGAGGCATCTTGCTCTGGTTATGATGAAGTGACTTCCACCAGTGAAATTGGCACAAATTCTAGGAATGATGAGAAAAGAAGGTGAGATTATTGTAGACCTCTCAAGAGTAAAGGTGTTTTTATACAATATTTATAAGGTATTTATTTTTAATTCAGAAAGTCTTACAACATCGGTGACTTTTAATTTCATCCAGGAGTCATATAGAAGGGAAGATAACTGACTTGGCTTTTTTGATCATCAAATAAATGCATTTTGTAACCTATTAATTTCTCTTAATTCAAAAACAAGGCTGCCCTTCATGGAAAGTTTGTCTTTGAGCTTATCTGTCACAGCATATTTTCACACTGAGTGCAGAGTCTTGTGTTTTGGAGTATTACTTACACCAATATTTCGTCTGAAAATGAACATGCAAAGTCCAATCATGCTGGTCTTTATTTTTGTGTTGCAGTGTGGCTGAGACGCAGACTTCCATATCATCCCTAAGAGGATCAAAGAACTCCTCAGGTATATCTTTTAAACTTTCCTTCTCATACTTGGTAGGTAGTATCTTGCAGGACTTTAAATCTTGATCAGACTGCTTCCAGAGGAGAATTTTGCCCTAAAGTTAAAAGCCTGCACTCAAAACACAAGTGGGAAGTGACCTGTACTCACGTCATCTCTCTGAAGGCTTTCTGCCTCTGACCCCTCCACAACCTCCTGCCCCCTCTCACACAAACACTTCTGCTCCACAGTCTCTGTAGAGCTGCAGGAAAAACAATAATACAATCATGTTTGTATTTTAAAGGCATTTCTGGACTTTATATCATATGAAGGTCGTTTTTGGTGTTTTATATTGCCTTCTGTCCCTTTCACACTCCAGCTGGGGTGCACAATGAAATTTGACTTGAAGGTGCTGAGTCTGCAACAGTTGTGTTGGTTGGCAATACAAACAACAGCTGTGTTTTCTTAAGTGTATTCCCATAATCAAAGTACATGTGTCTCTGTCCTACAGAAGTGTCTTCGGAGCCAGGTGAGGATGAAGAACCTACAGAGGGAACCTTTGAGGGACACCTGGCTGCAGTGAATGCTATTCAGATTTTTGGGAATTTGCTGTATACCTGCTCAGCAGACAAAACTGTTTGTGCCTACAATCTCGTTGTAAGTAGGGTTGTGGGAATAGTGTTAAATGAATTGCAATCACAAGGTTACTTTTTGTAAAGCCTGACTAGGTAGCTAAGGAAACAGCTGCTTTTTGAAGTACCTAATTTATTTTATTCTATTCTTTTCTTCAAACCTGTCTTCTCCCTTTCCCTAACCTCTTTTCTCTATGAGAGGCAGAGGGACATAGATGGCTGCATGTGTCCTACCCTTTTTTCGCTCTCCTACCTTACTCCGTTAGGCACATATCCTGAGAGGTATTACGGGCCTTTATACTGACAGACTCTGTGCTTTCCTTTTTAGAGCAGGAAGTGTGTGGCCATCTTTGAAGGACACACTTCAAAAGTGAACTGCCTTCTTGTCACTCAGACAAATGGGAAGAATGCTGCACTCTACACTGGCTCAAGCGACCACACTATCAACTGTTACAATGTCAAGGTATTCAAACTGTGTGTCAATTAACATCTACTGCATTTTTATGCAAATGTTTCTTTTTAAAAAGCCTTTTAAACCCATATGAGCTGGACATGAGCCCCACTTCATACCTTCTTAGAGCAGACCAGAAACTCGCCCTCACAAACCAAACAGCACACCATTAACTGATTAACTGCCCTAATCTTTTGGCTAGCTGGTCAGGAGTTTTTGCCAGAACAGCATGACATGATCCCAGATGTTGGGAACACCAAAGTGCAGGATGCTTGGTTGGCCATGAATATAATATTTGTTTTTTTATATTTCTAACTTCATTGTTATGGAAGGCACTGCTTTCTCTCTAGCTGTAGAGCAGCTACAGAGAGAACAAGTGTCTGTTATTCTGAGGGCAGGTGAAATAGCAGACTAAGACTTCCTGAAACTGGATGTTTGAGAGTAAATGATAAGAAGACTTGCCCAGCCTATGACTTGAAGGACTGGAAAGCAAATATCTGCTTCAGGGAGCAAACTGACGGAGGTTTTAAACTCTTAAGTTCCCTGTGGGGAAATTCGTGGGGAATCATCAACCTCAGCCATGTAACAGGATGGTTTTCATACATATATATATAGTCATAGTCTAAATATATATATCGTTACATATATATATATATATACGTTAGAGGTTGTGAATAGAATAAGCTCATAGGGTTATAACTGGTTGCTGAAGTACAGTCAAGTCTGAGAGATGGTCCTGATTAAAACCAGGATCAAGCTGCCATGTGTCACCACACTTAAAGATGTTTTTCTCCAGCTCTCTTGGTTTAAAAAATGCAGTTTGTAGGTGAAAACCATCACTCACTTCAGGCTTTATTTCCTGAATTGTTTTCAGTTAATGAAAAGCTTTAAGTACTTCTTTCTATTGCCAGACCAAAGAGTGCATGGAACAGTTTAAATTGGAAGATCGAGTGCTCTGTTTACACAGTAGATGGCGGATCCTTTATGCAGGTCTTGCAAATGGCACTGTGGTTACTTTCAGCATAAAGGTTAGTGTCTTTAAATACTGGCACCTAAAAGCCTGTTGTGATGCTGTTTCTCTCAACCTTTTTGTTCCTTTCCATTCTTTCTCTAGAATAGTAAATGTATTTGGAATGAAAGTATTTAGTATAAATGGGCACTCTTGGCCCCTTTTGTTCCTTTATTTTGTCTGTGCATGAAGCTATCCCATCTCCCTGTCCCTTTGGTTACCTTTATTTTAGCTGCTGTATTGTTGTTACGTTTTTCCTTAAGGTTCCTTTTGGTCTATTAGCCCTGAGTCATTTCTGACACAGCTGATTATAGGTGAATCCTCCTTTCTTGCCCTTTCCAGTAGTGTGAGAGACTTTAACATATTGCTGGTTTTGCCTGCTCCATTTGCAGTTATAAAAGAGACTTATTCATGTGTTTTTCTGGCAAAGAGGTTTAATCAACCATCCCTGTGATGTTGAAAAGTGAATAGACATTATTATTTAAATAAGCTGTTTTTTCTGATTATTCTTTTCATGAATTCTAGACTTAATTTCTCAAATTTATCCTGTTTTGCATTTTTCTCCTAACACTGTTTCCTTTCAATGTTCTTACTTGGATGGAGGATTTACGGGACCTTTGCTAAATAATTAAATATATTTTTAAAAAGAGAGAAAATTGAAGCCTAACATGAGTTATTTCCTTGATTTGGAAGCTAGTTTTTAAGATGCAACTCTTACTGCTGCTGAAATTGTGTTACTAAACTGAAATCAGATGCTTTAACAAGTGCAACACAGTGGTCTAGTCAGTGTCAGCAAAGTTTTATTCTTAAATACCATTCTTTTCTTCCCTCAACAGACTAATAAACAGGTTGATACCTTTGAATGCCATGGCCCTAGAGCAGTGAGCTGTCTGGCCACAGCTCAGGAAGGAGCACGCAAGTTGTTGGTAGTGGGTTCCTACGACTGCACCATCAGCGTGCGAGATGCGCGGAATGGGCTGCTGCTCAGAACCCTGGAAGGTCACAGCAAGACCATACTCTGCATGAAGGCAAGTGTCTGTGAAAATCCATGTTTGACAATGCTTAAAATGATGGTTTTTTTCTTTTTCTTCATCTACTAGTGAGCAGGTTGTGATAGGAAATAGAGAATTTCTCTATTTTAAATTACAAAAACTGAGTAATCTGATAGGAAAACTGTCTCTGGCTGGCTGGCATATCACATGTCCCCAGCTGCCACCTATACCAATGTTTTTGGAGCACTGGGATGGTGATTTCACCAATTTCTTGGGCAAGCTGTTCCAATGCCTGACCATCCTTTCAGTGAAGAAATTTTGCCTAATATCCATTTTAAACCTCTCCCAGTGCAACTTAAGCCTGTTTCCTCTTGTCCTGTCACTTTTTACCTGGGAGAAGAAGCTGACCCCCACCTCACTACAGCCTCCTTTCAGGTAGTTGTAGGGAATGATAAGGTCTGTCCCAAGCCTCCTTTTCTCCAGGCTAAACAACTCCAGCTCTTTCAGCTGCTCCTCATAAGACTTGTACTCTAAACCCTTCACCAGCTTTGTTGCTCATCTTTGAACACATTTCAGCACCTCCATGTCCTTCCAAATTAGAGCACTCGAGGTGTGGCCTCACCAGTGCTGAGTACAGGGGGACAATCACTGTCCTAGTCCTGCTGGCCACACTATTGCTGATACAGGCCGGGATGCCATTGACCTCCTTGGCCACCTGGGCACACGGCTGGCTCATGTTCAGCCACTGTTAACCAGCATCCCCAGGTCCTTTTTCTCCAGGCAGCTTTCCAGCCACTCTTTCTGAAATCTGGTGTTGCATGGCATTGTTGTGATCCAAGTGCAAGACCTATGTAAGAAGCATGCTTATTTCACGTTGTTAGAAGATTCAGGGGATCTTTAATATTTACATAAGAACTCAGTGCATGCTGTTTCATATTCTCCATTGATTTTAAGTCTGTCAAATTTAGGAAATACTACAGTACAACTCTGAACTGAACAGCACCTTCATATTTCACTTGCTCATTTCAATATCTGTTACAAAAAATAAAACTTTTTTTTTCTGTAAGGTTGTGAATGATCTGGTATTCAGTGGCTCCAGTGATCAGTCTGTCCATGCTCACAACATTCATGTAAGTCTCATGTATAAGGATGGAATGACTTTTGCTGTTAAGGCAGTGAATTCCTGTGCTATAAAGTCAGTATTTCCAGAATTTTTCACTGACTGGTGGGGCAAATTATTTCCAGAACAGGAGGTCTCATGATTTTAAGTGACTATGCACTGTAGCTAACTGAAGATATGTGAAGAGTACATAAACATGTTGACTCTTGTCACATGATATGCAATGCCTTTTTACCTGGGAATCTTGCTTTTCCAAATATTACTACAAATGTGCTGATAACACGGAAAAGGTTCAGAACAAAGGCATGTGAGATACTGTGGTGGGGGAAGAGTTTCTTTATTACAGAGAAAAACTTGAGGAACACAGTGTTCTAAAGCTGTCATAAATGCTTTGTCTGTAGCTTGCCACTCTCTCCCTCTTTTACACCATCTTTTCTCAGTCATAGCAGAAGTGTTCACGTAGCTATACAATAAGTTAGATTAAGAAACTTCTTAGAGGTAAATTTAATGACAAAAAATATATTTCTGTGTATTTAGCTAAATTTGCTCACTGATCCTCATGGCTACATAAATACTGCTGGTACTAATAGCACAGTACTAGTTGCAGAGTGGGCAAGAATACGTAACTAAAGATAGAAAGAGAAGGAGAGGAAGGTAAGAGAGAACTTTAGACTCATGCATTTCTATTGTACTGAGTGGCTCTGTGATAAAATGGGCAAACAAAAGAAGGAAGCAGTGTTTGATCATCATCCATTCACAGGAAATGGAAATATGATAAAGGGGTTTTACATTTTTGAGTATTGAATATTGAAGCTAGCTTCTCTATGTAGGTTAGGTAAGGCTGTTTTGTTGTTTAAGAAAAAACAAACCAAACACCTGTTGACCTTTGCTTTTTCTTGCTGCAGACTGGAGAGCTGGTACGAATCTACAAGGGCCATAACCATGCAGTGACAGTTGTGAACATTCTTGGGAAAGTAATGGTGACAGCATGTCTGGACAAATTTGTTCGTGTTTATGAACTGCAGGTAAGAAAATAGATGGTTACTGATGACATTTACCTCGTATGTGTTAATTATTTTGAGGTCAAATAGAAGTCATCTTTGTGATTACTGGTCTCTGGCCCATCGCCTTCTTTCCCGTCACTCAGAATATATAGTTGTCTCACCAGCCAAAATACATAGGGTTTAAAGCATGTAACCTAAACCATTTCTTTAGAACCTGGGTGATTCTAAGGCAATGACAGCTCTGAAAAAGGGGGAAATGTTAGTTTTGTCTGCTGAAAGACCAGGTGCTTAGTTGGACAAAAAGACTCACAGAAGCAATGTAAACAAAAGTGAGCTTTCGAGGTGGTTATAAAGTTTGGAATCTGCCAGACAAGTTTACATGCTACCAAGGAAACTGCTCTTGGAAGCACTAGCCTTTTGTGTCTGTGAAAAGTGGCTATTGAATGTCATGCTATTAAATGTCTGTTTCTGTTTCTTCCCAGTCCCACGACCGCTTGCAAGTCTATGGAGGCCACACCGATATGATCATGTGTATGACCATCCATAAGAGCATGGTAGCTTTCTTCTTTTCACTGGTCTTAAAGAGAAGGTTGTAAATGCCACAGGCATATAAAAGACAGTTTAATTTTTTCAGATAAAGAAATCAACCTCTTGTTTGACTAAGAACAACTTGAAAATGTGGCCAAAAATTTAAGTTGCTATAACAACTTCATGTAATATTGTTGCCTGGACTAAAATTACTTTTCAGCTTACCGTAGTCTTAAAACAGGAGTTCTTTTTACAGTGATGATTATGATGAAGAGTCCAGAAATAGTAAAATACTTCCCCCTTTTCAAGTGTCAGTCCTGTCTGACTTTTACTCAAGGGAATCACAGAGGTACTAGAGAAAAACTTCACCCACAGTCAAAACCTCTAGTAACCTTTGACAGAACATAAAGGTATGCAATTCATTTAGGTGCACAGATTTCTTCATGCACCTGCCCTTCAAGATAAGTTTCAGAAGACTTTTGGATAAGTACTTCTTAAAGTAGTTATTAAAAATACTTATTTGTCTGCATGTGAAGGAATTTGCAGAGTTTCTTTGGGATTGTAAAATAAAAGGTGTAGTAGTGATCTCTAATAACAGAGAAATGAAGTCCAGCAGAACTGATTTCCAACTAACTGGGGTATAGACTGCCAAAGCATCACATTTCATGTGAATCTAATCTGAGGGTTGAACTGTCCCCCAGCAGTAGTCTGTTTTGGGCATTCTCAAATCAAAGAAGTGTTCAGATAAGAAGCTTAGCGATGAGTGAAGGATTATCATTTTCTGTAGTAATCTTAGTAGTAAAGTGTAGTCTCTTACACACACCAGATTGGCTGTTGTATCCTAGTGGTAAATTTCCAGGAGAGAAAAACACTTGAGTAAAAATAATAAATGGAATCTTTAGCTTGCAGAGTTTTCTGTGTTATGCAATGGAATGATTGTTATGGGATTATAAATGTCTGGCATCCTTTTCTTACAAAAGGATAATATCCCCTTTTAAATATAGAAGCCATGCATGTTGATATTGTTTTTCACCTAAAACACTTTACACTAAAGCCTTCTTCAAAATTTTACTTATTTTTTTTTCCTAATATTCCCAGCTTGCTTATCCAGAAATGTTTCTTTTACAGATCTACACTGGATGCTATGATGGCAGTGTCAGAGCTGTGAGACTTAATCTGATGCAAAATTATCGGTGCTGGGTAAGGAGCAAAATGTTTAACCTTCCTTTGTTAGAGAATCTCTTAGGGGTGGTCTCTACTCGCTTAGTCTTGGATAGCTCGACATTTAATTTATTATAGTTCATTATTTTTATATAAAATGTGTATGTCCTTTCTAAATGTAGGTACATATCACTGGTTCAATTTTTTGTTGTCTTTGATGTATATAGATATGCCTTGGAGCATGTTGATAGCTTAAGTTATTTTTTGTTCTGGCAGTTTTTAGATAGTGACATGTAAGTGTTTAAAACCAAAAACTTCAGCTGAGTAATATAGAAAAGCTAATGACTCTGTCACAGGTAAGCTTAAATCTAGTAAAGGCTTAGTTCCTGTCTTCCTCCTGCCATTCCTGCTCATAGTCTAGGCCTGGATAGAGGCAGGAAGAATTTCTGTAAAGCTGTAACTAAAGGAACAGAGACCATTGAAAATGGAAATGGAATAAGAAGATAAAAAACTTCCTGGAGGTGTGTGTGTATTAACAGTTTTGGAAGAATATTGCGAAGTTGCAAGAAGAGATGAAGAAAAGCATTAGCTAAAATTCTGTTTCCCTGGCTTATTCTGGTATGTTTTTTCTATCAGTGGCATGGATGTTCACTGATCTTTGGAGTCGTGGACCATCTGAAACAACATCTGCTAACTGACCACACCAATCCAAATTTTCAGACTCTGAAGTGTCGTTGGAAGAACTGTGATGCTTTCTTTACTTCCAGGAAAGGTTCCAAGCAGGTATGCAGTTAAATTAACATGGTTGTATTTGATAATATAAAGTACTTTATATCACCACAATTGTGGAACTTGATCCTATTTCTCTTAAAAAGGGTTAAATTTTTCTAGTCTTGACCAGCTTAACTGCTTATGGTTACAGCACGGTTCTTTCAGCCTGTGACAGATGAAAAGTGCAGCTATGATAACTGGAGATACGGCCCAATTAAAACAGCTTGATCCAAAATTATTATATGGAAATGGTAAAATTCTTAAAATATTACAGAAATTCTACTCAAGATACTAGGTTTTGTAGGAAAAAGATATTTTTAAAAAGAACAAACATTAGTCTTGAAAACAGGTTTTTATCCTTTTAATTCTTATTCATCACTGCCCCTTTCATTGTTCTGGATAATGATGCTGTTTATTTTTCATGTGAGATTGTTAGCAAAACTAATGTTTAAATAAGCAGTGGATAAATTTCTGAGTAAAAGTTGGCACAGATGGAGAAAAAATTGAGAAGGCATAAGAGTTGGGTTACATCATGTGGAAAGGGGGTTGGGTGGTGGATATAAGAAGGGTTGTTACTTATAGACTGATTGGTAAAATCCACATTTTACTCCTTGGCAATATAAACTACCTTCCTTTGAATGATTTCCAAAATATGGAGAGGAAGGAGGTTTCTTTGCGAAGTAAGAAAGCAAAGTAGAATATGTAATTTCTCTTTAGGCACTGGCTTTGGATATGACGTGTTTATTTGGTTTGCTCTTCTAGTCAGCAAGGAAACTGTTTTTTATTTGCCTTGAAGTATGTGGTACGTGAAATGCTTTGTATATGTAATTTAATAGCTTGACATTGATATTTATCTTTTTAGAAGCTTTAAGCCAAACAAATACATATTATGCAGAATGGCTTCCACTGAGGCTTCAAGAATCTTTGGCAAAGTTTTTTGTGGGTTTTTTAGTGTTGATGGTAAGTTTTTTTTTTAATTGACTTCTCTGGTTCTTTTCTAGGATGCTGTAGGACACATTGAAAAACATGCTGAGGATGACAGCAGGATTGACTCATGAAGCTTTTCACCTCCCACATTGGGAAGTAATTTTATATGTCAAATTATTCCAAATAACATGTTTCTTACTCCAGTCTTTCCTTTTTTTTTTCCACTTGGAATGCAAAAATTGAGTGGGGCTGAAATGCATTGCTACAGAGACTGCAGGTTGTGTTGCACTCTGTAGTAACAAGGCTGGTCATTGAGACTTAGCCCAGATTCTTGCAACTTTTTAATTCATTGACAGACAAGAATATTCCTTTCTCTTGTCTGCCTTAGTTTTTTGTTGTTTGTTCTTTTTCTGGTGTTTTTTTTTTGTTTTATTTGTTTAAGATGTATAGTCTTTGGGAAATCCAGGGGGGTGTTAAGAACTTAGATTCCAATAGGTGCTGGTGTTTGCAAACTCAGCTTGAAGCCTGTTAAGTGTCTAAGATAGGTCTTTTTATGTTGTATCCAATTTTTTAGCCGATTTTAATAAAATTCTGCGAACCAGAATATCACAAATACTAAATGTAACCTGAATATCCGCTGTACATTTTTACTTTCTTCATAAACAAGAAAAGGTATTTTATGAAGACTGGAATAAATTAATTTTTTAATGTTAATGGTAACTTATTTTTTATTCCTTGTGTAAAAATTGCTATAACTGGCACAATGTATACAGTGATAGATAACATACCTCCTGAGGTATTTTGTTTATTTGAGGGGAAGCAATTATTTCTTGAAAGTTATGCCAGTAGCAGTGAAACAGCCAGACCAGTAGCTCCACTCATGTGCTTTGCAATCTTAGTCTTTTTCAATATAGCTCTTTGTGTACTGGAAAGAAGTTAGTGGTGTCTGTTTTCCTTCTAGTTCAAGACCAGTATAACCACTGCTACCTTGATACAACACCAGAGTTGGATTCCTGATTTTATTTGGAATCTCAGTGACTGAGCTTTGCAGTCCCATATCTTCATGACATAGCAAACTGAGGAATGCAAAGGCACTGCCTGTCCAAGTGCATCCTCTTAGGTAGTGTTTTGTTTCTATTGTGAACTGGTGTAATTGGCTCGGGCTACGTCAAGTTCACAAAAACTCAACTGGAAAGATTGGAGCAGGATTTTAAAGTCTAAAGTATTCAAGCAGAAGCTGAGGATACGAAATGCATATCACATGTAAAAACCTTGTTTCTAATACTGCACAGAAAGTACCACAGAGAGGCCAGTGCAGAAGGGGAGACTGTTTCTACATGTCAGGATTCCTGTGTAGGTGCCCCTTGAGGAGGAGCACTTCACCTGTGAAGTTCCATGACATGGACTTCTTGTACTTGAGATCCTCTCTCCCATAATAACAGCCATTTAGCAAAGAACCCACTTAACATGGAGACTAATCCTAGCAAGGAGCTTTGTGTTCACTTTTACCTAACTTGCTGCTCAGGATAAAACAAGCAGAGTTTCCTTAAACTGTGACAGAAGGTGAAGACAGACCAGTGTCAAACTGAGATGCTTATAAACAAATCCAGACCTTTTCAAAAAAATTTAATGTACAATTTTTACAGGGCATCTCTTTCACCACTGCTTTGAGACTTGCCAGCCAAAGACCAAATAAGTTTTATAGCCTCATTCTTTGACTATAAAGAAGCCTTTTGAGGACAAGAAAGTGAGGGAAGCCCATGGATGTTCCACTGCCATCAAACAGAGGAGCTTCAGGGCCTTCTCTGAAGTACACTGCTTTTGTATTTTCTTAATGGACAAGCATTTCTCTGTAATTGCTTGACTTTGATTATTTTTTTTGTGAGTCAAGAATAAAATACAAATGAGATGCAGTAGCATCCTGCATCAAAGACATGGGAATCATTGAGGTTCCAGTGCTTTTGTGGTGACTTGTTTTCTGGTTTCTCGGTTGGTTTTTTTTTTATTATGTTTGTGGATAGGAAGAAGCCCCAGTATGTGGCTCAGACCTCAGGCTATTTTGGTCGTGTTCTTGTTTTGATTCTTGGGAATGTGTGTTTGTGGTTTTGCTGTTGGGTTTTTTAATCTTTCTTTCCTTTTGTGGTTTGTGGATGAAGCAGTTCAATAGAGAATCAAGTTCAGGGAGATGTTTAAGCAGTTTTTCTGATGGAGGCTCTAATCTTCTGAAGTCTCCGAGAGTGTTTAGTATTTTTCATGACCTAAAAGCAGAAGACTGCGTAATACTTAAACCATTTCCAAAAGTGTTGGTGTTCAAGACTTCTTCTGTGAGTTTGTTGAACGACAATGAGGGAACATGTTAACGTGGCATAAACAGTGTGGACATCTCAAGGTGTCCTGCATGGACTGTGCTTGAAGTGAAGATGCAGAGGTGTGTCTCAAGGACAAGTGTGTGGGGCAATAGTAGCATTCTGAAAAATGGTGTGTGAGAGTAGATTTTGTTACTTCCTTGTGACTCTTCACGTTCTTTCAGCTGTTTTCAGGAACGTGTAAAGATCTTTCTCACTTGCTGTTGCAACACAGTTATTACAGTTTATTTGCATTCCTGATTGCTTGTTGGGTTTATCTTTTTTAGCTGATGGAAGTAGTCTTCCTTTTCCTATAGTTCATGATATTTCGTAATCTGGCCTTGAAAACAGTTCTCCTGAGAAGTCTGGGCTTCTGAAGTCCAGCTTTAACATTAGTGTCTTTTGCTACTTTTTAGGTCATTTCAGATACATTTTAAGAATCTTAAAATGGATAAGAGGTGGTAAAACAGCAGAGTTGCATGAGTGAAAAGGTTTGCTTCATATATTGTAAACAATTAAAAAAAATTCCCAGGGGTTCAGAGGACAATGCTGTACTGCTTTGCCATGAGGACATCTTGAAAGCATTTGCTGTCAAGTTGTGCAGCTGTGAAAATCCCCAGGCTTCTGTGGAGTTTTGTGGAGAGGTTTCCTGTATGTTCAGCTGGAATTCAGTGCAGATTTCTCTATTGGCCATTCACTTCTGGAGGCAATTGCAGAAAAGAGATGCCAAACTAATGAATTGGTTCAGTATTCATTAATGAGATTCTCTCTGGTCTTGAACCTTCGGGTTGTGACTATACCTCCAGTTGGAGTGTGTAATGACTTTGGGAAGGTGGACTGTTTATGGAATTTAACAGAGTAACATTTGCATGAAAAGCAGTACTGCATGTCTGAAGCCAGTTTCAGGACTATTTATTTTTGGGTTTGTTTTGGTTTTTTTATGCAAGAAGTTGTGGGTGGAAGAGTGAGTAGAGTGAGGGGTTTTTTTGTGGTTAGCTGTGGGTTTTTTTTTATTAGTCAAATGCTAAATAATCAGTTCTGGACTTGCTATATGGCTGACTACATATGGCAGGCCCTTTGGGGGCCTTTTGGAATTGGTCTAGATTTGTTTCTCCTCCTTCAAATACAGGGAAAATAACAGCTATCTGGCACTGCATAATACTCTGTGTCCTAATGCTGTTGCTTCTCTACATGGAAGGGGATGGAGGGAAAACTGCTGTGTCTGTTGGTACAAAGATGCATTAAATATCCCAGCTTCTGCTTACCTAGTGTCACTGAGGTGTGGATCACAGACTTTAAACATATTATCAGCACATAAGTTGACTTCTGCAAAATAGCAGGAGCTTGGCTGTGTGGTGTGTTTGAAGTAGTGCAGTTCTCAATGCACATTTTCAAACTGTACAGTCATGCCGGATCAAGGTAAATGATGACTGCAAACTTGCAATAAATGGCAGGGAAAATATTCTTGTTGGGAAAGTATTTTTCCCTTCTGTTGAATTAAAACACAGGTACAGGTGAATCTTGGTTTACAGGCTTGTATGGTACTATAATTCAAACAGTCTGAGTTGTTCAGAGTTGCAGAATATGTGAGGAAGAATAAGGAAACGGTTTCAGCTACTGTTTGTAAAATAATTAGTCTTCAAAGAGTAAACTGTGTAGGTATGTATTCTGTTATATGTGCCTGCCAGCTTCTCCGATTTCATTTTGCTGTAATATTAAACAGTCTTTTTGAAGAATGGAAGTGGAATAAAAGAACTTGATGAAGTATTGAATAAATTAGCCTGTGTAGAACATGTGCACAGGTCGACTGTCGTTTTCTTCTCTCACTTTCTTACAAAGCTGTGAGTGTAATAATGAAACTTTACATGACAAAACAGAAATAAGAGAAAAAAAATAAAGTTCTTTATATTATTATGGTTTGTCAGTCTTACTGTCCTTTATTTTAAACAGAATGACTCCTTCATAGGATTTGGTAGACCTTGACTTTATTCTGGATTTTTTTGCTATTTTTAGAGGGCTGCATAAAATCGGACAGGCCACTTCGAAGCTCCAGCATTGGCAGGAATGTTACGAGTGTGCAGGAATTTCAGACCTAGTAATTTGGCAGGGAAATGAAAACTGTCCACCCAAGTGGTGCCTCCAAGATGAGGTACTGCCTGCCTTGCTTCATGGCCAGATGCAGTGGAAGTTTGTAGTTCGCTCACCAGGACTTTAAGGACCAGTTTTGAGTTGCCAATTAAAAATCCTAATATTGACTTTTTGACTGATAGATTTTGGTTTTCCTCTGAACATCCCAACCTAGAGGATCTCTGCCATATTTTTTGTACAGAAAATAATAGCTTAGTGGAAGTAATGCACAGCTGGAAGCCAGGGCTCCACGCTTGAAAATTAGTTGGGTTAAAACAAAAGATGAATTTAAAGGAGAATAACTTTTCTTTATCTAAACTATAGGATTTTCTTACTCTTTCAGAGTAAGTTACAGTGCAAGACAACATTAAGAACTTTATAATCAAAATGTTTTTTGTTTCAATGACCTTTCAGTTAGTGTGCTACTCACCAGAGTAACTTTGAGTGAATACTATGATTTGTTTTCAAAATTTCACTTTACAGTAGTCGATTGCTTTGCTACATTTCACCACTGGAGAACTGAGTAGAAGGTTCTCATGACAAAATCTGATCCTTTTTGCATGTTTTGGTTTTCCTTCCATTTTTTATATTGAACAAGGATTGGCCACTTCTGAAAGCCTGTCATTCTTTAAGGTTGTAACAAGGGAACCTCTCAAATGATTTTTTTTTATTTTTTTCCTCAAATGCTTTGAAGGAGTGAACTGGCAAGTGTTTGAGATATTAAGCTGATTTCACACTTGCCATAAAATTCAAAAAGTTGCTGTATATTCAGGAGAATGATGGAAGAGTGCTCAGTGTCTTATCTTCATCTGTTCTTTCAAAATAAAACAAAAAAGCTTAGGCCAAAATCCATTTGATTTTTTTATTTCTGGTTCAATTAAAGTAATTGAACTTGGACATTGCAATAATACTTCCAAAGTGGTCATGCTGACATTGTGTCTGATTCTGCTACAAGTTACCTCTTGTAATATAAAAAGTACTTAGTACTGTTACCCTGAGGGCTGGGGGAAATGTGTGTGTGGATATATAGATTTGTATGTATAACAGGTTTTCTGCCTCAAATGGGAGACAAGTTTCTCAGTGTTATGGAGAATGCACTTACAATGAAAAACACTTAATATCCAAATATTTAATGAAGATCCCACGGGGGTACTAAAAATTAGGGCAAATTTCTCAGTTGTGATGCTTTTGCTAAGGCACTAGACTGAGCTGTACTTTGCAGTCTGTCATGCCTTACTGTCACGTTTCTAGCCTAGCAGAGATCCAGCTGGCACAGCCAAATCTATAACAATGTGATTGGGATGCATAATATTAATGTAATGAACACAATCTCATGTGAAATATTTGGTAAATGTTACAAAGCAACTGAAAGGATAATACCAAAAGCAGGACAAAAATTTAATGACTAATTACAAGGTGGCAGTAAACACCTCTGACTTCTGCAGTTAGATACAGCTCCTGTTTCACCTGACTTGAGGGAAAACCTTTCTAGTTGTCAGCACAGGCAGAATAACAGTGTATGCTCCACGTCTTTACCATGCAGGGAAAGCTTAATTCAGTCATCAATAAATTAATCTTTGTTGCCCAAAAGAAAAATGTTGGGAGTAGTTGCAGCATATGCACACTGTTCTGCCTGCTAGAGTATGGCTGTCTCCTTTTCCAAGGGCTTCTTCCCATACGCTGTTTCTCTTGGTGAGTGACTCACATAATTAGGAAGTACTTGTTTGCCCTTGGGATGAATATTGCAAGTCATGCAGAAGTCTTGAGTGTGTTCTTGATGAAGGTGGCCACTGGCTCCGGTGTCACGCATACATCGTGAGCTGCAGCCACTGAAAGAAGAGTTAAAGGATAGAAGAGTGGTTGGCATCCTCCAACGAATTGTATTGAGACACCACCCTCTCCAGCTGCAAGACTGCCACATAGTATGAAGCACAGTGGCAGGGGGGAATTTTTTCCTTCGTCTCTTGCTCCTATTTCTGCCTCCTTTGCAAAAAGTGGAGTTTTTTTAATGGTCTCTGTAGCAGAGGACATGCTTTTATCTTGAAACTTTCTAATTCTTCTTAAAAGTAAAGAACTATGTTAAACCCCATTATCATTTAACACTGTATCACTGCATTTGATCTAAATTGCCTCATTAAAAAAATCTCCAAAGTTTTTTGAAGGACTTTAAAGACAATATGAAGAGTGCAGCTGTGACCTTCAGCATCTGCTGGGGTCTTACAGAGCAGCTGTTGCTTGCAGATCATGGATGTTTTCTATGTAATATTGGTAGCAAAATTTTTAGGAGGTTTTGTGGCCTCATCAATTGGACGACTATTTCAGATGAACTCTCTTGAGACTGTGTACAATGAATAATATAATTAAACTTTAGTACTGTGACATTGTGTTAGAAATACTGGCATAAAGCAGTTTACCTCCAGGACATTGAGCTTAATGATGCCATCTCCATCTTTATCAAAGGCATGGAATGCCCCTAAAAAAGGAAACAAAAATATATGAAGCATATTAAATTACTGTGTGTAAAGGCGATTCCTAGGCAGCAAACCAAGTGGTGCTCCTGTTGTGATATGAGACTTTGCACAGGTATTTACTTACATGGTCAGCGAGGGTTTCAGCTTTTTCCTTAGTTAATTCAAGGAGAAACACAGTGGTTTCTTTTGTGCTTGTACGAGACAGTTGTCATATTTTAGACTCCCTAAGCACATATGTTTAATAATTAATACCCTACATAGGCAGTAGTGCTTTGAAAAACTTTGCTGTGAGTACAGTGGGGCCCTGAGCAACCCAGTCTAGTGCAAGGTGTCCCTGCCCACGGCAGGGGCGCTGGGACAAGATCATCTTTAATGTCCTTTTCAGCCCAAGCCATTGCCTGAATCTGTGACTGTGGGCTGTTTGGGGGCAGGAGGGGTGGTAGGACTGGGGCAGCCACTCACTGAACATGGCATCCAGGCGCACGAAGCAGCAGATGAAGCTGTCAAAGTCGATGTTCATGTTCTTGTCTGCGTAGCGCATGGTGATGATGTCGTAGAGCTGGTTGTTCAGCCGAAACCCTGCAGAGGAGCAAAAACAGGGCACGGCTGGGCCATGGCTGAGGGAAGTGCTGGTCCAGCAGTGGTTTGGCCAAAGCACTTCCCAGGCCCAGGCAAGAGGAAGTTGCTATGAAAACAAAATTACACAGTGGTCAAAAACTACAAGGAGGCAACCCCTTGGTGTGGTTGTGACTGAATTGTGACACTGAATGCTGCAACATATGACTGTGCCTCGAAAGGGTCTGTCACAATTTGGGTACAGTTGTTTGTTGGCTAAATGCAAGGTCATACACAGCCTACATGCTGTAAGACTTCAAAATGTTTATTGCAAAATGTCTTAGTTGTACAGGCAGGAGGTATTTAAATATTTTCTCTTTCTACATTGACAACCTTCCTGGTAAGAATGGAAACCTAGAAAATAAAATGACCCATATTTCTTCTGCAGCAGGAGTCTAAATCCAGTTGTAGTTTTGTCTTTAGCAGAGGATCAATTACTAATGTTTCATACTGTTTCTGGTCCTTGATGTGCCAAAATACTACTGAAGACAAAGTGTAACTGAAATCATCCCATCTAGGTTTATAATGATATTAAAGATTTTATGATTAAAGAGGTCATCTTGCTCCCTTAGAGACCTGGCAAAGCCATGTGCAGGGGGAGGCTGGTTCTCCAGGGGAAGAACCACACCAGTGTGCCTGCGACAAGCAAGAAAAGTCAAGCCTCTCTTTACAGGACAAATTTCACTAACTGCAACTTTTGCAAAAATACTTTCTTCTCATTGTGCAGGTAAAAGAAACTGAACCCACAGTGGCTCAGCACCTAAGAAACATTAGCATGACTCAAGAAATGTTCATCTAATTTCTTCTGATGCAAACTTGGCCACTGACCTGCTCCATCTCAGTTTCAATGCCTGTACACTTAGGTTGAAGGCTTTCTACTGTTGTTTGTTACTTACACAAACATAAACAATCCACAGCTTAAATGAGAGCAAATGTCTTCAGCTCTCCCTCATCTTCCTGAACAGCAGGATCCTGGAGATCCTTGAGACAGCAGAGCATCACTCATTGGAAAGTTAGGGGAGTTGAAGAGAGCTATTTGGCTGGCAAGATGTACAAGGCTTGCCATTTGGATCTTTGAAAAGCTCCGTTGGTGAGTATTTTATAATTTCTCTAGGGTCTCTCTTCAAAAGGCAGCACTGTGTTTCTGATCTCACCCTGGGATACATCAAACAGAATAAGGTTTCTTCAGCTGTTGGACAATGTGCTTTGGGGAAAGTACCTGCATCTTTGACTGCATTGCGCATCTCGTAGCTGTTGATGGTTCCTGAATGATCCGTGTCATAACGCTTGAAAATTTTCTGGGAAAAAAAAATACACAGTAGTAATAAAAACTTGTACTTCTCTTAAATGTACCCACTGACTGAATATGGGATGTGTGCCTTAGGCATTTGGAGGCTTTGCCATATGCCTTATATTGCTACTGCTGAGCAGTCTGCATTGTTAGCACAGAGCTCTTCTCAGTCACAAAGTAAAATAATTTAGATCCAATCTGTGGGTAGCAAAAAGCTCTCCTCTAGAGAATCTCCTTGTTTGACTTGCTGTTAATTATCTCTCTTAATTGTCCTGATTAAGGTATTTTGGAGGCCTGGTTCTAGTTCCCATCATTCTCCTCCTTCAATTTGTAAGCCTCTGTGCTATTCCCATGGGGAAAGTCTCTCTATGAGTGCTGGAGCTTCAGAAATTCAGGCTGTTTGCTTAAGCTGTGAAGAAGAGCAGTGTGAATACCAGCAATACCTGCCAGCTTTTAATCTTGTCCCAAAGATGACGAAATTCATCAAAGTTTATCTTCCCCGAGCCATCTGTCTGTGATGCAAACATTCAGGTAAGAAACTCACAATATTTTAAAGATAAGATTAATTAAATCTGCGACTACAGGTGAAGGGATGTATGTGAAACTGAGTTTGGGATCTCCTCAGCATTAAGAGCTGGCTGAGCTGTGCAGTAAAATATTTGTAAACATTTTGGTTACCGTGGATAGGGTATTGTTTTAGGAGTGTGAAGTACTACTTTGTGTAGAAGCAAACTTCTGGTGCACAAGACAGCTTTGCTCCTGGAGCTATTATAAAAGTACATGAGTAGGATGTTTTAGTGAGCTCTTCTGAAATATGTCCAAATGTGAAGCTCAGCCAATGATTTTAACACAACTGAGCTTTACCCTGGAGTGAAGCTCTTTCTGCCTTGCTTTAAAATGAATCGAGAACTAAGTAAAATGTTGACTAAAGCTATTTAAAAAAATGTGTTTAGGCTCCGGTCATTATGGCTCTGGCTTGTAGTTACAGTTTTGTTCTGGTTGTGTTGCAATGTGCTTATGTCCTCTCAAAGTCATGTGTTACGTCAAACTGGAAAACTGAGTGACGTTGTAGCAGAGTAACCCCATGTGTCATCTTGTAGTGTGTTTTATTACACTTGTTCCAAGACAATTTCTGTATGCACTGCATGCTGAGAATATACAATACATTATAAACTTAAAGAAAGACAGTAAGTATGTTGGCAAGAACTATAGTTATGTTTGGTTTCTTTAAAAAAATTAATCAAAAAATCATGCTTTAGTACGTAAGCTGGCCAGGCCTTGATATTTAAGGAAGAATATCATATTGACTGATTTATTCTGTGGTTTTCTGGTTTGGGTTTCCTCTGTCAATTACACTAATACTGAGATGACTGGAATTCAGATGTGCCAAACCAGGAATTCTGTGTCATCTGACTACAGACTGCAATGTGCTGTTTTACTTCCCTAGCTTACTAAGTTATGTGTGTGGTGGTGAGAAATAGTGGCCCAGTGTGGTTTCAAGCACTCCTTTTTCACTAAAAAAGGATACGTCCATTAAAGCAATCATGCTGCGGCAGGATTCCAATTCAAATCCTTCTGTCCTTAGGTCCTTATCTGAAAGAAATGGTCCCAAGTGAATACAGATTATGCAGATCAGCAAGTGATTTTCTTCTCAGGTGCAACTAATCAAAGTGAAAGCCAAGCCTACTTCCTTCATCCAGTAAGAAATGATAGAGGATTCTGAAAAGACTCCAAATAATATTACTGCCTGTGAATTAGAGATAACTTTCCTTGACTTGTTACATACAATAAAAACCTCTGGAAAACCCTAAACTAACTTCCAGGCCACTAAGCAAGTCCAGGGTCTGTAGGCTAAAGTCTGCTGAACAGGGATAAAGCTTTGCCTCTCCATTAGAAATTCTTTTTAAAGGGCATATGCAGACTGCTAGAAATGCTGTATTAGTCTGTATAGTACTTCCCAGGAACATTTGCTCATTTCTGAATTATCTGCACTTGATCACCTGTAGAGATCATCTCTGTGAAAAGTTCAGCTTGCTAAAGTCTTGGATGCAATGTCTACAGAAGTGTAACTAGGAGATTTCTGAACTGGAAAACATAAATACCTTTTAGTCTGAAACTCGGGGGTGGGGGGCTATGTTACATCACAGATGTGTTTGTCCAGATTTAGTAAAAAACATGCTCAAACTCACGTTTTTTAACGACATTATTGAGAACATTCCTAAGTTCTTCAGCATTGATCTCCATGTCCTGTTGGAAATGTGGTGAGAATATAATTTATTACAATGTTCCTTACTTACTGACAGATCATTTCATGGATGGCTATGCCAAAAGTATGAGTCTTTGGTCACTTTTCAGTATGGCACACACATGTTTCAAACTAGGAAGCATTCTAGTTCCTATGAATATTAGTCCAAATCTTTCTTGAAGCTGCATTACAAGGTAGGTCTGAAGTTATTGCTTACTGAACTACAACTAGAAGAATGACCATTAATTTCAAAAGCCAGTGTGTAAGTCAAATAGCAAAACCTGAAAGTCTTTGTATCCAATTTGCAGCCTCTTGATTTATGCAGTTCTTTCAACTGTTTTTACCTTTAACTTTCCTTGTTAAGCGTATACCAGAGGGCATTGCATTCCTAATTTGTTTATACGTGCTGTGCAAAATAGCATCTTGTAGTAGGGTAGAAGAAAAAGGCTGAAATTAAACAAGGCTCCCTTACACACAGTGGGAATAGTTTATACGCACATATGAAGATAGCTGTATAGTCAGGGGAGTTTTGTTGGATTTTACTTGTCTTCAAATCTCAATGAGAATTTGATGGAAGGAAATTCAAAGCAAATTTTAATATTCAGTGTTTTAAATCCATGAAGCAGTTGATTTAGGTGCTGTTGTGGCTAGGCTGCTTTGATGGCAGAGACAGGGATTGGTTGCATACTCACATCCCCTGCAATCTGCCGGAAGATATTCCTGAACTGTTTTTGCTCTTCACTCTCCTCACGACCTTTTGCTGAAGGACGCTGAAAAGAGATAAACAAAGAAGAGATACATCCTTAGCCCAGTGGGGAAGAGAAAGAACCTGGATGGCTCACTTTGCCCTGACAGGAGGGATCACCTTCATGAATCTGGAGACCTTTGAAGGAATGGGTCGTCCTCATGTTCCTTTTCCCTTTTTTTGGTTTATTCTGTTATTTAAAACTGTCAGTACTTAAGTTCATCCCATTGTTCTCTTTTCTATTGAAAGACCCTAAATGATTACTTTCACTGGCACTTATCTTCTAATTTTTTGTTTCAAAACATTGCAAACAAGAAGTTTGGTGCAGAAGAGGCATATCATAGAATCACAGAATGGTTTGTGTTCGAAGGGACCTTAAAGATTATCTAGTTTAGATCCCCCTGGCTTGGACAGGGACACATTATCCACCTCATAGCCACCCTGTAGGCTGTAAATGACCAGATGAGAGCTCTTTATGGTGTGGGGGGCCCCTTGCTGGAAGCACATAGAAGGTGAGACAGAACAATGAACATGAAGCTTTCTCAGACACATGCAAGGGCAAGCCAGAACTCTGAAGCTGATCCTGAGAAAAGGAAACTAGAAAATGATATGTAACAAAGTCAATTTCTTGGCTTAGTTCTTGTTTCTGTTTGTCTAAATGCAGAGGGAAGTTTAGACTGGTTCCCCCTTTGCCACCTGCATGCTCTGGCAGTCATGCAGCAGAACAGCACCCTCACTGTAAGCAGATGCTCTAGCCATGCCTCCAGATGCCACAAGCCTGGACGTGGGATCTGGCTGTTACATTTCTTGTCACTCACACAACTCTGAATTTGCTACTCTGCTTTCCTTCTCTCTAGCAACGAGGGGTGCAGCTCCTGGGTTTGCTCGTCCTTTATCCTCTGGCCAACAGGGGGGTGTAGTTTGTGATGGGGAGAGACTGTGATCATTGCCAGGAGCTTCTGAAGCCCCTCAGCTGCAATTTATGCGTGTGCCCTGTGTAAAGCAGGTACCACATGGCAGAGGCTGAGCAGGAATGAACTGAACTTCACTGCTTGTGGGGAAGGGATGTCTAACAGCTGGGATCCTTGTATGATGCAACCATGAGAGCAACCACATGTTTTAAAGCAACTAAATCCTCCTGCACAGGTGTTGAATAACTGAAGAGAGAGTCTCTGTCTGCTCATGCTGATTAGATCCACATAAACCAGATGCAAGTTATGCTAAGATTTATGAAAAGTTGTTTAGTATCTTAGGACACCTCTTTGTCTCATTCCTGTGCTCTCTCCAGCCACTCTTTCATGCTAGCCAGACCAAGCTCTACTTCCCCCTTTGCCTTTTGCTGCAGACACCTTTTTCTCATCTACTTGGGTTTTTTCACCATCTTTGCCAGCATCTTCATCTGCTGTCAGCTCCTTATTCCTGTTTGCTCTGTCAGAAACAAAGATGATAGGCTAGAAGAAGGAAGAGAGCAAAAGAGAAACAGAAATTACACAAGAAATAGTGGAAAAGAAAATATTTTTGACAACTATTCTATGGTAAAGTGCATGCAAGAACAGCTCCCACTCTTGAGTGCATGACCAGAGAAGCCAGATCTCAGAACGAAAGAAAGGAAAGGAAGGAAAGAAAAGAAAGGAAAGGAAAGGAAAGAAAAGAAAGGGGTGAGGGAATCTCTGAAGTTATTGCTTCTCCTCATGTTAAAAAAAGGTGCAAAAGTCCTTATGCAAAATAATGCAATTTCTGGCTTCTAGATTTTCTTTTCAGAGAGCCAGTAACCTTTTGAACATGTCTGGGTTTTGTGGAGGTTGGTTGGTTGGTTGGTGTTTTCTTATTTTATTTGTGGCTTTCTCCCCCTTGTTTTTAAGCAAAATAAGCTTCCCAGATTCTCATCAGTTAAACTGATGAGCTTGCCCCTTGCTATGAAGGACACCAGCACTGAAAACAAAAAGAATGTGAATCTTATACAGAAAAGGAATATTTGTGAAGGAGCTTGTTAGTTACAAGTGAGTTATAGTGAAGCGTATGTTTTTTTCCCTGCAATGATTCTTGAAGCATTCAGCTGTAGCCAGCCATGTGAAATTTTTCTGGTTTAGTGCACTTAAAACAAGGAAAACTGCTACAACATCTGAATGTATTATTCTAGAGTAATAATTACAATCAGCCTGTCTTGACATTAAAATGTCTGATTACATATTCAAGGTCCTAAATTTGTTGTGTAGAATCAAAAATAGAATCCTGGGCATTGGTGAGCAGAAACTTCAGGAAAGTGGAGCAGCTGCGTTAGGCAATAGAAAGCAAATGTGAGGGCATGTCTGGAGAAGGGGTGCTTTTCACTAGCAAGGGGTGTCAGGGTGTTTTTCACTGTGAAGGGGCAGGGAGGAAGGGCAGTCCAAGCAACCCAGAAAATCAAGCTGATAAAGTTGAAAGGTTTCTGTTACCCTTTTGCCACCCATTTGAATGAGAAGGGTATATGATGCTAATGCTATTTCATCAGAATCCAGTGTAGGAAGACAAAATCTTTGCTGCATGCAAATGGTTTTGTATCCAGTGCCCATCACTAACTAGATCAGGTTCCAGATGCAGAGAAATGATGATACCAAGAAATTCTGCTCCTGCTGCATGCATTGCACATGCACTTTGCCTTGCTGGCACTTAGCACATTGCACATGTACCTACCTTGCCCTTTTTCTTCTGTACAAAAAGAGGCAAAATTAAAAAGGGTTTGATCAGATTATGCAGAGCTGATGGTAAAGTTTTATTTTTTTATCTTTTCCTATCTTGTATTTATTTTTCCCATTCCTATATTCATATAAATTTTACCATTTCCTATTTCATACAGCTTTCAAATCATTCCATACACTCACTAGGAAATGTCATACTGAAGGCCAGACACTGTAAAAACCACTTGAATAAAATCTCTACTCTAGCTCTGACTGTTCCTTTTCTTTTTCCCAATCTGTCAGTGCAGTGTAGATTGAACTTCTGTGCCCACATACTAATGATATCTGAAGTGGCAATTAAACTCTCCCAGATCTGGACAGTTATTTTTTACTATGACAGCAAAAGGGGAACATTTCTGAGCTAGGTTTGATGGAGCTCAATTCTGTGCAACAGCACTTCCTCTGATTTTTTTTTCAAGACAAATTGTACTGTTAGCTGTAGTATATTCCCACAAATATATGTTAAAACCCAGGGTGAAGAGTTAGAGCTTGACATGGATGTTAGTTTGAATCAGAGTACCATTGTGATCCCTTTTCAAGAGGCATGTACTGCCAAATAAGGTACTTTTTTCTTTATTAGATCAGATGCCAGTTTTACAAACAAAATATCTCAGGGCACAGAGCTAAGCCTACCCTGCTACATGAATAATCTCTGCAATGGAGGCAAAGGCACTGCTTAACATCCAATTTCGTTCTGCCAGAGGCAGCTTTCAAACCTGGAAAGACATTTTGGCCTGACCAAATCTGAAAGTAGTGTCTATAAAAGTATCTTGATGAGAAAAAACATGGAAAGTTGTGATAAAGGACCTGTCATGTGGCTGCAAATGGTTTTCTGCTGTAGATTTCCCTAGATGTCATGCTTCTCCTCTCCCTACCCCTAATCATACAAAAGAGGACCAAGACAGTACTTACCAATGGACGCTCTGCTTCAATCATATTTTCAACCTCCCTAGTAGAAAGCAGAAAGTAAATAAATCAGGAAAGTGACTTCCCAATATTGCTTATTTTTGTAAGCAGCCATTTGAACTTTCCAAACAGCCAGTGGTGTGGACTGGCTTCCAGCGTTACAGCTTGTAGGCTCTAGGTGTAGCTTTTTTCCAGTTTAAGCTGAACATCCCAAATATCATTTCCAGGAGAACTGTTGCCTGATTTACTTCTGTAAAGAGCCTTGATTACAGTGAACTGGAAGTAAACCAGAAGTTCTTTGGCCTTAGTAAATGGCTAATGGTTTGCTTACAAGGATATCCTGCAAGTAGTAAGCTTCTCCAAAGACAATTCAAAGCAGGTTCTTGTTAGACTATAGGGGAAGCATGGGGAAATAAGTTTGCAGCTTGGAGTTTCTAATGAGGTTAAGAATATAAAAAGCAGGGTGTAGCAAACTGGTAACATGACTTTAGCAGACTAGTGAGCTGACTTCCACCTACACGGTCAGATAAATGGATCTGCAACTTACTCTGAAAGACTTCTTTTCTCTGAGAAGACCCTCAGGATGAATTCTCCCTCCTGGTGGGGTTCGTATGTCGATGGGATGATGACATATTCGCTGGGAGGTAACCGGAAGCGCTCAGAGATTTCTCTCATGTTTATGTAGGTCTTACTTCTTGCTTTGGAGGCATTGTAGAGGAAAAAATCCTTCTGCAAGTGGTGCTTAGTACCATGCATCTGCAGAACAAATGAGCCAATATGGCTTCAGGGAAGTCTTGCCCATTCCCCAAGTGGCTTGCCATGTGGGCAGTACATGGCTGGGACTGCAGACAAAGGAAACAGCAGCTTAGCAAGCAGGGAGCTGAGGAGTAGTGATAGCTGGTGGCATATACAGTCTGTCACCTTTAAGTTGCTACTGACTGAGTCAAGTTGGCTTCTGAGGGCTGCTCCTGGGCCCACCTGCAGAGTGTGTGGCTGACTTCTGCTGTGTAGGCACTTCTATCTGACTGTTTTGTTGGGTGCTGAGTTGTGTGTAACCGAAGCTCAGCTACTTTCCTTGGTGGGTGGTATGGAAAGGAATGGTGTATGCAAACTCCTACATGCAGAGTGGTAAAGTGAAGGTGCTTTCACCGTAACTGTCTCCTTGGCTGGACAAAACATGAATTCTGTATCTGCTAAACAAACATGACAATCAAACATGGCATTGGTTCAAATATGAAGATTAAATTCAAGAACTGTGGCTAAGAACACTTGCAGGTTATGTTCTGCAGAAATAACCATCTGTAAGACAGTCAGCAAAGACAACATTCAGACTGTCATTTTCATGTTTTCCAGGTAAGACAGCCTTCTGTTGAGCTTGTTAGCAAAACTTGTGACGCCAATTATTCACCTACTGTCAGGCTCTGAAAAAATGTAATCTGTGTATTTTTAATAAGCTTTCTTCAATGGTTGAAAATACCATTAATTTTCTAAACAAATTCTAAGACTATAGGGAAAACACTGTGATTGCAGAATATAGGACATTGGCGTTATTTTAGAAAGAAATGGAAGTGGTTTAGGGTGGTTGTGCACAGAGTGCAGAGGCAAATTGCTCGCTGGCACTGCTTCCTGCAACATAGACTCCCTGACTCATTGTGCAAGCAATGGCCAGATTTCTACAGAACAGAAAAGAAAAATTGAGGAGAAGGTGCAAGTGAAAATGAGTGTGAGTGAGAAGGAACTAAAAATTATACAAAAAATGTTACTAATAAGCACTCAAAGCAGAAAGGTTAGCAGTTCCACTGCTGTTACATCCCTGAAAGCAAGCTTGGCTGGACAGTCTCCTGCTGACTTACAGATAGGCACTACAGTAACACTAGCTGTGAATATACACCAAGATGCCAATCTGCCTCCGTTCTGCGCATACCTCTTTGGGCACCTTAGGGAGAAACAAAGAAAAGAAACAGTCAGAGCTGCTGGGGGAGTTCTCTTGCTTACAGATCATACAGAAAGGTGTTCACATAGATTTCTGGGGGCATAGACAATAATTAAATTAAAATGCCCCCAGTTAGATAACCAATTTCCTTCTTCCATTCTAGTTTCTTAGTGTCTACGTGAGATCAGCTAAGATCTGAACTAAGTATGTTTGTGCAGGGAGCTGAGTAAATTGACTTATTCGTCAGGTCAATAGGAAGGACAGAGGTTAATCTCTACTTATGTATCTTGGGTATCTGTTTCCTTTTTTACACTCTTCTGCCAATGAAATATTTAGTTTCAGAAAGGATGAAAGGGACATTGACGAATATATGGGAAAGAATATGATAAAATCTGGCATTAGGTCACTATAAAAGCCTAAAGAATATGTTTCTTAATAGATGGGGTGACCCCTGAGGTTACTGTGGTACAAACAGTTAAAAGACTTGAATTTCCTTCCTTACTTTCAGGTTTTCCCTGACTTCCTTGCAAGACAAAAATTGCAATTTTTGTAATCAGCCTGAATGATTCAGTGACTCTCTTGGTAAATGCATACTGTCAGGATTTATGATCACAGTGCAAAGAACAAAATCTAGATTTGGTACCTCATAGATGGCAAAGCCAATGGTGTACAGGTTGGCTCCCAGCTTGCGCTCTTTCCTCCTGTTTTTCTGCATCAGTGCAACAAGGAAGCTGCAGATAACCTCTTCATCCTCAGGATCATCATCTTCCTCCAGGAGCTTCAAGCGATACTGGGGATTGGTCCAAAATGTATCTGTGAAATCCCACCAACAATCCAAAGAAGACATGTAAAGCTTCAGTTTTCTAAGGATACGCATGATCAAAGAGAACTTTTAAGTTCCCTGCCTGTGGCTCCTGAGGGAAAAGTTAAAAGTGAGCTAAGACATAGATGGGTTTTTTATGTGTTATGGCTTTTACTTAGTTCTAACAAAACTGCATAGCAAAGGAGGATATATGAAGAATTGTCATCTGAAAATCTTCCAGAGCCCCATAAACTATCAATAATCCAATAAAGTGGATTTCTCAAGTGAAAACTGTTAGAGTGAAATTTCTCTCTTTTACTTGAGGCCCTGTAAAGTATTTGAACAACGATTTATCTTTGCTAATGCCGTCTTCTGGGTTTATCATGTTCTGTCACAACATAGCGTCAGAAGTCAATTGCATGCCTTGTCCACTGCAGAATCAAGGCTTTTCCTATGGCTGAGTCCTGATCAGGCTGTGGTATGACTTAGCCTTTAGGATCTAAGATAGTCCCCATCAAAGAGGCTGTATCTTTTAAAACCCTTTTCTCACCTGGATAATTGCGGCAACCTCCAGCAGAGCAGCCTCTCACCCAGCGCCCTTCATTGACTGACACAGTCCAGGTTTGGAATTTATCCACTTCCAGAGCATCAGGTGTGAGGTTACAGATCTCAAGCTTTGTGAAGTGCCTCATGAAATCTTGAAATGACATCCTGTAGGAATTCAGGGGAAATTGAACCCAAATGGATTTATGTGGTGGGCAGTTGTTCAAAAGACCCTGGTGAGGTGGGGGAGGGTGACCAGCGGTACTGTCAGTATTCAGACAAGTTTACAGTGGGAGTGCTGTATTTTCCAAATACATTTGTTCTGCTGGTTGGTCAATTAAAACAGGTACAGCTCCAAGCTCAGAGAAGCTGAGCTGAGAGGATGGTATGTAGGAAAGGTGATAGAGAGTTTGTGAAAGTGTAGCATAATTAGACTGTGCTGGCAGCACTGGATAATCCCTGGTGGGAGAAGGAGAGGATCACAGAGCAGGGCTTATTTGGAATATGAAGTGGAACAGGGATCACTGCAGTGGTTTTAGCAGATTTGCAGCAATGCAATGTGATTCATTCTTGCTATGTCTGCATATCTCCTACAAAAGCACAGGTTTTTGATTGATATTCTCACCAGAACTCCCCATCCTCCACGACCTTGTGTTGCAGGCGAATCTTCTCTGCTTCGTTAACAGAGTCCCACTCCTCTGACCTTCAAAGGAGTAAACAAGTTAGGTTTTGATTTGCAGTACAGCTTTCACTAACATTTCTACATTTTACTGTATATATCATAGAGCGAAAAGCTAAGAGTCACCTTGCTACATCCATATAATTTTTTTTTGTGAGCCTTGCAACCATTTGTTCTCAATGCTATCCTTGTTTCCAAATGCCCAAATAAAAAAAAAACAATTGCCCTATTTCTCCTTGCCTTCTCTTCAGACTTCCTCTTGGCAGCATTCAAACATCTGCTGATCTGTGTTAATTTTATTTACCTTGTAGAAAAAGGTGTCTGCAGACTATCATTGCTGAAGTAGCTATTGAAATTTTAGTAAAACACACTGACATCTTGCTTCATTGAGTTCTTTCATAACTGAAAAGATTTTTCTACTGTCAAATCTTATTGTGAAAATGGACATTACTGAACTTGATAGACAGTAAAGTCAGATTTAATGTGTCATTATACTGGGCTCTCTCTTCATTTCCATCTATTAAAGCCCCTCTTAACATATTTTTAAGGTACTCTTTTTTCCCAGCTGCAGCTAAGCACTCCACTACAATCAGCTTCAAACTGCATGTGTCAAAAGGACAACAAAAAATATTCTGATACCTCCTCATTGAATGTTAGTCATGCACAAGCTGCATAAGGGCAAGTAAAGCTGCAAATTCTTTTTTCAAACAACATGAAGGTCCATTTTACTCACTTGTCACTCCAAGGTCCATTCCATTCCACCTGCCCCCAGGGGTTTCTCAGCCTTACCAGACGTATTTTTTCCCCTTTAAATACTGTCTAATTGAAAAAGAATGCAACAAGAATAGACTGAGAGTATGTTCAAAAGGAAATATTTTGCCTGTTAAATTGCTGATACCAGCTTTTCCAGTGATGCTGCTTTCCTGGGCCATAGCCCAGCCTAACCTGCTTGGGGTGAATGCAGGAAGGCTCTAAGACCAGGAGGTGGCTGGCTGTGGCCACCTTTGCCCAAGCAGTGGAATATCCATTTCCCCAGAAAGCAAAAACTTGGACAGGTTTGTTTCTCCACAAGGTATTCACTTATTTGAATATAAATTTTGTTTCCTTAGCTCATAACTTGTTTTGCTTTTCATCCCTCTGGCAGCTTTGCTGACATGCACGGTGCCAGGCCAGTGTAGATTACAGTTGAGCATAGCTGGAGCACAGGGACGGTACGTACCTCTTCCACGGCCGTCACAGAGTAGGCATGACCTTTGACGAGCCCACAAGACATCCGGGTTTCATACTGCATTGGCACTATGGTCTGTTAGACACAAGATAAAAACCTGTGGGAGTCATGCAAAGCTCAGCTGGCTGCTCTAAGGCACGTATTGCCACCCAGGGCTTTGGGAGGGAGGATGACACCGTTTGGGTGACAGGACTTTTTGCCTTGATCTCTTCTTTGTGTTTGTCCAGGTGGTAAAGCTTAGTGCCCATAGAACTCATGTTGTTGGTTAGAAAGGAATGAAACATGAATTAGAAAAGGAAAAATTAATATCATTTGGAAAGAACATTTTGTAGTTTATTATTTCCCTTTTCTGTAGGCTACTGCTTTTTGCATTCAGAACATGGCAGTATATAGCATGCTTAATTGAAGTAATTAGATTTTTCTATTAGTAGGACTATTCAGCCTTTTTTAGGATACTATGTTCTTGTATAGCTCAGTAAGTAAGTAAGTATGAACTGGAAACATCAGAGCAAATCAACATTTAGAATAATTTCATCTTTACACATGGCAGCTATCTTCTCATAATGACTTTTAAACACTCTGTTTAATACACTGTTCCTACTAACTGGCAGTATTTTTTTACTTTCCTGTGGAAGTGGACATTTTATTCCATAATTTTTAAAATCCTTATGATTGATTTTTTTTTTTCTGCCTAACATTCAGGAAGGGCACAGCAATTTGTTGCTCAGGTGTAAACACATTTGTTGTCTTAGGAATCAACTTTTATTGTGTCTGATGGATTTTTACTTGCAAATCTTAATGTTGTTTTATCTGGGAGATAAAGAATTGAGAGCAAGATGGCAGATGCACACAGGTTGCTGTACTTGTAGGAGAGATCACTGGTCTTGGCTGGAGGGGAAGGCCCTGCTATGCATACACAGCCCATGTGCAAAATGTCCCCTCCTCTGTTATGTCTGTTGCTGAGACAGGACTGCAAGGCCCAGTAACTCTGCCTTCTCTTCTTGACACATCTGAGGGCATGAGAAAGGCAGGGCTGGAAATGGAGGAAGAATTAGTAAGGTCACACAGATATGTTCTCAGCTTGCACAGGATGAATCTCATCCAAATATTTCCTGGCTGTTGCAATTATTTTCCATTATTTCACTTATGCTCCTGTGTTTTTTCCCCCTTGGTCCTGTTTTCATACTTTTTATGCCTATGGCCTCACATCTATTTCCCTTTTTCTTCATTCCTGCTCACATTGTTGCCAACATTACTTGTCAGAACCCCTTTCTCCTCTTTCTGTTTAAGAACATTAATTTCTGGTGTCTCAGACTTCTTCTCAAAGTGCAGGCTTCATCTGCCTCTTTCCATCTAGAGTCCTGATTTTTTTTCTGGTGGTGGTTCAGGAATATGTAATAACCAGTAGCACAGTGGGCTGCTGGGGCAGCAGATGCAGAAAGGGTTTTGCAATTTTCTGTCAGCAGACAGTCACTAGGGAGGAAATTCTCGCCCCAGGCATGGGTGGTTTGGGCAGCCATGCTTGCAAAACAAGACAGTCATACTGGGCTTTCCTGAAGAATTACATCATTTCAGTTTTTTAGGAAGAACTAAATAGGGATGTCAAAAGAGGAAAAATCAGCTATTTCAGCGATAAATGCAGAACAAAGTTTGCACAATCAAAAGTTTTAGGTAACATAATTGTGGAGGATATTTGTTTGGTGGTTGTTGTTGTTGTTGTTCTTTGTTTTTCTTTTCCCCTCCCTCTCTAAAGCAAGGGATGTAGTTTCATTGTCATGGAATTGCAGCTCCTTAAAGTGCCTGACACAGAGAAGGAATGCATCCTTCTACAGATTTGAAAACTTTTAAATTGTTTGATATAGGATTTTTCTTAAGGGATTGTAACATCCCTCTCATTATTTTGCAAGATACTTAGATATGCTGGAGTTATTTTGTATTTCATCACACATATAAAACTCAACATGTGTTTCCTCTTCCTTGTTGGGCATTTTAAATGAGGATTTTAATGTCAGTAATCTAAAAGGAGCATCTCTCCTCCATTTGTGAGCAGAGCACTCAAAATAAGTTCACCAAGGGCTTTTGTGCCTGGAGTGAGAGCCAAGCAGAGCTTGCTTTTTCTTTTTTTCACATTCTGTGCACACTTGGTGATCTTTTACTTTCTTTCATGTTCCCCACACACTCAGGGATCTTATTCTATTCTAGCACTTTAATTTTTTTGTCCTCTCCTCTGTTTGCAAGTGAGGGACTTGATAAAATCCGCTAATCAATTTCTTTTTCTGGATTTTAAAAGCCTGTGCCATGAGCCAATAGCCCTTTGCCTCAGCATCAGTGAAGCCCTCTCCTACCAGTCAGTGTGTGAAAGCACTGAAGTCTTTTAACATGTGTCAAACAGTATCCATAAGAACATTTCTCTAGTGTTGGGACAATTCTGTGAAGCCAAACAAGGATTTAAAAGCATAGGTGATATGTTTCTCCAACAGTTTGTAAACAAAAGAACAGTGAAGTCAACTGCTTAGGAGACATACGCACCCAGGCTGGCCTCTCATCTGTCCCCTGGTAGTCTACAGTGGGGTGAGTCATCTGTGCATTTTCTAGATTCTTCACCATGCGAGCAATGAGTTCCCCAATGTCGCTCCGAGGAGCTGATCCGTAGGAAAAGCCTAGGTTATCCTGGCATAGAGAATGGGAGAAAAGTATCATGCAGTAAGATGAGGAAGGGTGAGAGAAGAGTAATGATGCAAGAAAGAAAGGAGTGCTAAAAGACAGCCTAGATGACCTCTCTTCTCCCTCATTGTGTCCATACTTATTACAGTGGTCAATAGCACTGTTCTCTCACCTTTAGTGCAACCTCACATTCCATAAAATATTAATTTTTTAACTTTTAAACTTACCACAATAAATGAAGACAATCTGATGCCACATTGGCAATAAAAGGTTAATTTCCTGAGTATTTGCATATTTAGTATCTTTGACATGAAGATTTGTGTCTTAACAGAGTTGTAGCACTGCCATACTAATCTCATTTCACTGGGCGAGGGTACTGAGGGGGGAAGGGGTGCTGGTTTTGCTGATTGCACCCCTTCCCTCCACCTCCGTGTGCTGCTTCTGTTTATTTCCCTTTTGACAATCACTATTTGCTAATGGTTTCTACTGGGGATTACTCCATCTCCTAAAAATGCATATTTTCTATGAGGCCTAAGCCAAGCAGTCCCAAATGTGGCTTATATTTGATTACGAGTGGAGAGGTCCCTCTCCTCTGCCATTTCTTATGGCTTATCTGCAAAACTCATATGGACTCACATCAATGGAGCTGGCCATGAGGGATCCTCTGTCAATGGCATGTTTCATGATTTTATAGATATCTTTAGGGGCATCCTTTATCTCGTAGAACTCTGTGACTCCTCCAGTGAAGTCCTCCATGGCTTCGGTGGTGTTGCCTCCCTTCAAAGCTTCATATGATCCATGGAGTCTTAGAAAGAGAAAAGAAAAAGATTCTCTTTTACACAGATAAAGATACTTACCTATATATTTACATCTATCTTGTGTGTGTATAGCTATGTAAACACACATACTATAAAACCCCACAAATATCTGTTTGGTAACTCACAAATTAAAAGTTGTAAAACATACCAGCTGCACACATAGAAAAAAAAGCATGGTGAAAATCAAATGTAGATTTTTGAACGAATAGCAAAACTTCCTAGAAAATATGCTTTAGCCCATCCCCAATTCTGAAGCATGAGAAGGAAAAGGCATTCAGAGCCTCTCTATGTGCAGTGGTGTAACCCCCTCTGCAGCCAGAGCCTTCTGGGGGAACCTGTCACAGTCCAGCAGTTTTTTACTTTGCATAGGCCTTTTCCAGGAGGGCACTCCAGAATTCGTTGCGCTGGGAGGACTTGGTGAAGACCAGCTGGTTGTTGTACGTGGGTAAGCAGTCATCGATGACGACATCCACCCAGTCTCCATAGCGCCAGAACTGAATAAAGGCAAACAGAAAAACGCCCTGGATTGACTTGGTGCAGGCAGGGGGGAGCCTGCATGAAAAGTCAGGCTGAGAGAGGAGAAATGTGGCTAAAACTGATGGGAGGGAGGCCGCTGTACTGAATTGCCCAAGGCAATGTGCGCACCACAGTGAAAGGTTCCTTAAGAGGATAAAGGGAAATGTGAAAAGCCGTCAATCTTTTCTGAGCAAGAAGTTCTTCAATAACTTCTTCTAACAGACCTTTTGACAGACCAGCTGTTTATGGGCCTAAAAATAGACGCTCTTGCCAACTACCCATATGTCTGTGCCAACTGTAGTGTCACATCTGAGCGAGGAAGGACTGGGCACCTGTTGCTATTCCTTATGCACAGGACACAGCAATCTGCAAATGCTTCCTTGGTGGGTTAATGCTCCCTAATTGCTTGTATGGGCTGGCCCTTCTGTGACTGCCTTAATAGAAGAGTCTGGCATGAGGCAATTCAATCCTTTTCCTCCCTGCTGTCACGCACACTTCCAAAGGGCGGAGGAGCCAGAGGAAAGAGCATGCCAAGATCTCTGTCTTGGGTAAATACATCTGCTTACCACTAGACAGAGGGACTCACCTGGAAGTGAAAGATGCCAGCATAGTTTTGTATAAAGGACTGGTCATGAGGTATGACTCTACAGAGTAGTTTTTTATTCAGTGTCAGGCAAGCAATGGCAGCCAGAAACCAGCAGTTACCTGTAAACAAGCAGAAGCAGCAGACAAAATGAAGGGACAGAGTAACTAGAATCAAAGGGAAAACTTTAGATACTGGAAAGTGACGTGTTAATTCTCAGTAGACCATAATTCTCCATGTGTTCTCCGGTACTTGTGTGCTATCTGTGCTCTAGAAATGCTCAGGGGCACTGTTCATGGCTGGATACACACATGTTACATGGATGATGGTCCCTGTAATTTAGAAAAAGCTTAAAATCTGATGTACACTGTTGCCTGTGTTAAGATTTCCCTGTCCTATGTGAATGCCTGTCTGACTTCTTGCAATAATTCTCCTTTCAAGCTTAGAGTAGCTAAGGGTTAACTCTCTGGCAGGTGGAGCTCCCTATAGCTGAGGTTCAGATTTTTATTTTCTGCTCTCAAGATAACCCATTGTCCCAATCATCATTCTGTGAGGCCTCTTTCCGGCTCTTTTTGTCTCTTTAAATCTGTGTATGCACTGTTGAAAACATTGGTCCCTATAATGCTTTTCAGTTTCTCCTTCAGACTCTTGTATGGTTTCCTGCCTCTGTAGGAGCTCTGGGAAAGTGGTTTTCTCCCATAGGACTGTTTTAAGCAAAGGGTGCCTCAACCCTTAACTAAAACCTAGTTGCTCTTGTAAGAGGAGCTCTAGGGTAAGCTTGCCTGAGCACTGTGAAATAGTGGAGTGAGAGAATTATATGAGACAGTGAAAACTAAACCTGATTGCAGGGAGTTGTAAAAGAAATTTATGAATCTGGTAGAGGAATAAGACATACAGAAATACATATATGTGTATATATTTTGGAAAGCCAACTCTATACATATACCAGTACTATATGGTAACTATTCTAAGTTACCTATTTCCCCTTACAAAAGGTGGGGGGCCACTTTGACCAGGACTTTTCTAAACTCTCCAGTGTTTGGCAGATGTCAAAAAAGTAAATAATTCCATGAGTAAGGAATGAAAGACAACAGAGAGCATATTATGCACATAAGTTCATTTGCATCCACACCATGGCACTTGTGAAGTTCTGGTCACCTCAAAAAAAAGGCAGTTTTAATCAAATTAAAAAAAAATTAACTAGGAAGGTGGTGAGGACAGTCACAAGCATAGAACACTTAAAATTAAAAGATAACACACATTAGCGTGTGTTAGCTTAGGAAAAAGAACACAGAAGAAGTTGTAAAACTATGAAAGACATAGGAAAGCTGAGTGGGCAATGACTTAACAAAGCAGTGCTGGTGAGTACGGTGTGGACAACTGCTAAACAGGCACCACTTGTACCTAATTAGTGCCTCTATATAACAAAGTTCCTTTGAGCATCTAGGTTTGAAGTCATCAATATAGTAGTTGTTCTTGAGTACAATCACATTTAGCTGAAGGCCTTTAAAAACCCCTATGTGGAAATAACAGGACTAAATATCTGAAAAGATACAACAATAACTGATTAGATTCTTCTCTCAGTCAAAAAATATCTCTTTATCTCTCATTCTTAACTACTTTTGTCCCTCTTCAAAGTCCAAAATAAGGGCCAAATATTTTTTTGAAACACACTCATGACATTAGTTCATGAAAAGCACAACACCCTGCCTAGACTGTTACTAAGCAGGTATCAATGATTTGCTATAGAGAAGGTATCAGTAGATGTAGTGGTACACTGAGACAGAGGATTTCAAATATCATTGTGAAAGAAAATTAAGCGAGAGCTAAACTGTGTTGCAGACTAAAAAGTACAGAGTTTAAGTAAGAATTTCATACCTAATTCTCCTTGGCAGATATCTGTTCTGTTGGCTCCACCAATAATAAACCTTGGATTCTCACAGATTTCCTGCAAAATACAAACAGATGGATGAGCAGGAAAAGCATGCATTATGATGCCTGTTTAGCACAGAAGACAGTTTTAGAACAACACTTTCCTATAGGATAATTTGGATATCAAAACCTCTTGCATAGTTTCCATCTGCAGAGTTTTACTATGAAAATGTTTTGGAATCTGGATGTTCCAGACTTCAGTCAGTTTTCTTCACGTACCTAGAGGGTCTCATAGCTAGCCTGGGAGGCTCCATCTGTACAGGGTACAAACACTTAAAAATGAGAAAAATAGAGAAAAATATTTTTTTCTACACAATAATGAAAAAACCAAAACACTGAAGGAGACAGAAAAGTGGGTAACTGAAAAAACCATCAGGGGACCAGATTAAATTCTTTTAAAATGACTGCAGGTTTACGGTGTCAAATTTGCAGTAACTAATATTTTGGGGCATTAGAGGGGTTGAAGAATGCATTTCATTGGGAATGAACCCAGGTAGTACTCCTCCTTAAAATCTTCCCAGGATCAGATGTTTAACTACTGAAACAGAAATAATTAGATGCTGGTTAAGAGATTTTGTTCTTTTCCTTATGTTGCAGTATTTAATTGAAAATGCTGCATTCAAAAATGTCTACAGATATCATCTGTCTTTGAGGACAGGTAAGTCTTCTTTTCTCCTGCACATAGCAAAATGTATTGGGTTTGTCAGTATTTACACTAGTACAGAATGGGTACAAGATGCTGTAGAGGCATAAATAACTATGAAATTTCTGTAGGGAGAGAAGGATTATATAGAAACTACCAGCAAATGAGGTGGGACGATTGTAAGGTTTTTCTGTACAGGACAAAGAACTATGGAGTGTAGGAACACCAAGGGAAGAAATGGGTATAACCTGTTCTACAGAGAAAAAAAAGAAAGTTCCTTATTTATCCCATGTCTCAAATGCTTGACATGGGGAAGAATAAGAAGACACAGCTTTTGGCCCATCATTTATGAGATAAGGAAAGAAAGATACTGCAGCCTGAAGACCACTGCCCTCAACAGTGTAAATAGGGAAGAAGAAAATATATAGTCCAGGAACCCAATCTGCTGAAAAACATTGGGACTAGAGTGGGAAGGAGAAAGAAGAAACAACTGACAATTGCTTGTGTGGCAGCGCAGGCAGCTGACACTAACTCTACAAGCTAAAGTTTTTACTCATGTCATCAGGGTAGCCCTGGCTTTTCCCAGGTTCATGTTTCAGGTCTAGTGGTTTCACTTGGCTTAAGCCCACTTTTTTCTTCTTCACAGTAATCAGCAGAGTTTTTTGATGTAAATATTTGGATTAGTCATATAGCCAGATAGAGAGACTAACTTCCATGTCACCTTATTCTCCTCGAGGCAGAGAATGTAGGGATTGTCCTGTTATTTTTGGCCCTGGTCAGCTGTTCCGGGGTCCAGTTCTGTCCGGGCAGCTGTTTGAGATGCCTTCATGCTTTTCTCCACCCACATGCTTTGTTGAAAATATTCTTCCTCACATTGCTGTGGTGCTGCAAACCAGCTGTAAGATGTCAGGTTTTTTTGTTTTTCAACTCTATTATTGTATTTTAGCTTGATCCTGCTCCTATTCTAACAAGCTCTGAAATCCAGCATGTTATGTTTTAATTGAAAGTACTTAGATGATTCCTAGGTGTTTCCAAAGATTAAATGTACAGTGATGATTGTTACTTGGGGCCATCTTATTGCATCTTGGGGTCCTTTGTTTTGTAGGATGGTTGGTATAGGAATGCAAAGCAGGGAATCATGCAATTGTCATATGGACTGGTTTAGCTGTGGCAGAATTGCTTTTCTTGCATTTCTTTGTGGTGGCCCAGTGTGTTTGATACCCTGAGGGTGTGATTTTATTATTGTATTTCTCTAGTTGATTTCCAAGTGTGCTAGTTGTGCTGAGTACACCTGAAGCTGCAGAGAAAGGTTTGAAGGTCTTCCAGGGCTGAAATAGCAGAGCAAGACAACCTGGTGTCCAAGATGCAGGTGGCAGGTCTGTCCTTCAAGTCTTCCTGGCTAAGCAAGGGATTGCTCTTCATCTTTTAGGTCAAGTTATCACAGAGAATCCCAACAGGCTGCATTTTATTGATGCAATAATTTATTTAAATAGTCTCCTCTGATCTGAGTGCCTCAGACTGCCTTAGTGCTATCCAAAGGGCCCTTGTGTTGCACTGCATTTTCAGTTCAGACTGTAATTTCATTACAAAGAGTCAAAGTTATAGCAAGTAAAACAAAGAATCCGAGAATTAGTTGGTGCATGCTGCTTTCTGGGCAGAGTGTACTTATGAGTCAGTTGGAAGGGAGCACTGGAAAATGCAAAGGAACTAAAAATGGCATTTGACCTTTGTTATATTTTCATTGGCTTTTCTTCTGTCATGAAAGAAATCTGCCAGTCAGTTTATACTGTTGCAGGAAAGGGCATTAATTCCTTCAAAAGCTGTTGTTAATAAACTAAGGCATTCTAAGTAAATTCCCTAAACCGATCCTATCAAATAGAGGAAGCATTTTCTTTGGCCTGCCTAAGACAATTTGTAGCCTCATTCCTCTCACTTGGTCTTTCGTGGTCTAGACCATGCAGTTAAAAGGGCTGTGCTGCACTCTTCAAGGCAGAGCTCAATGGTGGCAGACCCCAAGCTGGTTTTAGAGCCTACCCTCCTCAGAAAGTCCTGCCTTGGTGGCACTAAATGCCATCTTTGCTTTGTGGTTTTACTCGCACAGGGCCACATTTTGTGGTTACTAAATTCAAACAGCTTCATATGTATGCAGTACATGATCTGACTAATTTTCATTCTAAGCAAAATCCAATAGTTTTTTCACTTGATTTTATCTGTATTCATTACAAAAAGCAAGCTCCTCCTGGACATTTTCTTGGCTATGGAGAGGATCACCATAAGGAAGTTATTGAATCCGGTGGTTAATGCTGTGACCTGGCTGTGAGAATGACAGGAGAATGACAACGGTGCATCTGAAAGCACAGTGTCACGGCAGAGCCTTCCCATCAATGTCTTAGTGTTCTTAGACCTAAACTATCACTGCAGCAGGACCTCTCAATACTATGTATTAAGTTATAATACACTTTTTCTCAGATCTCAGAGACTGGAAACTTCCTCTCTGCTCTCAGCTGTGAGAAATTCCCACAGGCAGCATAGTTATGGGAGGCTGAGCCCTTAAGAAAACGGAGCGCAGTCCATCACTGAGCTGGATATAACCTGGTTCAGGTAAGAGCAGTTCTATGTTGCCTCTATGTACCTAAGCCATGCTCAGGCATCCTCTGAGCAGAAACGCTGCAGAGATGGATCCTCCAGTCTTTACTCAGGGAAACTTTCAGGGCTGTCACTTGGTTTTTGCCTGAATTGAGTATTAGGAGGTGTTCTCTGTGCATTATTGTTGTGGCACAGCAGTCACTAGCCAGGTAGAATTACAGAGGCCTTCTTGCCACCCTCATGCCAAGGCTCACAGCTTCCCTCCATGGAGCTGTCCTGTTGGTAAGCAATCTTGCACACTTATTGCCCTCACAGCAGCAGAGGCCAATCATTTTGGGAGGTGAAAGGAGAGGACTGGGTAGCATTGACTGCAAAGAGAACAGTCTGTAGGGCCAGATGCATGAGAGCAAGAGGTAGCTTTGGGGCAGCTCTGGGACTGAGATGCTGGACATCCCTCACCACTCCAGAAATGAATTGCAGGGCTCCTGAGGAAAAGGTTGAGTCACAGCACAGCCATTGGCAGGGAAAGCAGAGAGGGCCCAGGTCCCCACAGCCCACAGGTGGGAGGGGGAGTTACTCACACTGGGCTTAGTGGGCATTGCAGCTCATTTTTATTCAACTGTTGATCTGAATTTCAAAGCTATTAAAATTACCACATTATAAGACTATAGTTTATAAGATAGCTTCTTTCTTTGGAAAAAAAAAAAAGCCATTACAATTTAATAAGAACAGAAGTTGTCCATATCATTACAGACTATTACGAAACATGGCCTGTGCAACTACGTCTTTACATGTGATGCTTCACTGATTGCTTTCATCTCTTAGCAAAATTCTCTTTAGCCCACTATTACTACTTAGTATTCATTTGTCTTTATGAAGTTCTGGTGAAATGTCCATCATGGCTATTTGTGTATATTTAATATTATCAGACAAGTCCTCCTTCCAGCGCTATATAACCTACAGTTTCAAATCCCAGGGTCAACCAGAGATCAGCACCAGTAAGTAAAGGCCTTTTGCATCAGTGCCCAGGAACTTTGTGGTTGTGGTATGAGTAACACAGTAGGGGACATATTATAAAGGAGAAAGCATTCTAGGTGAGTGAGTCTCTCCTCTTTGGGCACCTGCTGGGGTACAGCAGTGACATGAATTACGGGGTTTGTTTTAAAACAAACACATTTGCTACAAAAGGCACAGGCATCTCTACAAATCAGGCCTGGCATGTCCCCAGCAGGGACAGCTGTCTCTATCAGGGTCAGGACTGACTGGATCTATAATCTCACAGCATGCCAGTACTCTGCAAGTGCAGACTACAGCTCTCCAGGTTTCCTGTCCCTGCTCTGCCTGCAGTTGGCCCCACGGATACATCAGGTACCTGAACACTTGTGTCAAAAGAACACACATAGCTTTGATGTTTATTTTAAGTCTTTAACGGTCCACAGCTTGTTGCTTCTACATGAATAAGTACAGATCTTTGAGCTTACTTGCTGATGAGTGACTTAAAGAAACGTTTATGGGATAAACACCCAATGTCTGAACCTTCCCAATAACAAAGACTTGATCTGTGGATGCACAGTTATATTAGACAAGTCTGAGGTTATATTGTGCATTTTTTATTGGTTTTGTTTTGGTGTTTTCTGATATGCACACTTGCAGTCTGTCTGCTCCAGGGTGCTGGCACTCATGCACTGTAGTGCTGTTTCACTTCCCTTTCCAGAAACAGGGGAACTCCCATCCCTTTATGGGGATTTACATGTGCCTGCATTTAACTCATTCACATGCATTTCCAGGGACTCATGCAGCCGTGGTGATGATGAAGGAATGACAGGGCACATATACACAGGGCACAACAGATGGGGCGACTTGTTTTGATCCCGGCACATTGCTCACCTTATGGTGGATGGCAACATGTGACCGCAACATGTGACCTTCCTCTACGTCTGTTACAGCCACCCACAAGAGCTCCTGGTCTTTTGCTATTCAGTTATGCTCCTAGGGTCAGTTATTATCTATTACCACTGACTTTGCTATTGAAGCACAGATTTGGGTGTAGGGGAAGTATGGCAAGTCTAGAAGATGTAGCCAAAAAATGCCAGGGAGAGTGAGCTGTAGAAGCTCCTTGGAACCATGCTCTCACAATCATACAGGGGATGGCAGGGGGGCAAGGCAGTGTCCCAAGGGCTGCCTTGCTGGAGGAAAGCAGCTGCCCAGCAGATATGACAGGGAAAGAAGAGGAAGGCTACCTGGGGAATACCCCCAAGACAGGAAAAATGAGTGGGATTAGTAGCCAAGAGTGGGTTTTCACAGTGTTTAGAACCCCAAATTCATGGTGAGCAGGTAATACGTTAACCAAACTTTGCAAGTTGGATAAGCAATGCTTGGAACAACTGAATAAAAGCATGTTTCAGATTATAATCTGCCCTTTTATTTTCACACATTAGGAAAAGAGCAGAATGCTAAAATAAAGTGGTAAATGAAAGAAGGTAGTGTTAAAGAAATTAAGCCTCAGCATACCAGTAACTTCTTGCAGAATGAGGAGTTTCCCTTTGGTAGATTCAGACAAGAAACCATGCAAGAAGAAAATCAAATTCCCTATGTCTCTTTCTACATACTTCATTTCTTGGAAGTGGTTACTTCAATTTACAGAAAAAGGCACTCAGCAATCATGTTACTTACACGTGGTCTTTTCCATTCGAACTTGACAGGGCTTTTCTGGCTATAGAAGAGGGAGGACTCGTTTGGTGGGAAATCACGATCCTCAAAGAGAATATTTTTCTCTAGGCACTTCTTGTGAAGCTCTTCATAGGTCTTCTCCTTTACACTGATAATGGGCTGGTTGCGACTTATAATGGCAGAATAAATCCCCCCTGTGCCCCCACCTGCCCCTTCAGTTGTAGTGCTAATAGTAGCGCTGGGGACGGACCCAGCAGCTGTTTGCTGAGCCACCGCTGCATTTATGGCGGACGGCATGGGAATCAGGTGCAAAGCAAATGCTGAAAGAAGGCAAGATCTTGCAGACTGGAAGGAAATTTCAGAAAAGAGGAAGTTGCTATGTAAACTGTCTTTTTTGTCCGTTGGAAGTCTTCTAGTCAAATTTGCAAGCCAGAAAATTCCAGGTCGTTTTTCATCCTCTCAAAAAATAGTTTGTTGTAAGAAATTGGAATTTATTCCTTGCTGTGGGGCAAGATAAGGTGTTGGCTAAGTCCAGTGTCTGAGTTGTAGTATCTACAGCATGCGTGTGTGCCTGCCCTGTGGATGTAAGAGTCCAGAAGGGACAAGCTTTAACCCCTGAAATCTAAAAATAACTACAGGCATAGAGAGAGGGAAAATGAGAGGGAGGAGGTTAGTGAGATGGTGTCAATCTTCTGTGCAGCTTGTGCCGAGGCCAGGCATATTCCTGGGACAGGCTTTGCATGTGGACTGATTCCTGGTGCAAGCACTTCGTATTTTCCTTAACTAGAGAGAAGAGTGAAACTGGAAGCTGCACTCCTGCTCATTTGGGAATGTTATTTATGAGGTACTGCTGGGCAATAACCTAGTCCTGACACTCCTGAAGGAATTGTTGTATTTGACTTGTTTCTACCCTTTGCTGCAGAAAAGATATAGACAAATTTTTACTAATAGGATTATCTGAAGACACATTAATGGCGAAAAAAGTGGTAATTTCATGCTCCTGAGGTCAGGTCAATACCTGCCAGCTGGGTTTGGTTCCTCTAGAGAGCAGCTCAGCAGCACTAAAATTCACCAGATAATAGCTACCTCCCATATAAAAGGCATCTTTTTGTGTAAGGGCAGAAATGTTTGTAAGGGGCCTAGTGTGGAAACTGGGCCATTCTCTGTGTGTTAGGATATACCAAAGTTACAGGAGATATCTGACTCTGCACATGTATTTTGTCACACGACAGTGGGATGAGACAAATTCACAGCCTCTCTGAGTTCAAATCTAAACACATTGCTTTTCTCTGTAACCCTGTTCTTTAAAAGGTGACAATGTATGCCAAGAAAAACACCCTAATGCCTTGAGTTTTCTTTGATTGGGAAGCCTTCTATCATGCATTAACATCAGTTTTATTTTTGCCTAATGACACTCAACTCTGGCTCAAATACACATTGCTGACCTTCTGTCCTAGGGCTATGGTCTTTTCCAAACCACTGATTTTTTTTTTTTTTTGGTGGTGTCAGCCATTTGTTTGGATTACACATTTCCAATCAACAGTATAATGGACAATCTCTACAACTCATTAAAGAAGAATCCACTAGGGGAACCTTTAAAGAAGGTAATCTAGTTGACAAGCACAGACTTCTAGAAATATTAATCATCAGTCTTTTAATGGTGGCCTAAATCCTTTTCTTTTCATCATGAACTCAAGCTGCCTTGCACCAACAGAGCAATTGAAAAAGACAGATTCAAGCCTTCGTGAAAACAGGAATGCAATTTCTTCAGGGTGGGTTGCCCAGATGCAGAATTAATGACTTTCTCATTACATTTAGATGTAAGTATTGCAGGTCTCATACCTGACATTACTTTGCAGGTCAGGTTGGTAGAGCCATGAGTCACTCTTTGCAGGATATTTCAAGGGCAATGCAAGGAGTGAAACGCAAGGGCCTTTCGCTGCACACCTGGAGCAAAAATGCTCCTTTTGCAACCTGTTCATGTTTTTAATTTCATGTTCTCCCTTTCTGCCCAGTATAACAATACATCTATTTATCTCATACACAGAGCTCTGTTTCCGGAAGAATTATCAGTAGGTTTTGTTATGCAGTTCTTTTTTTTGTGTGTAAGTAACAGTAGTTGCTAGTCAAAGACAAATGGTGTCTTTAAAGAAACACAATTTTCCATGGAGGAGAATGGATGTGCTGTATGCTACAAACAGCAAAATAAATTCTCAGGCGTTAAACTATGTATGTGCTGGAATTTACTGCAAGCACTAACTGACCTGTGCAGACAGAGCAAAAATGAACTGATCTTTAGTGAACTAACCTACGATGTTAATATTGCTAATTAATTTTTGTGAAGACTTCTCTCCAGTTGTTTTCACTAATTTAATTGAATTCTTTCTTTTGTAAAGATACACTAAAAATTTATTTCTTCAATTATGGCATTAATATGTGGAAAAGTATGTGGGTTACTACAAAAAGCAATTTAACTCATATTCTTCGAAATTTACTTCCTCGGATTGAAGGACACAACTGCTAAGATCTTCAGCAACTAATTCCTAATGAAATCCATAGAAGTTAGGCACTTAATACTGCTGAAAATTTGATCCATGAGTGCTTACTATAGTGCAGATATTTTGAGGGCCAGAATACAAAAGCTTGTCACTTTAGCATTCACTTTAACCAGATAGTCCTGGAAGAATACTCAGTAGTGAATCTCAACAGCAGAAAGAAGACTGGAAGGAATAAGGTATATAACTTGCTTCACTGTTACTTTATTTCACTTTCCAACCTGAGAAAGAGCAGTTAAAATTTTGTATTAAAACGCTCTAGAGAATAATTAACATCCTGTCAGAAGCAATGCTATGCTTAAATACAATAAGGAATCATCAATTAAAGCTTAGAAGCTGATAGAAAACTAGGGTCTGTCTCTCTTTTCACAGATGTAAAAGATCTATTTGCTACTGTTCTACCTGGATTAACTCATCGGCATTGAGCACAACAATATTTATCTTGCCAGTTCCTGGCGTGGAGGCTCACACTGTCTCCCAGAATATGCTGACAAATAGCTCTGCAGAATGAAAGAGAAAACTTAAGGGTCCAGTAGGGAACAAGTTATGCTTGAGTAGTCAAGAGTGGAGCACTCAGTTTGCTCTCACACTTGCTATTCCCAGAAATCTGCTCTGCAGAGGACAAACAGCAGCAGGTGGGAATGACTTACTAAGCACAGGGAACTTGAGTAATGTTATGTCACCTTTAGCTGGCAAAAATGGTGACTATCCCTATCTGTTTCCTATGAGTTAATTTACTAATGTTTTTAGAAAATACTCCTTTATCTTGCTAAAAGAAACAAAGTAAACTATGTCCTTTTATATTCAGAAACCCAACTGATGGCACGGTCAGGTTTGACTCAAAGCAGAACTGATTTTAAAATAATATAGTTGACAAGTGCAGCAAATAGAAAGGGCAAACAAACCGTGGAGCAATGGCATCCTGTGAAAAGAGATGCCCAGTATGGAAAGGCCTGAGAGAACCGGCAGGACGTAGAGGATGTGAGACTCAGGATCTCTCGTAGTTTTGCAAGGGAAGCAAGCATCAGGACACACCAGTTCTGTTTGCAGAGAAGCTGGGAAAAGGATGCAAGGGAACATCAGGCTGAGTTGCAACAGAATGTGGGAGAATAGTCATGAAGTGGGATGCAGAGTTAATCCCATTAACAATAAACTGCCCCATAAATGCCTAGCTCAGATATCAGCCAGAAAGTAAAAACTGACCAAGACATTACTAAAATGTGTAAAGGAAGCTAAACCTTGGCAGGAGCTGGAAAATGTGGAGAAGCATAGCCGCTTGACTGCGCTGACTTTGATCAATGACACTCAATCATCAATGCCAGTTCTTTCCTAACAAGAGTTTTATTCTTTTTAAGTAGTACTTGCAGATAGAGGGGAGCAGTAACATGGGAAATGTTTCTGTGTGAGTATAGCTGCTATCCTAAGCCCGTCCTGCACTTAGTGAGGATCTGTGCCTTGTTGAAATCCAAGTTTCAAAGCCAGGTGTTGGAGAGCCTTCTGCATTGCCATGTTACTGTCTTCTGCTATTGCGCAACTGACTGGCACAACCTACTCAAACCTCCTCTCCAGTGACCGTGAACTGTTTGGCGAGCCCATTGTTTACTTTCCTGTACAGACTGGCTAATTTTGCATTGTAATAAGGACTGGAAAAGAGATGTGTCTGCAATCACACTGGGTGGCTCCTTCTGTGTTTGTTTTCACAAGGCAGCTTTCAGGCCAAACTCTGGTGATAACCTCTACTTCTGGCATATCTACTGATACTGCTTGTCGAACTGGCCCAGATTTCAAGTGCTCCAGTCTCTGAATAATGTGATTTCCAAATACTTACATTAAGTCCTGTGCCAATGAGACACAATCTCACCCCATCACTTCATGATTTTTTTTTGTGGAAGTGAAGGCAGAGCTGAAGCATAAAGCCTAACTAAAACTAGTCTGGAGCAAATAGTATTTAGCTTATATCCCCAAAGACACAATCCTAGTGCTATTACTTTTGGTGAATATAAAAGCTATCCAAGTTCAAATTAGTGCTTTAAGAGAAAAATCGTAGGAAATTTTAGTTTAGGGGGTGTCAGTGGGAAATATATTTGTTCATTTGACTGGATTCAAGTGAATGTTTTAAGTCCTCCCAGTTTATTTCTCCTCCACCTCTCAATGAATTGCTTCTCTGAGGAAGTTGTGTCTCCTTTCAGTTGATACGAATCTCCCAGTCAGCATCAACACTCAGGGCTAAGTTTCCCATTGTCAGCGCAGAGGTCTTCGTATCATATGTGAAAACCACTTCTTTTTCTTTCCCACCTGAACAGGACAAAAGAGTTTACTATTTTTTACCCTTCTGAAACACAGTTACATATGACTCTCTCCAGTTTTTCATTCTGACTGTCTCTGCCACTGGCAGAAAGAATTGATTGAAAAAGAAACAGAAGTCAAAGCTGCCCAGAATATACATAAGAATGCAGAAGAATTGGAAAATAACTCTTTTTCTGATCTTTCAACTATTTTACATCAGACTATGGCACTATTAAAGGATTCTTCTGAAAAAAAATAACCCTTGTTTCTGCATAGGTTTTCCTCCAAGTAGGAGGTACAGGTAGAAGCTCAATTTCCCCATAATTCCCAAGTGAAGGGACATGCTTGGAAAGCAACGAGAAATTATATGTCCTTCCTTGTAGATGCTACTGCCTATCTGTATGGAATCCCTGACAACTGGTAAAGATCCTCACATAATCAAGAACTCCAGAGCTTTAGAATGAGCAAGAAAACAGAAGTGTAAACTCAGTTTCATCTGGAAGTTTCCGGTTCTAGACTAGGCAGGTTTACACATCTGAACAAATGGGCCTTCATTTGAAATGCTATCTCTGGTCAGGTTCTGTGCAGGGAAATATTGTCTGAACTTGTGAATTCTAAACCACTTTTACTGATGTATCTACTGCCTTCCAAAGGCAGTGTACTTCAGTTCTGCATGCAGTATTAGTCGTGAATAGCTGCTGGCTCCTTTCACTAAATTCTGTCCTTTGTATCAAAAAAGTACCAAAGAAAACTAAACAAAGAGGTTTTCTATGCTGTAACACTTCCACTATAGACCTGTTAGTTTGACACTTCTAGTGAATGGCAGCAGAGCAACAATATTTCAAAAAATTGTAGTAAAATCAAAGTCAGCTCTTTACCCTTGGAACTGGCTGTCACAAAAGTGGGTTGCTTTCCAAATCCCAGAATTATCACCTGCTCAACCACACATGCAGTTTGGTATTGTCCACTTTCATCTGCACAGCTGAAAAGAGAAAATTATTCCATACACATTACTTTCTGTCCATCAGTGGCAGTTCAGTATCATACAGAGAAAGCGCTACTTTGGTCTCACCCTGAAAGTTCCCTATGCTGGTTTCCTTTCCTCTATCTACTTTTCTCCTAAAAGCAAGTAATGCTTCCTCCCATTGTCACCTAATTTTTCACCGCATATCAGATTTCATAAAGTTAGAAGAAAAAAAGTTGAGAAAATATTTTATGGCAAAAAGCATGGCTTTGACAAGCAGAAAAGTTCTGGATTTTTGCAAAATGGTAGTTAAAACTCCTAATTATAAATGTAAAGCTAATTTTAACACTTTTTCAAGTAAGATGTTTGAATCTGAGGCAAAACTATCTTTCATTTTGTAACTAATTTAATTTTTATTAAAAATATCAAATCAAAATAAAACTTTTTGTAGTGAACAGAATGTTGTATCATTTATCTCAAAATGACTTTTTTTCCGATTTCTAGATTTGCTCGCAATTTAGCAACATTTTTCTTTCTGATCTGGTATTTTTAAGCTTTTCAGATTTCATATTCCAGGTAAAGAGATTTGAAGCATACTTCTAACGGCATTATCCAAGCTGGACTACAGTTTTGCTCTGTGTTAAATTTTGTAGCTTTAGGACCACCTCCTGCATATTTCTGAACCCTGAAGGACTAAAGAATATCCATAGAATCACCATTTATGCGCTGCATAGCCCCACTGGTAACATAGTTCAATAGTAACTAAATGTAGTTACAGTGACATATTTACCATCTCTTTTCTTATATGCAGCTAATGATCTTTTTGGCTTTTAGGTTTTGTCAGTCAGCCTTTGCAGGTTTATCTGCTTGTGCCTCCTTTTAAGTGCTTTTCCTTATGTTAATATATGGTGAAATTTGTTTATTGCTTTTGGAGACTACAATGGTGTGCGTATCTCAAGTTGGAAGGGACATATTAGGCTCAAGCCCAACTCCCTGTTCCTTGCAGGACTCCCTAAAGTTAAATCATATGACTTAAGACCATTGTTCAGATGTGCCTTGAACTGTGATAGGCTTGATTCCTTGACTACTTGCCTGGGGAACATGTTCCACTGACTGAACACCCTCTCAGTGCAGATTATGTTAGCAAATATAAACACCCCAGGTGTTGCCTACTTGCAAATCTTTCACTTTATCTTCTGATGGGCTTTACTCTGTCTAATTACCTTCTTTGTACTTGAGTAAATCTACAGAATCTCTAATCTGATTAGACGGAAACAATACAAGACAACTCAGTATTTCATGTGTTGGTGCTCTTAGACCTATGCAGAACATTGTTTACCTCTGCAGTTTTATGACAGATTCTGCACACTCTGGGACTTCACTAAGCACTAGATGAGACTAATACTACATTTGTAAGAAGGCCCCATGAACTAGAAAAGATATTTCCAATGACATTATGTTGGTGGCTTTTGTCCATAATTGCTGTTACCTGGAAGAGAGAATGTTCTTGTGGAAAGTGAATTTCCGATACAGGAACTGCTTCTTGTGGAGATACTGAAATGAATGCCCATCATCTACGTAGAGCTCACCTATGGCACAGGCCTGTGAAACACAGGAGACAGGGCACAATTTACCAGCAGCTTCTAGTGCTGAACAGTCAAACTAAAAATGTCTCACTAGATGTTATGCTTCATATTGAAGGTGTGTGTTTATTTTTCTTTAACAACTTGTATTCCTGGAAGGCTCAGGCAGTCCAGCTCTGAGAGTGCTGGACATGCTGGTTTTGTAAATGGATGTGGGTGTCAGGTGTCCCCTCATTTATCAGAAAAGAGAGTTGTAGGAAGTTCTCCCTCTGTGTCCAAAATGAAGTTTGTGGCCTGCTTGTTCTCTGTTCCTTCCTCCAATGGACTAATTGAGGGCTGAGAAAGGTCAGAAAAATGTTCTGCCTCTGCTATACTCAGCCTCCCTTTGAAGGAACAGTGCAAGAGAGGTGGAAGTGCCTCAAGAAACAGAAGTGGAGAAGAGCCACTGGGCATACAAATGTAGATACCATTGGGCTGATTGAATACGCAGCAAGGGCCTACAAAGGTCAGATAGAGTAGGAGACAAGACATCTTTGTGAAAAGGGAATGCTATCTTAGAGTACCTCTGTGTCCAAGGCCACGTGAAGTTCATAAGAAATATCTATCATCCATTCAGTGGATTTTCCAGCAGTAGTTTTCAGAGGTATCACAGTGCCTCCCCGCTGGAATACAGGAATCTGAGGAAAACAAAGCCATGGTAGAAAGGTTCATATACTCTGATCATATAATTTTAACACGGATCATGGGTAAATGAAGTTCGCTCTTATCAAAACTGAGAGGTGAACTTTTACCACAAATATATAAAGGAAATGGTTCAATTAACAATGGGAATAGTAGTAACATTCTGTATGTGCATAAGCAAAATAATTTTGCTTGGAAGAGTCACACTCACATCACCCCACTTTACTACCAGGACACAGAAGTGCTCCATCTAACAATAAAGGAGATAGGACTTTTCTAAAATAGCTATTTTAGGTTACATTTCTTAAAAAAAATTGAAATGTCACTTTTCTGATTATGGACAAACCAAAAGCTAAGTTGTTTTTTTTTTTATTCTGTTCAGTGGAAGTAGCATTTTAAAAGGAAAACATACATTTTCTAGTGTTACTGGGATCTTCAGAGTGCCTGCATCTTCCATTCGTTTAAATTTTCTGAAATCATACCATATCTAGAAAAAATGAAAAAAGAACGAGCATGACATCTATGGCAAGATTTGTTCCATCTGCAGATGCAGTTACTCTTCTGCTTAATCTGTCACTATTCCCAACAACCTATTGGATGTGCAAGAAAAAGCATTTCCTATTTTAATTAAATGACCTTCTGGATGAAGAGAATAAAGTTTCATTTCTGAAGCAAAAAGGTAATCTGATCTTTTTCTACAGTTTGCATAACATCTTTCTTAAAGCATCTGGAAGTGCAAAACAATGAAACAATTTTTTTAATTTATTTTTAAAATCTAGTTCCAGAGAAAGCATATTTATATTGAAGTGGAAATTAACAACAAAGTTGCTAATAAAAGGTGACAAAAAAGAGCTGCATCTGAACTTCCCACGCACCACATTTGCCATCAGGTTTAACTGCTTTAAGTGTGCCAAGCAGTTCAATTCCCACAGAGACCTTGATAAAAATATTTTTCTTAATTTGTTTGGAGAGCCTAGTCTTCCTATACTGAGAATTCTAAGTGTCCTCAGGTGCTTCAGTGGGGTCACAAGGCTCTGCACGGTCTCACACACTCCCCTTTGCTGCTTACCCTCTAGAGTCTCAGGCTTTCCCTCAGGAACTATTTTCCCTAAATTATTTCCCTTCCTCCACCTCTCAGCTGCTGTACCCAAACACTCTTTGTAGGAGTGGACCATTGTGCCCTCCTGTGGATAAATACTTTTGCTTCAGAGAGAAACTGATCTCTCTACATGTTAGTCTTTGCTACACGTCCTAGGCTACTGAGACTTGTATTTCCTTGTTAAAATTTTCCCTCCCCACAGCTTCCCTCTGATTTCCATATGACCTATCTTCAAAGTTCCCTTTTTTTTCCACATAAAAACTGAAGTTTAACCTAAAGAGAAATACATGAAAAAAGGAAACTGACAATTTAGCGAAGCTGTTTTATGGTGCTCAGTGAGAGGCAGCAAGCCTTGAGGGAACATTTAAATTATAAGGGAACTGAGATTTGCGCAGCAGCTCTTGGAAAAGCAAGAAAGTAGATATCCTGTGAGCAAGGCATGCAAGGTATCGAGGTGGAAGGAAGGTTTCAGAATGGCACAGAATGGCTGGTCAGCACTTGGCATGGCAGCAGTGCTCAGAAGTTACAAAATGGGGAGCTGCAAGGTTCCTGCATTAAATACTTCTTTGGGCTGAACAGCTGAGCAGTTCATATTCATCCTTACCTCCTCTGACCCTGGAAGCAGAACACTCACTGTCTTGGCCTCTTTCTCTGTGACTGGATGCACCAACAAAGCATTTCCTGGAGAAAGACACAAACATGGCTGTGGTCCTCAAGGTTGCATGTCACCAGAGCAGAAACTGTGTGCTCTGGGGTTGTCAGCCTCCCACAGCCATTTTAGGAGCTTGCTTGGACATGCCATGTACTTAAGTTCACTTTCTACTGGAAAAAATGGCATGTTTAGGGAGCTGATGGCTGACTGACTTTAGCAGCCAGCATTATTAGGGTAAAACATAATAGTATAACATAATAGTAGTTGTTTGCTACTGCCATTTTTGAAGCAGATTGTGGTCTTAGCTGCTACAGTGAACATTCATGTTTCAGGTCAAAATCAACCATCTTTTTTTCAAAGTGACTAGTGAGATAAAACTCAGTTTTTACATCTCACATTATGCCCATTTTCAAAATGCTATTAAAAGCAAGTCCCTTAAAGAGGTCTCAAGTTCTATATTCAATTACAATATAATGTTTTTAAGTCTTGGGCAGAGTTTTTGTATTTTCTTTTTGTCATGCAACACTTTTATCATCTCCAAAGTATTTAACTCAAATTCCAGAGAATAAGACACCTGCTTACCCAGCATATACTCATTCTCCACGTCAAAAGTTTCTGTTTTCCCTGGAAACTCCACCCAGAGAGACCTAAAGAAAAAAAATAGTGGAATTCAGTTACTTTTGCCTCTCCAGTCAGCCTTTTTGAGTCCTTCTGGCATTTTCAGGCTCTGTGTTCTCCCTCTCTTTACAAGGTGGAGTTATGTAGAACTGAAGAGAGGGCAAGGTTCTCTTCTGTGCCAGGTGACTTGAAGGGGTACTGAGAGTCCCCAGTACAACATGGGTTAAGACACTCCAATATACCTAGGACTTTACCTCAAACAGCCTCTTTTCTTCTATCCTGCTTTTTTTCTTACAAACTTGCATTACATCTATCTTCCTTATAGCAAAGGAGAGATGAATAAGCCTTTCTGTCACAGTCTACCAGCAATGCTGGCACCTCATGAACTAGGCCGTGCAGCACAGTCTTTCCTGTTCTCAACAGCTCACTGCTGCTTCTATAGCAAGTCTCCCAGTCACACTTGAAAAACCTGCCCTAGAAGTTAATTTTCAGTCTTCCTCAAAAAAGGGTAGTGTAATTACCATCTGATTATAGAACAGGAGATGTATATTTAAAGTTTGAGAGATTATGACAATGATACCTCATTGAGAGACAGGGTCTGAGTAAAAAGCCTGGCTCACCTTCTTACTCACAGGCATCCACTTGTTCACTGCAGCCCTGCTGCTCTTGTGCTTGCTAACGAGACACATTTTGCACTCTGCTTGTCTCAGAGAGAAAAATATCATGTTTCCTCTCTAGTTCTGTATCTACTGCACCAAATTTAACACAATAGAAGTATTATTTAATATTGTAGGCAGTTCACATGTCAACATAAGCTTCATTTCAAGAAAGACAGAAACCCACTGTCTATGCCTGTTCATACAACAGGTGCATCTTGGCCTACATATGTGCAGACACACACTGTCTGTAATGCAAATCAACTTCAAAACCAAAACCACTCAACCCATGCCAAAACCACCTTTGTGTTTTTAAAACTTAGGAGATGTATCTGCACAACAATAAGTAAAGGTTCTGCAAAAAGAACAGTTCTAGGACAACCTCAAAAACACAGAAATCAATACAAGGGAGATTATTGACATTCATCTCTTGATGAAAGAATTGCTGGATTCAGTTCCATTGAGGCACACTCCTAGATGTTACAGAGCAGCAGAACAAAAATTTATTTTCTAATTTCTGTTCTATATTATTAGATACTCTGCTAAGAGAAACATTATAAGGAATACTGCAATGAAGTAAGCTTTTATAACAATAACGATTAAGCAGTAACAAGTATTTTCCTGAGGGGCAAAATGGCATTTACAATTTTAGGTCAGTTGAGAGTCCATTAAGCACTTTTTTATGTACTGGCTGGACTACTACAGTATGTTCTTTATCATGACAGAAAGTTTGAAGTCCATGGTATTTTAAAAACATGTTTAAAGACTGTGAAGTGTTTACTGAATTACTGTGTTCCACGTGTCATTCAGAAAAAAACCCAAAGCATAAAATTTTCCTCTGAGAACCTTAGCAGAGCTTGCAGAATGCAAGGCAAGAGAACTCAGTATTACTTGAATTTTTGCGTGTTTTTATTTTTCAATATTCAAATAAGTAATCACAAAAGTCATTTAACTTCCCTTCTCCAAGTAACTTCCTGAAGATAACCACTCAATCTCCTGAGTTGCATTCTTACCTCATAACTGGTTCAGCCGCTGTGTGTGCCCGATAGAACAGTGTGTATAAGTAAGGCAGGAGGACGTAGCGCTCTCTAATGGTTTTCCTGATGATCTGGGTGTTCTTCTCCCCAAAGAGCCACGGTTCTCGCCGTTTGCTCTCCATATTAGAATGACCTCTGAAGAAGGGCTGGTAGGCTCCAGCCTGATACCAGCGAACAAGTAATTCTGGCTCTGGATCTCCAATAAACCCTCCCACATCAGCTAGATATTGCGCAGACAAATAAAAATACACATTTTTGGAAATTATTCTGAAAAAGACGAAGCTCTCCTCTAACAAACATTCCAAGTTTATAAATCTATGCATTTCACAGTGTGCTCACTGTTCTGCTGGGTGCAACAAGTTATCCTTTAGGAAAAAATCTCAAGAGAGCTTTTGAAGGCCGAGTGCCTTCCTCAGTGACAGAGGATTGTCACAGTGATGCTACAGAACACCACCTAAGGACTGCTGCTCTGGAGGGGACACGAGCACCACATAAGAGTTAGTGGAGAAATGATGGTGAGAGCCAGGTTTCAGGCTTCTGAAACCAGACTAAGCTGTGAAAAAGCTTGTAAATGCACTGGACTTCCGAGCTTTCCACCATCTGTGTTGAAGTCTGTGTTGGGAATACCAGCTTGGTGGCACCATTTATGCACAGTGAGAAACACATTACCTCCACAGAATGAAATCCCTGCCAAGCTGATGGTAAGAAGCATTGGAATGGATATTTTCAAATAACTCCACTCTGCTGTGTTGTCTCCAGTCCACACTGCCCCTGGAAATACCCACTTTCAGAATTATGCAGGAAAACAGTGACTATTTCAATTTATGTTTGCAGTTAAGGAAAGAAGACAGGAATAGACATGAACTACAGGTGAACTGCTGTACATTGCAACATGTTTTCTTTATACCTACATGCTGCTGAAATATGCAGTAAAAGTAGGCAATGGTTTGTCATACAACACAGGTTGTTATTCTGCCTTTAACCTGTACACACTTTGCCAGCATTTCCTGATTTTTTTTTAATCACTTGCACTCTTATGAGCTCATCATGCCAGTATTTCTAAGATAGTTTCTGTCCTCTCTGGACTATTACCCATCAAACTTAATAGAACAAAGCAGCAAGGAAGGCATCCAGCTAGTCCATACCATATTTCTGTGATCCAGCAAAGAAAGATCGTGTGAGGACAAATGGTCTCTCTTTTCCTGAAGAACGTTTGATGAGTCCTTCTGCAGTTGCCATTTGCTGAAAATCAAAAGTCAGAAAGACTAAGTCTTTAATTAGGGGATTTTCCATATTGCCTCTTAATTTTCCTCACTTGTAAGGACTAAAGAGCTCACAAGTAATATCTATTATTAAAGTAACAAATTCTTATTAGAATATACTTGAACAAAAAAATATTACTATTGTGAACAGATGATGTCACATTTTCTTGTGACCAGTCACAGTTTATTTCAAACACTGCAATATTTAGCAGAGGAGAGTCCTTGATGAAAGTTACAGAATACCTAGGACTGTGTAAAGTACCACATTAGACATACTTCATGAGAGTAACTGCTGTTTGTGTCTCTAGATACTCTACCTGGTAGAATCCATAGAGGTTGTGTACTTCCCGATGCTCCCAGTTATTGTAGTGCACAGCATCTTTCTGCATTGTTAGTTCTGCCCCTTTGAAGACTGAAGGCTCGTTCATGTCATTCCATACAAAGAGGATACTAGTGGATCCCTGTGACATAAGGTTACAAGGAGGTCATGACAGAGCCATTGCTGTGACTTAGCACGTTTATATCTATTTGGTGTCAGGCCAGTCTGGGGTGTTAGAAACAGTGACAGAAAAGCAAGACATGACAATTATACTTCTGAGGTCACTTGAAAACTGCAAGTCATTGATCTCATCTCTCTTGGAGGTCCTTCTGGTCAGCATAGCAGCCTGCAAGCCCACTTGATTTTTGCAATTCTTACAAACTCAGTAGGAACTTGCTATTCCTGCCTTCTGGAGAGTGGAAAAAAGGCAGGGAAAACAGCCATGAGGAAAAAACAGAGAAGGACAGAGACAAAAAGCTGGAGAGGAAAAGCAGCAATGGGAAATATCTACTATGCATGTCTACTAAGATAGTGGTTTCAACAACTCTACTACAAACCAGAACTTTGGGGCAGGGGGTGGGAAGCTGGAGGTGTGCAGCAGTGCTCACTCAGACACTTTAAGCACTAGGCAGGATGGTCAGAATTAAGTGACTGAGCTATGACAGGGCACTCCCACATTGCTCTCTGTGTGCTATCATGGTAGGAAAAGGTGCAATAGCAGCAGCTGGTTTAGATTATGGGTCCTTAAAATGCTTGGTCTTTGCCTCTTCTACTGCTGTGACTAAGTGAGCACATTCACTGGTGGCATATGGATTCTAACTGTCTTAGGGTAGACAAGTCCACAGAGAAAATCCTGTGGTACTTCATCTTATCAAGATATTTTCCTCTACATTACAATAATACAGCTACAAAAGCCAACAACTTGCTTAGCCAGTATCCCTTTTCCATTTTCAGGCTTTCTGGGATATGTAGATCAGAGCAAATAAATACAAACCTTGTATGTTTTGAAGGCAAATTGATCTGCATACCATTTTCGCACTTCAGGATTGGTGAAATCCAAGTAGCAAGAGGAACCTGTGGATGTGAGAGAGCCCAATTATTTACCTGATTTTAAGAGCATTATCTTTGCACCTAAATACAGTGGCCTAAAGCTACAATGTTTTTCATGAGTAGCAATAATGTAGTCACTACTGTTTCTGAAATATATAAAAGCCCTAAAGCAAATTCCAGGCTGACTTGGAACTTAGGACAATCCCTGCCATTAGCAACACATGTAGATTCTGGAGGTCTGAAGCTCAGCACCATTTAAGGCTGACTGCTAAAGTCTGAAACATGTTCAGATGTGAACAGGAAGCCAGGAAAAGACATCCCTGGTATTTTGAGCTCAAACAGGAAAGTGTCACTGAGAAGCTGAATAACTACAGCCTGCCACGCTACCAGAAGTTCTACTATATCCTTGATTTTTCCCATAATCATTCATTTGCCAAGACTGTGGGCTTCCCATCTGTAAAGAGGAGGGACAACCTGCTTTGCCTCCACCCAGTGAGATCGCCTGATGAAAAATAACATGTCAAATCATTGTATTATGATTGAATCAAAGGTTTGGTATCAGGGTTCACTTAATTTCATCCAGCCTACACAAGCTGTGCCCACGGCAACAGACCAGACTGCATTTCTGTACCATGACAAGTTCAAAGAAGGAATGGCTGTTCTCATCAACAAATCCAATTTTTTTAGTTCTAGGCACTGGGACCCTCTGCAGATTCAATAAATGTAACAGAGGAAGTTATACAGCTGAGGCAACTAGAACATGACTATATTAAAGAAACCACAAGGTATTTGAAATTATTAATATTTACAAAAAAATGTAATGAAAGTAAGAATTTAATTCCATTTCCACAGATCCCAATTTAAGTATTCTGCAAAATTTTTAAAATAAACAGTTAAAATGCAGAGACTTTTTTACCTGGCCAACAGATGCCCTCAAAATCTTGTCCATTTCTGTCTTTCACAAAATATCCCTTGTTTTTTGCCTGCGAATACAGGGTATACGTGGGATCAACCTTAATGTGTGGATCTACAATGACGACAAGCTGACAGGATAAGAAAATAAAATCATTATTAGCATCAACTGTGTTTAATAAAACAGTATGAGTTCCCTTTTGATAAAAGGCAGAGTATGATTTCACCTCAGGTAAAAAAGATAGCTGTGTCACTGATTTTGAAAAGCAATTACCAGTTCTTGTATGTACTGCATTAGACTTATCTATACGCGCTGATTTACAAGGAGGGCATGAACTCATGCTTATCCCTCTGAAATAAAGGACAAAACTCTTTGTTTGAGGTAAAAGCAAGTATCTGAACAGCTAAAAACAATATGTTTAATTCACCGCTGTATTCTGTAAATGGGAAAATATCTGACTTCCATGTTCGTGTGCCTGCTAAAATCATATGCCTTAAGACATTTAAATACATTTTAGTTTGTGTACCATACAACAGCAACAGATATTGTATTTTGCAGTTACTTTCTGCTGCCATTAACTGCTTTGCTGTAGAGCTGAGAAAATACAGCAGCTCCAACTGAGAGATTATAAAAGTTGAATGCTATTTCAACAGTTCGCCATTCCTTGACTTTTGGCAAAGATCAATAATTAAGCAATTCTACAACTTTAAGTTCTTGTCTACATTTTAATACTTCTACAATTTTAAGGAAAATATTTTAACTGTAAAAGCAGAAATGCAGACATACAAAGCAAAGCTGAAGCAAGCACAGCAACTACCAATGATGAAAGATCATTTTAAGAAGAAAAATTTTCTGCTGTGTCCATCAAGAACAGCACTGAGCTGCTTCTGTAAGATGGAGCTTCACATGAGCCAGACTTAGCCTGATGGTCAGGATACACAACAAACTACAAAATAGTTAAATGGCATGAAGAACTGAATTAAACATGATAGCCTGCATGCTGGAAGTATCACCAGGTGGCAAAGGAGCTTAATGTACCCTGTTGTATTTAAACTGTTTCCATTATCTGAAGTACCTAGGTTAAAGCTAGATTGGGTAGATTCACACTACAGAGAATTATTTTCTTTCTTCCTGCTATATTATTTACCTTCCGCTTTTTCTTCCTGAGATGTTCTTGCATCTTTCTGGGGTTCTGGAATTTCTTTTTGTCCCAGGTAAAATATCTCTTGCCATCTGTGTGTTCTATGTCCAGCCATATCACATCATAAGGAATGTCATGTGTGTCAAAGCCAGCATCTACTGCCTTGACATCTTGCTCATCCTCATAATTCCACCTGCATTGATGGTAGCCCAGAGAAAAGAGGGGGGGCAGGGCTTGAGTACCTAGGAGGCGTATACAAATGAAGATAAAACTGTTAATATCCTTGAAGATTTTATCTAGAGACTCTACAAAAACTTAACATGATTAATATGTGTCTGTGTGGAGATAGGGAATGCTGGCCTATTTTCTTCATACCGAAGTGACTGAACTCTTGAAATAATAAACATTACCATAGCTTAACAGTCAGAAAGAGCAGAGGACTGTAATAATACAAGAGTAAGAAGGAACTTGCTATTCCATGATGCTGAAGTGTTAATCCAGTTACTGATATAATTTTATTCTTTTTTTTTCTAATAAATAATATTCCAGATTAGTTTATCTGTCATTAATGCAAACAATTTCATAGATTTTAATCAGTAGAATGCAATCTCTATGACTACTTGAGTAGTGTAAACAGGTCCATAGATGCTGCAGTACAGGGAGAACACCATGGAACTGAAATTGTTAGGAATTTGCAAAATTAGCAAACATGCCTATATGTATGCATACAGGAAAAAGGAGCTGGAAGCTTTCCTGAGCATGCACTTCTGCTTGGTGAAATCCCCTTGCAATCTGGCTACTTTACTATTTCTGTTCAGCTGAGCCACATTCTCTTCATAACATCTGTGCAGCAAATAATCATTGATAACAGACTAAACAACTACCAGGAACATTTTGGTGCTTTTTAGTACACAAAGAATGTTGCTTTCAAAAAATGTTAGTCCTCTTTTCTCCATTTTTTTACTCTCTTCCTGAGTCTCTTCTTACCTTCCTTTCACACATCTGCATGGCGATATGCTCACTTCCTTAAGGGGCACACTGGACAGTTACTTATCATATTTCTCTAGTCTCCAGGACACATTATAACTTCAGTCTTTTCATATTATAAGGTGGCCTATCTTGATGGCAGTTCTAGCCCCACTGTACCTTCCTTCTTCTTCTAAGGGTGCAGTTTCAGACAGCAGTAACTATGCTGGCTTCTCACCTAGGGCCAAGTTTGACCAGCTGCAAGTGCTGGGGAAAACACGGATTGAGGCCTGCCTTCACAGAGCACCAGCTTTTGTGCTACACACTGCAGCTTGGGAACAACTGCATACAATGGGCTAGGTAAACATTAATCCACTCTTGGGTACAGCATGTTCCTCAGAGAATCTCCCAGGTAAATATGCCATACTGACTCCAATTATGTGAGTTAGTACCTGTCAGTTGTGCAAACTGCTTGAAGATATCAAAGGCAGTGGGTCCCATCAGCAGGAAAACATCAATAATCCCACTTTCTGACATCCAGCGTACATCAGTGAGAGGCACTGCTCTCTGCTTTGCAGTCTCTGCAGCAGATTCAGAATGTATATGCTTCAAAGGAAACCAAGGTAGAACTCAATCTCTCTCTCAAACTTTTATTCAATGAAGAGCAAAGACGGAAACACACAAAATTCACTAACACATACCTGGCAGGTATTAGAAATACACACTGAATGTTTCTTATATATCCTTCACAAATCCTTTACCTTGCATACTGCTTATACAAAGTAAAGTAATAGTTAATAAGAAAAAATGGGTAATAACAGGCAAAATAATGAAAGCTTTTCTGTATCTAAAGATGATGCATTTTCTATAGGGTCTTTGATCATATCTATATCATAAGAAAAAAGAAAATTAATCATTTTAACCACATAATGCAGTGCTGGAATAAAGCAAGACTTTCTTTTTCCTCATTGTTTCAATTTTAACCGAATTCATGTTTGTGTTTCAAGAATTTGTTTCTTTCCCAAACATTTTATGCTTCTTGAAGGTCAATTACATTTCACAGACAAATGAGCCTGCTAGCAGATATGTGTGGCAATACCAAGAATTTAAAAACCCAGAAAAATTCCTCAAATCCAAGAGATTGTCAAGTTTTTTGTCCACCATTTTTTCTGCCTGCTACATACACCTGTGTAGATTTTTTTCTGCTTATTTCCTCTCTGCCTCCTCCCGTAGGCCTGTTAAGATACATGATCTATAACTTGACTCTTGAAAGGAGTCATCTCTTTGTTCTTTTCAGTGGCTTAATACAACAAATGTAGCAGTAGTGAAGACAGGAGGAAGAGACTGACAATTCTTCATTAGGGAGCAAAAGATGAATCTCCAATAATGTTGTTACATTCCTGTTGGCCCTGCCATGAAGTGCTTTCTTTGGTTATCAAATTCCGAGGAAAGTAATAACTCTCACCTCAGCTACTGCCTTTGTACTAATATCCACCACTGTTTCTGAAGAGTTCAGCCAGAAGACCCCTGAAGTTCTGTTAGGCTTGTGTGCTAAGAGAAGGGGCACTGAACCATAAATGCCTATTTTGTCATGTATCTTGTGGCCGAAGATATCCAAATTATAAAGCCGGTAGGCATCACCATCACTAGGACAAACAAACAGATGTGTTTGTTACATGTAAACATCCTGCACTAGGCCAATTTTAACTCTATTGTCATTCCATTAAACTTGGTGAATACTCACTAAGCATTCTGTATTATGGTCTTTTGGTTGGCATCCAGAGCTGAAATATGGACAGCCAAGGTTACTGCCTCTTTGCTTTGGTTCTCACTATCTGAATCAGGCAAGATTTTTGCTGCCAGTGAGACTACTGCTTGTTTGCTCTAAATCCTAAAATGTGATTTCTGAACTCTCCCATCCTCCCATGGAGTTGGGTTTTTTATGGCTTCTGCTAAAACATGACTAAGTCCTGAAGTTCAGAAAAAAACACATGGAAAATTGAGGGAGAACAGAAGGGGCCATTTATGAAATTGCAGAGTGAAAAGGGAGAGCAGAACAACTTACTCCACATGGATAGTAGCTACAATTCAGTTTGCTGTATCATAAGACTAAAGTATTCACTATATAATATACGTATCTCAAGCTGTTGTCTACATTAAATTATTAAGACAATGCTATAACTCTCCTCTACAAAAAAAATCCTCCACTGCATTCATTAGCAATCTGACACATTTACCTGGTGTTTTTGAGAAGAAGTGTTTCTGTGTGTTGTGGTATTCCATAAACGTGGTCACACCCGTGTAAAGAGAAGTCCACACCTACAGAACTGGGACCTGTGGAAATGTTAAAAAACAAGAACATAGAGCTCAGTTCTTGAGCTTATCTGAAAGCAACAGAGCAGAACAACCTAACTGGATAAAACAACTGAAAGGAGGTTTTAATGTTTCAGTAATTAACTCTTTCATACCTTTTTTTCAACTTCACTTCCATTATTACTTCTGTTTCTAAAAGGTAATACTTTAAATAGATTTTATTGTATTTATTCTGATTTTGAACTTCTTAAGAAGATAAAATTAATCACTTTAACAAAAAAAACCAAAAACACCCCAATCAAATCTGTGTAATCATGGGGCACTTTATTCTGTAGTGAAATGGACTAAAATTGTCTCCTGTTTCTGTCCCAGTACCTAAAAGCCAAGCTTTGCAGTGCAGTGGACTTCAGAGTCCAAGTTGCCTGTTTCCCACTGCTCTCCTCTTCAGCCTCAGTCAGTGCAGTAGCATGCACAAGAGTCCCTACCAGAGGGACATCTTGTCACATTATTGAATCCAGGGCAACTTTTGGCAGGTGACCTGAGATCCTGTAGACTGACAAGCTGCAACTTCAGGATCAGAACCTGACCACGTGGCCTTTATTCCTCCAACACAGGAAAAGCCATGACGCTGGTCTAATACATCAGATACAGCATGAACAAGACAGGGAACATCATCCTGCCTTCTGTGTCTTGACTGTGAACTGCAGAAGTTTCTGTCACCAAAAGGAATCACTTTCAGACTTCCCTTACCCTCCTGCAGCTGCTGGGTAGTGCTGGTTGCTATAGAAGTCTGCATCATAGTGGTAATGGACAAAGCTAACCAACTTAATTAATATAGAATACAATGAGACGGACAGCAGATGGTCATACTTTTTCGTAATTGATAATTTAAACTGTAAATGAGCTACTGCTCTCATGTGTCTGTAACCTCCTCCTTATCTCTTAGGATTGCTCAGCATTTCCTTTTGTAGTCCCCTCTTAAAAAGAGATTCTTTGTGGCAATTACTAATGCTTAGCTATCATGATTTCTGATATGGCATGAGAATAAACTACAGGTCAAATCACTGTTATGTACTAATACTTAAAAAAAATGAAGTTAAAAAGGAAATAATGTATTATATACATTATATACAGTGAGAAAACACAGTGTTATACTGTCAGAAATGGCACATAGTGAGTTGATGAAATGGGTCACATTGCATTCCCTCTTGAACAGAAATCTATATGAATATTTGTGGCACCTTTGTCAAATTTGTTACCCATCACTGATTTCTGATTAAAACAAAGTTATGACCACGGAAAAGCAGGAGTGAGACACTGAAAAATACTAAGCAGGTAAACAGAAAGCAAACAGCTATATGAATGAATGCAGATTTACAGAAAGCAGTAAAACTGTCCTCAAAACCGGACTGAGACTTACCATGAGCTTTGATGTCTAAAAAATTGCCAAATTTCTCCTGCCAGAGACCTAGATCCTCTTGTTTTTCCTGCACAAACAGAAATAGCTAAACCTAGCAAATGCAACTGCTCACATCATGTATTTCTAAGAAAAATATGGTTCTTTATGTGAGATTTATAGATTGCTAACTGCTTTTTTGCCAAATATGGTTAATACAAATAAATCCAAAACACAATTCCAATTCTGCTGCAGGAACTTACACTGATGAACTGATGTGCACACATTGCATATATGCTGCCTGCTACAGCATAAAAGTAATACCTGAGGTCTACCTATAGAATCATAGAACAATAGGATATGACATTTTGAAACAAGCCTCAAAAGATCATCCTTTAATAGGAAAGGAAGCCTAGATGAGATTATCTAGCACCCTGTCCAAATAAAACTTGAAAACTTCCTGTGATTGGGAATATACCATGTCCCTGGGGACGTTGTTTCAGTGAGTAATTATTCTCACTGTAAAAAACGCTTTTTTTTCTGGATATTGGATACATTTATGAAATGCAAAACTACATGGATAAAACCAAACAGGAAAATCCATGCAAACAGAAACCAACCCACTCCCCCAAACAGTCAAGGTCAGACAACAAAAAAACCTCTCCAGACCCTCTAGAGTTCTACATGTGTAACTGATACTTTTAGTCTCCTTGTGTCCTGTCATTCCTTATCCTGGAATTTTGACTTTTTGTAGTGTCTTTCCTAGTTTTCTTTTCTACATTGATCCCAGAATAAGTAGACATGGCCTCTTGCAGCTGTATGACTCCCCTGGCAGAACTCAGAGCTCAGACATAAATATGCTGAAGGTGCATAGCTCCTGTCATTTAAAACAGGATAGTGGTACAAGCAGCCATCTGCTCTACAGAAGGCTAAAATTATACCATGGACGTAACTCAGCCTCCTGGGAAAACTGGTATGTGCTTCTATGCACTGCCAGGACCTGATCTTTTCTCAGAGAGAATCTTACTTTTGTATTAAGCCTGAACATATGCGGAGATGTATTTTTTGACTGTTAGAGGAAAGGTCTTGTTCTTTTGAAACCCTCTTTGCAACAAACAGGGAATTTGAAAATGACCAAATATCACCACAAAACTCCCTTTTGCATATCTACTCCAGACCAAATAAGAGAACAAGAGAAAGAAATTACTAATAAAAGGCCATAGAAAAAAACCATTTTTGTGCTAGCTCTACCTGACTGATGCCTTCTACAGACTTGGTAAAATGCATAAACCATCACTCAACTAAGAATTTGCAATATATCTCAATAGTTACACCAGGCCCTTTTTGAATTTCACTGGAAAGTGGAGAGACTGTATTTGTTAACATAGTACTGGGTGAAACAAACGTGGTTTTAATTCCTTTTTTTACAAAATATTCACATTGCAATTGCAGTAAGTATGAGTTACCTTAGAGTAATCACTTGTTGCCTCCTCATTTTGTGCTGTAGGTTTTCTAGTGAAAACAAATCCACAGAAATAATCAGTTTATTGTTAATGTAAGCAAGGATTTCAAGCAGAAAAATTCAAATAGCACTATGCATTGCTTTATGCATTATGTAAGAGTTTTGGTGCTTGACTATTCTGAAAATGCATGTCATAGCTGAGAGCTCCAAATTGCAAATCATTTTAATATTCAGTGTCTTAAAATAACCTTCACTCAATATTTGAGTCAGGTTGATTTCTTGGTCTTTCATGTTTCTTTCTATCTGCATCAGCATTTTACCCACCCAGAAGATCCTCACTTCTTTATCATTCTGTTAAGGACTGTTAATTACAATTTTTGATATAATGCTCTATAGGAGAGATGACACATCCTGCACTGTGGTTTCTCATCCTTCCAGTACTCTGCAGTGTGATTGACTTGTAAAATCTTGCAGCTATATGGCACATTGTAAGTTGAACAAAACTTGATTTCAAGAGTTTATAGAGTGAATAAGACTTACCTAAAGGATAAGTTTAGTGATGAAAAAGATGAAACTAATAATCTCATCATACTACCATCACTCATTCTGAAGAAATATAAGGGGTGCCAGGATACTTTAGAGTTTTACAGAATTGGCCATTATATGAGGTTAGCATTTTGCACATGGCTGCTGCAAGGGATTAAAACAGTCTGCACCTAGTCAATTTAGAATTTATTTGTTAAAACTTCACCATATACTTATTGTACCTATTAAGTGAAAGAGAAGACAGATTTCAGTGCATACGAGCTTTTAGAAACTGCAATTTCATAGAACCGTTTATCTCCAGCTACAGCATAAGCAGTACCTATGATGATGCAATAGACCAATACTGTACCTATCACTGGGAGGAGGCTGAAGGTGCTCAAAATATAACAACCCATTGGAATTCATGCTCATAACAGTCTCACCCTTCGACTGCAGCTCAACCTGGAAGGGGTTTGCTGTGACTAGAAGTTTGTAGTCCTCATTAACACTTGACAGTGACAAAACACCCGCCTCCTTGTGGGATATGAACAGTCTGGCAAATGAAAAGCAACAACAGCAACATGTGAAATCCACTGTACCTAAGTAACAATTTGAAACAAAAGATGGACTAAGAATATCTGATATATTACACACACCTCAAGGTTAATACTGAGGCAAAGAATGCCAGAAACACATGCTGTGCTCAAGGCTCACTGCACAGTGTAACAAGTGGCTGCAGAACTGCTGTGAAAACTATCCAGATCTTGCATTCCTTTCACATTAACAGGTAATGCCCTAGGTAAAAACAATGCATCGTAACAAGTAGGCTATTTCCTGATTGGGTCAAATAGCCTCAGGTTTCTTTTGTGTATGAAAAAACTTCCTCCTGTGTATTTAACATGAATTTTTGAAAGTAAATTAATCAACCACATGCATTTTTTTTCTTCCTGTAACAACTTTGTATTGTAGAGAGACAACTGTACTGTTGCACAAATGAGAGGCAAAGCAAAACACTCGCAAATGAAGCTGCGGAAGTTACAAAGGTGCTAAATTATCTTCCCATCACTTACCTCTGGGTGGTAGGTTCCTTCATCAGAACATCAGGAACTTTGTATCTTTCTCTGATAGGAGATGCCTCATCAATTTTAAGCCTGAAAATATTGCCTTCTATTTCATAAATTTCTACTTGTAGAAGAACCTGGGAGCAAACAAACAGATAAACTGGTAAGGATAAAAAATACCAACTTATTTTTCAACACAACATCACCTGACACTTAACTCTCTGGAAAAAACAAACTTGCCTGCTTTCTGATTTAATGTTCTTTAGCACTGTTGAGTAAAAATCATTATTCATATGAATTTACACCAGTTAACTCTACTTCACCCCTTTGAAGAAGCAATGCTTTTCAAGTGAACTCTTTATCTTCAATTTATAATTTGCCATATAGGTGCATTTTGCAGTTTGGCCCCCACAAGCATCATGGAAAACACCAGTAGTGTACACCACTCTCAAAGTTGGTACAATCTCAGCACTATTCTATCAATGCAAAAGTGGTATAATCCTGAGATGTGGACTTTTTGCAAAAACATCAGTGCTCTGTCTTCACTAGTATGCATAGTGCTGACACCTGCCAGAAAGACACCTAAAGGTGCTAATACTGCCCTACTCACTGTAACTCGATATTTTATAGTCCAGGGATCTGGGAAGTCACTCTGTTCCAGCTCATACAAAATCACTCACTTTTCTTCTACAGAGGATCCTGACAATACAAATCTGGTGGTTTTTTTTTTTTTCCCACTTATCTCTCTTCCTTTGAGACACAAAACTGACTGAACAATTTTAGCCTGATATCTTTTCCCGCTATGTGGAAGCCAATCAGTCCTGCTCTCTTCAAAGGCATGAAATTATACAAGAGCTATAAAACCAAAAAAGGAGCAAGAGAGAAAAGATTAATTTGGAGTTCCAGGCACTGCTCCCTAGGAAGCATTTTACATTATGCTATCTTTGTATAAACCCTTAGATAGTCCAGGAAGCCACAGAATCTTCAGTCTTTCATATTCCTTAAAATCGTAACAAAAAATAGGCTCTTTTTTCTGTGCTGACTGCAAAGAAGGCCAGAATTAACAAGAGAGACAGAAAATACCTTTATATAGAGTATCTACATAGTGTGATGCTTAGAGCACAGAAGTGAGTTGTAGTTCCAAACTCCCATAATCTAAGCATGGGTTGAGTTGCCTGTTCCTTGGGTGAATATGCCAGCTGCTAAGCTGTTAAATTAGAGAAAGAGAAGATCCCCCTCTTCCTGTTTGTCATCTTAAATGCAAAGATTTAAGATTTTTATCGTTTTCCCAATAAACTGCCCTTGAGCAAACACAGGAATAAAAAGGTATGATTAGGTGGTGCTAGAATATGTCCTCTTATTCCATTACAGAAAAAGAATTTACTATTTTGAAATAGTGGAATTAAATCATCTCTGAATTAAAAACATTTTTCAGCTAAAAAGAGTTCTATTCAGATTTTCCATAAAGCCATCAAAATGTTTTTTAAGTTTCTTAAAATCGTACTTTCCCTTGCACAGCCTCAAGCTGTCAAATAAATACTGACCAGTAATGCCATAATTAGGCTGATAGTTTGCATTGTATCTCAAATATCTATCATTGCAGAATCTCAAACCCTGCAAACATTATCCGTCTTGTTGATAATATTCACTTCTCTTTCTGTTAGCACCCTCTTGTGCTAGGTGGAATCTCACCTTATTCTCCTCATGGATAATTTGGAATTTGACATTCTCGTCACTTAATGTGACTGAATCCAACAATGCTCGATACAAGGATTTTCCAGGATGTAGAAGTTTCTGACGCCTGTCAAGACAGAAAATAATTTTTGGTTGCCCTAATTCTTGTAGTTTATGTCACACAGAGGGGCATAATATTGTTAGAAATGTTTATTTAATATTTTTTCTTGAATTTTTTCAAATAAAATTATCAGCACTTCAAGTCAAGGTTGTAAAAAAAGGAATATAGTTCTGAGCACAGGTAAATGTTTATGAGTGAGATATTAAGAGGGGTTTGGTCACCCATCACCACTCTGTAGGTTTTTTTTAAAAACAGTAGTTTTAATTCAAGTGTCCAATTAAATTCTTAGCTGTACGGTTACATTGTTGTTCTTTCTTTTATTATACAGAAATAATATTTTGAGAGCCCAGAAATTTCAGCTCAATAATCTGCTTTTCATTTTCTGCCATATATCTCTGCAACTCCATTGAAAAGCTTTTACATTCTGCGGTGATGAAGCAGCACATGTTTGTAATTTGTAACTCTTGAATACACATTGAGGAAATTGTTTCTCCACAAGTCTGCTGACTACAGAGTTTTGACTACAGCTTTTGGCTCTGATAATATTTTTAGAACAGAAGCCCTGAGACAGAGGCTCTTTCAACTGTTTGTAGGATGCTCCTTGGCAAGCCCAGGTTTTATGAGCTATTTGAAGATCAGTGTCTTGGAGGCTACCTTAAAGAGAAGCTTCTTCATTAGTAAACTGAGATTTAATTACCTTGCAAACTGGAACACAAATGTGAGCAATGAGTTATAGGATTTCTTTGAAAAGCAGAGCAAAGGCAGGATCTGGTACTTACCAATGTGTAGCAAACTCCTGAGAAATTAGGTGTTATGTTAAATGGTGACATGCAGAAAGTGTTGGTGTGAAACAGAGCCATGCTCCCACTGGCAAATTATTGTTTTGTTTGGTTGGTTCATTTGTTTTTTGTTGGTTTTGGGTTTTTGTTTGTTTGGGTTTTTTGTTTAGTTTGTTTGGGGTTTTTTGTTTTGTTTTCTGAACAGAATTTCCTCCAGAACAGAAATGAGTATCTGAGACTGTATGTAACCCAGTACCTCATTGACTAATTCTGAGTCGGGCAGGATGGGAGAGAAAACAATGCAAGATGGGAGCAAAAAAAGTTTGAGGAGAGGTATCACAGTTAGAAATGGGATGAGAAAGATGACTTGGCATAAAGTTAGCTTTAAGAGACTAGTGTGCTAGAATTTAGATATGGCTGAATTCTGGCCAATGTATTTGCTCAACAGGACTGCAATCACATATACTATTGTCACAGACCAATGGTTTCTATTGAGTGTTTTGCTGTTTTGAACTACAGATAGTCAAAAACCATCCACATCAAGAAAATAACCTTCATCTGAGTGGACCTATAGTTAAAATATTGCTGGGGCTTTGTCAGATGAGAGGACTGATACTTTTGAACTTTAAAATAAGACATTTTGGATGTAAGATTACACCTTTTAAATATGGTGGTTATTGTTTCCTGACAGGTGTGCAGAATGCTCACTTGGAAAGATAAATCCTCAAAGTAGCAGACTTGCAGTGATTTAAAATCAACATGTAACTCCTTCCTGCATCTTTTAATATTACTCGTTTAAAAATAATCATCAATCTACACTACAATTTTCCTTACCTGTAAAAAGCAATCTGGTTGCATTTCTTAAAGGTGCTTTTGTCCACAGCCTCATCCTGGACACTAGACAGAGCAGAGAAATGAAATGTTTAAATATGTTCCCCAAACACTTGCTGAATGATGAGAAACAGGGGTCCTCTTGAAGAGCAGCCAGGACTAAAGACAATGCAGAAAACTCTGATCCAACATAAAGTGTGTTGGACTTTAAACTACTTTGTTATGGGAAAAAATTCTTACATGCTAAGTTCCATGCTGAACCATTTCCTTATAAACTTCGAAATTTTGAGAAACGATTGGATCTATGACTAACGGAGCTGAATTTCAGTGTGACTGAATTCTTGGGGGTTTGCATTTTGAAGCCAGATCTCTCCCTGCAGTCCTTACAGTTAATTATTACATCCCAGTGCTAAGAATGGAGAAACTAACAGGACTGGCAGAAAAGAAGAAACCCTGCACTGTT